>OV839568.1:74398982-74908865 GCA_929447395.1 Epistrophe grossulariae | reverse complement strand
TTTAATTTAATTTAATTTAATTTAATTTAATTTAATTTAATTTAATTTAATTTAATTTAATTTAATTTAATTTAATTTAATTTAATTTAATTTAATTTAATTTAATTTAATTTAATTTAATTTAATTTAATTTAATTTAATTTAATTTAATTTAATTTAATTTAATTTAATTAATTTAATTTAATTTAATTTAATTTAATTTAATTTAATTTAATTTAATTTAATTTAATTTAATTTAATTTAATTTAATTTAATTTAATTTAATTAATTTAATTTAATTTAATTTAATTTAATTTAATTTAATTTAATTTAATTTAATTTAATTATTAATTTAATTTAATTTAATTTAATTTAATTTAATTTAATTTAATTTAATTTAATTTAATTTAATTTAATTTAATTTAATTTAATTTAATTTAATTTAATTTAATTTAATTTAATTTAATTTAATTTAATTTAATTTAATTTAATTTAATTTAATTTAATTTAATTTAATTTAATTTAATTTATTTAATTTAATTTAATTTAATTTAATTTAATTTAATTTAATTTAATTTAATTTAATTTAATTTAATTTAATTTAATTTAATTTAATTTAATTTAATTTAATTTAATTTAATTTAATTTAATTTAATTTAATTTAATTTAATTTAATTTAATTTAATTTAATTTAATTTAATTTAATTTAATTTAATTTAATTTAATTTAATTTAATTTAATTTAATTTAATTTAATTTAATTTAATTTAATTTAATTTAATTTAATTTAATTTAATTTAATTTAATTTAATTTAATTTAATTTAATTTAATTTAATTTAATTTAATTTAATTTAATTTAATTTAATTTAATTTAATTAATTTAATTTAATTTAATTTAATTTAATTTAATTTAATTTAATTTAATTTAATTTAATTTAATTTAATTTAATTTAATTTAATTTAATTTAATTTAATTTAATTTAATTTAATTTAATTTAATTTAATTTAATTTAATTTAATTTAATTTAATTTAATTTAATTAATTTAATTTAATTTAATTTAATTATTAATTTAATTTAATTTAATTTAATTTAATTTAATTTAATTAATTTAATTTAATTTAATTTAATTTAATTTAATTTAATTTAATTTAATTTAATTTAATTTAATTTAATTTAATTTAATTTAATTTAATTTAATTTAATTTAATTTAATTTAATTTAATTTAATTTAATTTAATTTAATTTAATTTAATTTTAATTTAATTTAATTTAATTTAATTTAATTTAATTTAATTTAATTTAATTTAATTTAATTTAATTTAATTTAATTTAATTTAATTTAATTTAATTTAATTTAATTTAATTTAATTTAATTTATTTAATTTAATTTAATTTAATTTAATTTAATTTAATTTAATTTAATTTAATTAATTTAATTTAATTTAATTTAATTTAATTTAATTTAATTTAATTTAATTTAATTTAATTTAATTTAATTTAATTTAATTTAATTTAATTTAATTTAATTTAATTTAATTTAATTTAATTTAATTTAATTTAATTTAATTTAATTTAATTTAATTTAATTTAATTAATTTAATTTAATTTAATTTAATTTAATTTAATTTAATTTAATTTAATTTAATTTAATTTAATTTAATTTAATTTAATTTAATTTAATTTAATTTAATTTAATTTAATTTAATTTAATTTAATTTAATTTAATTTAATTTAATTTAATTTAATTTAATTTAATTTAATTTAATTTAATTTAATTTAATTTAATTTAATTTAATTTAATTTAATTTAATTTAATTTAATTTAATTTAATTTAATTTAATTTAATTTAATTTAATTTAATTTAATTTAATTTAATTTAATTTAATTTAATTTAATTTAATTTAATTTAATTTAATTTAATTTAATTTAATTTAATTTAATTTAATTTAATTTAATTTAATTTAATTTAATTTAATTTAATTTAATTTAATTTAATTTAATTTAATTTAATTTAATTTAATTTAATTTAATTTAATTTAATTTAATTTAATTTAATTTAATTTAATTTAATTTAATTTAATTTAATTTAATTTAATTTAATTTAATTTAATTTAATTTAATTTAATTTAATTTAATTTAATTTAATTTAATTTAATTTAATTTAATTTAATTTAATTTAATTTAATTTAATTTAATTTAATTTAATTTAATTTAATTTAATTTAATTTAATTTAATTTAATTTAATTTAATTTAATTTAATTTAATTTAATTTAATTTAATTTAATTTAATTTAATTTAATTTAATTTAATTTAATTTAATTTAATTTAATTTAATTTAATTTAATTTAATTTAATTTAATTTAATTTAATTTAATTTAATTTAATTTAATTTAATTTAATTTAATTTAATTTAATTTAATTTAATTTAATTTAATTTAATTTAATTTAATTTAATTTAATTTAATTTAATTTAATTTAATTTAATTTAATTTAATTTAATTTAATTTAATTTAATTTAATTTAATTTAATTTAATTTAATTTAATTTAATTTAATTTAATTTAATTAATTTAATTTAATTTAATTTAATTTAATTTAATTTAATTTAATTTAATTTAATTTAATTTAATTTAATTTAATTTAATTTAATTTAATTTAATTTAATTTAATTTAATTTAATTTAATTTAATTTAATTTAATTTAATTTAATTTAATTTAATTTAATTTAATTAATTTAATTTAATTTAATTTAATTTAATTTAATTTAATTTAATTTAATTTAATTTAATTTAATTTAATTTAATTTAATTTAATTTAATTTAATTTAATTTAATTTAATTTAATTTAATTTAATTTAATTTAATTTAATTTAATTTAATTTAATTTAATTTAATTTAATTTAATTTAATTTAATTTAATTTAATTTAATTTAATTTAATTTAATTTAATTTAATTAATTTAATTTAATTTAATTTAATTTAATTTAATTTAATTTAATTTAATTTAATTTAATTTAATTTAATTTAATTTAATTTAATTTAATTTAATTTAATTTAATTTAATTTAATTTAATTTAATTTAATTTAATTTAATTTAATTTAATTTAATTTAATTTAATTTAATTTAATTTAATTTAATTTAATTTAATTTAATTTAATTTAATTTAATTTAATTTAATTTAATTTAATTTAATTTAATTTAATTTAATTTAATTTAATTTAATTTAATTTAATTTAATTTAATTTAATTTAATTTAATTTAATTTAATTTAATTTAATTTAATTTAATTTAATTTAATTTAATTTAATTTAATTTAATTTAATTTAATTTAATTTAATTTAATTTAATTTAATTTAATTTAATTTAATTTAATTTAATTTAATTTAATTTAATTTAATTTAATTTAATTTAATTTAATTTAATTTAATTTAATTTAATTTAATTTAATTTAATTTAATTTAATTTAATTTAATTTAATTTAATTTAATTTAATTTAATTTAATTTAATTTAATTTAATTTAATTTAATTTAATTTAATTTAATTTAATTTAATTTAATTTAATTTAATTTAATTTAATTTAATTTAATTTAATTTAATTTAATTTAATTTAATTTAATTTAATTTAATTTAATTTAATTTAATTTAATTTAATTTAATTTAATTTAATTTAATTTAATTTAATTTAATTTAATTTAATTTAATTTAATTTAATTTAATTTAATTTAATTTAATTTAATTTAATTTAATTTAATTTAATTTAATTTAATTTAATTTAATTTAATTTAATTTAATTTAATTTAATTTAATTTAATTTAATTTAATTTAATTTAATTTAATTTAATTTAATTTAATTTAATTTAATTTAATTTAATTTAATTTAATTTAATTTAATTTAATTTAATTTAATTTAATTTAATTTAATTTAATTTAATTTAATTTAATTTAATTTAATTTAATTTAATTTAATTTAATTTAATTTAATTTAATTTAATTTAATTTAATTTAATTTAATTTAATTTAATTTAATTTAATTTAATTTAATTTAATTTAATTTAATTTAATTTAATTTAATTTAATTTAATTTAATTTAATTTAATTTAATTTAATTTAATTTAATTTAATTTAATTTAATTTAATTTAATTTAATTTAATTTAATTTAATTTAATTTAATTTAATTTAATTTAATTTAATTTAATTTAATTTAATTTAATTTAATTTAATTTAATTTAATTTAATTTAATTTAATTTAATTTAATTTAATTTAATTTAATTTAATTTAATTTAATTTAATTTAATTTAATTTAATTTAATTTAATTTAATTTAATTTAATTTAATTTAATTTAATTTAATTTAATTTAATTTAATTTAATTTAATTTAATTTAATTTAATTTAATTTAATTTAATTTAATTTAATTTAATTTAATTTAATTTAATTTAATTTAATTTAATTTAATTTAATTTAATTTAATTTAATTTAATTTAATTTAATTTAATTTAATTTAATTTAATTTAATTTAATTTAATTTAATTTAATTTAATTTAATTTAATTTAATTTAATTTAATTTAATTTAATTTAATTTAATTTAATTTAATTTAATTTAATTTAATTTAATTTAATTTAATTTAATTTAATTTAATTTAATTTAATTTAATTTAATTTAATTTAATTTAATTTAATTTAATTTAATTTAATTTAATTTAATTTAATTTAATTTAATTTAATTTAATTTAATTTAATTTAATTTAATTTAATTTAATTTAATTTAATTTAATTTAATTTAATTTAATTTAATTTAATTTAATTTAATTTAATTTAATTTAATTTAATTTAATTTAATTTAATTTAATTTAATTTAATTTAATTTAATTTAATTTAATTTAATTTAATTTAATTTAATTTAATTTAATTTAATTTAATTTAATTTAATTTAATTTAATTTAATTTAATTTAATTTAATTTAATTTAATTTAATTTAATTTAATTTAATTTAATTTAATTTAATTTAATTTAATTTAATTTAATTTAATTTAATTTAATTTAATTTAATTTAATTTAATTTAATTTAATTTAATTTAATTTAATTTAATTTAATTTAATTTAATTTAATTTAATTTAATTTAATTTAATTTAATTTAATTTAATTTAATTTAATTTAATTTAATTTAATTTAATTTAATTTAATTTAATTTAATTTAATTTAATTTAATTTAATTTAATTTAATTTAATTTAATTTAATTTAATTTAATTTAATTTAATTTAATTTAATTTAATTTAATTTAATTTAATTTAATTTAATTTAATTTAATTTAATTTAATTTAATTTAATTTAATTTAATTTAATTTAATTTAATTTAATTTAATTTAATTTAATTTAATTTAATTTAATTTAATTTAATTTAATTTAATTTAATTTAATTTAATTTAATTTAATTTAATTTAATTTAATTTAATTTAATTTAATTTAATTTAATTTAATTTAATTTAATTTAATTTAATTTAATTTAATTTAATTTAATTTAATTTAATTTAATTTAATTTAATTTAATTTAATTTAATTTAATTTAATTTAATTTAATTTAATTTAATTTAATTTAATTTAATTTAATTTAATTTAATTTAATTTAATTTAATTTAATTTAATTTAATTTAATTTAATTTAATTTAATTTAATTTAATTTAATTTAATTTAATTTAATTTAATTTAATTTAATTTAATTTAATTTAATTTAATTTAATTTAATTTAATTTAATTTAATTTAATTTAATTTAATTTAATTTAATTTAATTTAATTTAATTTAATTTAATTTAATTTAATTTAATTTAATTTAATTTAATTTAATTTAATTTAATTTAATTTAATTTAATTTAATTTAATTTAATTTAATTTAATTTAATTTAATTTAATTTAATTTAATTTAATTTAATTTAATTTAATTTAATTTAATTTAATTTAATTTAATTTAATTTAATTTAATTTAATTTAATTTAATTTAATTTAATTTAATTTAATTTAATTTAATTTAATTTAATTTAATTTAATTTAATTTAATTTAATTTAATTTAATTTAATTTAATTTAATTTAATTTAATTTAATTTAATTTAATTTAATTTAATTTAATTTAATTTAATTTAATTTAATTTAATTTAATTTAATTTAATTTAATTTAATTTAATTTAATTTAATTTAATTTAATTTAATTTAATTTAATTTAATTTAATTTAATTTAATTTAATTTAATTTAATTTAATTTAATTTAATTTAATTTAATTTAATTTAATTTAATTTAATTTAATTTAATTTAATTTAATTTAATTTAATTTAATTTAATTTAATTTAATTTAATTTAATTTAATTTAATTTAATTTAATTTAATTTAATTTAATTTAATTTAATTTAATTTAATTTAATTTAATTTAATTTAATTTAATTTAATTTAATTTAATTTAATTTAATTTAATTTAATTTAATTTAATTTAATTTAATTTAATTTAATTTAATTTAATTTAATTTAATTTAATTTAATTTAATTTAATTTAATTTAATTTAATTTAATTTAATTTAATTTAATTTAATTTAATTTAATTTAATTTAATTTAATTTAATTTAATTTAATTTAATTTAATTTAATTTAATTTAATTTAATTTAATTTAATTTAATTTAATTTAATTTAATTTAATTTAATTTAATTTAATTTAATTTAATTTAATTTAATTTAATTTAATTTAATTTAATTTAATTTAATTTAATTTAATTTAATTTAATTTAATTTAATTTAATTTAATTTAATTTAATTTAATTTAATTTAATTTAATTTAATTTAATTTAATTTAATTTAATTTAATTTAATTTAATTTAATTTAATTTAATTTAATTTAATTTAATTTAATTTAATTTAATTTAATTTAATTTAATTTAATTTAATTTAATTTAATTTAATTTAATTTAATTTAATTTAATTTAATTTAATTTAATTTAATTTAATTTAATTTAATTTAATTTAATTTAATTTAATTTAATTTAATTTAATTTAATTTAATTTAATTTAATTTAATTTAATTTAATTTAATTTAATTTAATTTAATTTAATTTAATTTAATTTAATTTAATTTAATTTAATTTAATTTAATTTAATTTAATTTAATTTAATTTAATTTAATTTAATTTAATTTAATTTAATTTAATTTAATTTAATTTAATTTAATTTAATTTAATTTAATTTAATTTAATTTAATTTAATTTAATTTAATTTAATTTAATTTAATTTAATTTAATTTAATTTAATTTAATTTAATTTAATTTAATTTAATTTAATTTAATTTAATTTAATTTAATTTAATTTAATTTAATTTAATTTAATTTAATTTAATTTAATTTAATTTAATTTAATTTAATTTAATTTAATTTAATTTAATTTAATTTAATTTAATTTAATTTAATTTAATTTAATTTAATTTAATTTAATTTAATTTAATTTAATTTAATTTAATTTAATTTAATTTAATTTAATTTAATTTAATTTAATTTAATTTAATTTAATTTAATTTAATTTAATTTAATTTAATTTAATTTAATTTAATTTAATTTAATTTAATTTAATTTAATTTAATTTAATTTAATTTAATTTAATTTAATTTAATTTAATTTAATTTAATTTAATTTAATTTAATTTAATTTAATTTAATTTAATTTAATTTAATTTAATTTAATTTAATTTAATTTAATTTAATTTAATTTAATTTAATTTAATTTAATTTAATTTAATTTAATTTAATTTAATTTAATTTAATTTAATTTAATTTAATTTAATTTAATTTAATTTAATTTAATTTAATTTAATTTAATTTAATTTAATTTAATTTAATTTAATTTAATTTAATTTAATTTAATTTAATTTAATTTAATTTAATTTAATTTAATTTAATTTAATTTAATTTAATTTAATTTAATTTAATTTAATTTAATTTAATTTAATTTAATTTAATTTAATTTAATTTAATTTAATTTAATTTAATTTAATTTAATTTAATTTAATTTAATTTAATTTAATTTAATTTAATTTAATTTAATTTAATTTAATTTAATTTAATTTAATTTAATTTAATTTAATTTAATTTAATTTAATTTAATTTAATTTAATTTAATTTAATTTAATTTAATTTAATTTAATTTAATTTAATTTAATTTAATTTAATTTAATTTAATTTAATTTAATTTAATTTAATTTAATTTAATTTAATTTAATTTAATTTAATTTAATTTAATTTAATTTAATTTAATTTAATTTAATTTAATTTAATTTAATTTAATTTAATTTAATTTAATTTAATTTAATTTAATTTAATTTAATTTAATTTAATTTAATTTAATTTAATTTAATTTAATTTAATTTAATTTAATTTAATTTAATTTAATTTAATTTAATTTAATTTAATTTAATTTAATTTAATTTAATTTAATTTAATTTAATTTAATTTAATTTAATTTAATTTAATTTAATTTAATTTAATTTAATTTAATTTAATTTAATTTAATTTAATTTAATTTAATTTAATTTAATTTAATTTAATTTAATTTAATTTAATTTAATTTAATTTAATTTAATTTAATTTAATTTAATTTAATTTAATTTAATTTAATTTAATTTAATTTAATTTAATTTAATTTAATTTAATTTAATTTAATTTAATTTAATTTAATTTAATTTAATTTAATTTAATTTAATTTAATTTAATTTAATTTAATTTAATTTAATTTAATTTAATTTAATTTAATTTAATTTAATTTAATTTAATTTAATTTAATTTAATTTAATTTAATTTAATTTAATTTAATTTAATTTAATTTAATTTAATTTAATTTAATTTAATTTAATTTAATTTAATTTAATTTAATTTAATTTAATTTAATTTAATTTAATTTAATTTAATTTAATTTAATTTAATTTAATTTAATTTAATTTAATTTAATTTAATTTAATTTAATTTAATTTAATTTAATTTAATTTAATTTAATTTAATTTAATTTAATTTAATTTAATTTAATTTAATTTAATTTAATTTAATTTAATTTAATTTAATTTAATTTAATTTAATTTAATTTAATTTAATTTAATTTAATTTAATTTAATTTAATTTAATTTAATTTAATTTAATTTAATTTAATTTAATTTAATTTAATTTAATTTAATTTAATTTAATTTAATTTAATTTAATTTAATTTAATTTAATTTAATTTAATTTAATTTAATTTAATTTAATTTAATTTAATTTAATTTAATTTAATTTAATTTAATTTAATTTAATTTAATTTAATTTAATTTAATTTAATTTAATTTAATTTAATTTAATTTAATTTAATTTAATTTAATTTAATTTAATTTAATTTAATTTAATTTAATTTAATTTAATTTAATTTAATTTAATTTAATTTAATTTAATTTAATTTAATTTAATTTAATTTAATTTAATTTAATTTAATTTAATTTAATTTAATTTAATTTAATTTAATTTAATTTAATTTAATTTAATTTAATTTAATTTAATTTAATTTAATTTAATTTAATTTAATTTAATTTAATTTAATTTAATTTAATTTAATTTAATTTAATTTAATTTAATTTAATTTAATTTAATTTAATTTAATTTAATTTAATTTAATTTAATTTAATTTAATTTAATTTAATTTAATTTAATTTAATTTAATTTAATTTAATTTAATTTAATTTAATTTAATTTAATTTAATTTAATTTAATTTAATTTAATTTAATTTAATTTAATTTAATTTAATTTAATTTAATTTAATTTAATTTAATTTAATTTAATTTAATTTAATTTAATTTAATTTAATTTAATTTAATTTAATTTAATTTAATTTAATTTAATTTAATTTAATTTAATTTAATTTAATTTCATTTCATTTCATTTCATTTCATTTCATTTAATTAAAAATTAATTAAACAAAAAAAATTCTGCGAGTAAAATTAAATTTTAAATGCCGAATTTTCTAAAGAGAGAGCTTACTAATACATTCAAATTCATAATTTCGGTGATTATCTGTCCCACCCGATGTATAAATCGGTAGCTATGGTTGGATGCCCCACACCACAAAATTATGACGGACGGTGTCACTAGTTTCACCTATAGAACGCTTGCCTTCGTTATCGTTTAAATAAATGTGGGACTTTCTTTCTTAGCTTTTCATCTTTATTGGGTCGGTCACAAAGTGACCTACAAATATTTTTGTTCCAGTTGAAATTAAATTTTTACCTAGAATTTCTGTGTATAATATGCTATCTTTATTTATCCTCAAATTAATTAACTTTAAGGTCATACAAACAAAATTAAAAAAAGAATTAAGTACATACTCGTAAAAACAAAATTTTATTTCAATTTTAACAGGATGCTCTGGTTAAACGATTGGGGAAGGGTGCACACCCTTTTACCTTGAATTTAACTCCACAAGCACCACCAAGTGTTCAACTAGTACCGGCCAAACGCTACTATGGCGCACCAATTGGAACCAGCTATCACGTTCGCTGTTTTATCGGTAAGTTATAAGAGACTAGTTTATATTTAATTGGCCCCTTTAAACGGATCCCAATAGTACCATAGTTTTTATATTTCACATTTGGAATATTATTGAACACCTGTCACAATAATTTGAAATTAAAAAAAAAAACCATCCACAGTAGGATTCTACTTTAACTTTTATCGGCTTTAGTTCTACTGGCGATGTTGTATTTGTAATGCATAAACAATCGTTCTATACAACGGATGGATTTTTAAATTTGTTGAATTCTTAATTCACTAACTATGTACCAACTATGCACTAACTATGTGCATTTTAATGGCAGTGCGCTGACTAATTGTTACATAATTTTGTTATTTGTGAAGGTAATTTGTTGAAATTTGGTTTTTATGTAGGTAATAAATATACGCATATAAGTGTATCATTAAAATTATATAAATATTATATTCAATACTTTTATGAGGAAAAGGAGTGATTTATTTTTTAAAAAACTCGAACTCAATTTTCAAAAATGTGGGGCGGCTATAATGATTAACTTTTTATTTATTTTATTTGGTTTTATGCGAACATAAAACATGTTATAATGAATAGACCTTTAAAAAAAAAAAAAATTAATACTTGAAAAAAAACTCTTGTCAAATGGTTGAAATTATATCACTTTGAATGGACGTTTTTAAGTATAACTTTTTTATATTTTCCTTTTTTTTCAATGAAATAAAAGAAAGATAATAGAATATGACTCCATGCATACAGTGATACCGTTTGAATTAATTTATAGTTTGTTTAACAGGGTGTTTTAATAGAAAAATGTCAATATTACCATTTTTAACTTCAAAGTCATGGGGCTTTTCAGTTTTAATTTTAATATTTCTGATGTTCATTATCATAATAATTGGTCTACTAAATTATATAATGAATAGGCTTTACAAAAAAAAATAATTTAATTTAAACATTAAAAATAGCAATCTAATATTTCCAGATGTGCAATGTTATTGTGAAGGAAGCAGAACCTTCACAAGTTTAAGTTATTTTTATTATTTTTTTTTGATGTATTTTTTACTAGACTCAATTTAAAAAAAAGTCATAACATTTATTAGTTTTTTTTATATAAATTTTCTAAAAGAGGCCTTCTTTGCGTTTTTTAGCAAAAAAACTGTTTCCACACGCACACACAGAAGTTTGCAGTTCACAAGAAATCCACTGCACTATCAGCGCCAACTCTCTTTATTTTGTTCTTGTTTTTTTGTCATATAATATACTAGGTATGTATATCCATATGGTATAACTATGTAGTTTTTTCTTCTTTTCCCATTTTGCAGCAGAAACAGAAGATATCTATACATACATATAAAAAAAAAACCTGTTGGAAATGCATTGGTTTTTTCTTTAGTTGACAGTTCGGTGTTTGGATAGATATATTAAGTTTGTTTGTGTACTTCTCGGACTAAATCTGGCAAACTGTCAAATTTGGAGGAGTGGGGATGAAATTCTCTCAAAGAGAAGCGAAACTGTCTGAGAGTACACGAACGCCTTAAACCAAAATATTTGCCAGTTTTTAAATGTCCACAAAAAGTAAACAAAAGCAAAAAAGTAAACAAAGCGACATTATTGAAATTTCCATTATAATTTCATATTCTTTATTAAATTTGATAATGAACAAATTAATTAAATTAAATAAATTAAATTCTGCGGAGGGGGGAAGCGTTCTATACGAAAAGGGATGGTAAAGAGGTCATCAATTCAATTTTCTGTATTAAAAATGCAAAAGTTGATGAAAATTTTACGAATTTCAAAAAATTATGTTCTACAATATTGTAGCCCCAACCCTTATCTATAAAAAATTAATAGTGTTATAGGGGTAATTTCAACAAGTGCGGCGGGAGGGGGATTTAAATGATTTTTTTACCATAAAAATCGATTTTAATTCAAAAAAATCATCCCACATGACATCATTAGTTAATTAATAACTCCTAAAATACTTAACGGAATTTCAAAATTAAGGTCTTAATATACTGTCATTAAGACACACATTAATTGTATGTATTTAATTTTCAAATTTCCATGACAATTATGAAAAAAATGTAAAAACAAATTGAATTAATGTTTTTTTACACCCACTTCGATTGATTAAAAAATTTTAAATAATATGTTATATTCAAAATAGAGAAAAAAATTTATCACATATTATTTATTAATATATTGTATAAATATTTGTTGAACATTTAAAAGTTCTAAGTACAACAAAAATTAAGATATTAAATAAATTTTGAAATTAATTTATTTATAACATGCTTTTTGCGACATAGTATTTGCTTCATTAAAATGCTCATTTCTTTTTACTAGAATAACTGATTTTAATCAAATGACTTTTATTCGCTTAAAAACAAGTAAGCGCTTATTTTTATATATAAAACATATATATCTATCATCCATTTAATACATTAAAACTTTCTAAACAAAAATTTCATAAAAAAATCTTAAATAATTTTCTTGAAAAACAAATGAAAAAACTTCGAAAATGTCGTGTACATTTTTCATAATTATAGCCCAACCTACATTACAACCGTATGAATGAGTCGCCCAGTGACCGGTTCTTTGAAAAAATTTCAAAACAAAACTTACATTTTACGTAGTAACTAGTAAAGAACATTTTTTTCCTTTTTCAATTAGATCATGACGAACAAATAATTATACCTTTTTGCATGTATACTAACATCTCGATATATACTCTGCAGTCTATACCTACATAATAATGTTCATGCAAAAATAAAAAAATCCACCGCCACCAAACCGCAACCAATAGCAATATATTGCCACCTTATTCGCTCGTTCATATACCTAATACATATTCTCATTTCTCATATATCCAAAAGACAAAACAACGATAGTAAAAAAAAAACTATACACAAAATTTCATGGGCAAAATGCCGTCGCCGCCGCCGCCGCGCCGCCACCGTCGTCTTCGGTCAGTCACAGTAGGTTTTTTCTGCACATAAAGATAATCCTTGTGTGCGCTTGTGCAACTCTGTCTGCTGTGAATTGCATAGAATGTGGTCTATATATCTCTCTGTGCTGAGAAAAGAATAGCATAAGAGATAAAGTTAAAATAATTTGCTAAGAAGAGAATCGCATATTCTTTAACTAATACATTCAAATGCATTTACATGAGTTCTGAGTTTGCTTCTGAGCTAGACCTACCCTTAATTTTGTTCATTTAATATGTCACCAGGGTTACCAACTTCGGAAAAACCCAGAACAGCAAATTTTTTCCAAAACCATTGCATGTCCTTCTTCTCTAAACCGACTAGCCGCATTTTCATCGCTTTGATGCCTTGTCGCTGTTTCACTTTGACACTTTTTCGCTTTTACGTTTTGTTGTTCTGCAATTTGATGCTTTCAAGCATTGCTGTTTTGCTGCCTTTTCGCTTCACGCGTTTGACGCAAACAACATGCCTGTTTGGTAACTTTTTTGTACAAACTTCCCAAACATATTTTTTTCCCATTGTTTTTGACAACAAATTGTCAAAATATGTGAAATTTTATACGAATTCGCAAGAAAGCATGAGCACCAAGCACCAGTGGAAAACAATTTATATATATTTTTACCAGACCGCCAACTGTGAAACGTGTTCCGATCTAACCTAACACAACACAACACAACCAACTCCTCTAATGCTCCTCAATGAGGAGCACACCAAGTCCAAAATTCCTTACTCGTCAGATGCTCTCACCAATAGCCCTCAAAGAGTGCTCGCAGCACAACTTCTGATGGAGCTAAGAAAGACAAAAGAAAAAGCTAAGCTGGCTGACCAAACGGATTACCACGAGGATTGCCACGACGACGACCCACAAGGGTGGATTCAAATCAAAAGTAACACAACTCTAAAACCTGACGCAAAGAACCCACGCCAGAGCCCACAAACCTCAGCAATAAATTCTCGATTCTAAGCGACTTCCAACTCACAAAGAGAGTGCTGCAGTCGGGTTAAAAGCCGTAGATAATCCCGGACCAACCTACGGACTCTTCAGTCCTAAAAAATACAACAACATCTTTACCATCTTCTAGTAACGCCACCGCTAGCAACATCAACGAGACCCAAGAAGACAACAGCGAGGAAGGAGCAGTAACAGGAGGTTCTAGACCGTCCCAACATAAATGTAATTCTGGTAAGTTTTGTCTTGCCATTATATTATTCGATACAAATGTAAACGCATTAGTAAAAGGTCTTAAAAGGACAAACAGTGATTTTAAATTTTATATAAGAAATGCAAGGGAGGGATTAACGAAGCTATACGTAGACAAAGAGGAGATCCATCAGGAATTGATTGAAAAGATAAGACAAAGTAAAGATATACAAGGGTACTCTTATACCCTAAAACAAAACAAAACGCAAAACTTAATCCTTCGGGGAATAACAACAGATTTCACTCCTGAGGAGTTATTGACTGAATTAGAAGCAATCGTACCTGGGCTTGTGGACTATGTCTCGATCTTCTCAACAGAAAGATCCAGAAGCAAGCAAATCAATACTAATTTGTTTTTGGTAAGACTGAAGCCGGGCTTCCTACCCAGCGAAATTTTAAAGATAAACTTTTTATTTAACATCAAGTTCTTTTGGAAAAAACGGGCGCCCTCCAGTACAGGCGTTGTCAGAGTTTTGGCCACTTAGCCAAGAACTGCGGTAAAAACTACCGTTGCGTAAAATGTAGGGACAGTCATGCCCCAGGGGAGTGCCCTGGGGCTTATCAAAAGATCTCTTCGGTATGGAGGTGACCGATCTGTTGCTCAAGCTGGAGATCTTTGTTAAAAATTTTAATACCTCGGGTTCTACTATCCAGCAAAAAAGGATTGCATACTTAAATCTTCTTAGCGAAGTAGTACTTAACACACCGTAATGATTTTGAAAATCCTAACATACAACATTTCGTCCTTAATTAAACACAGCAGGAGAATAGAACTATCTAAGATTCTCCATGCTGGCAATATATCGGTCATTCAGGAGACCCACCTCTCCACCCGAAATAAAGTACACATCGACAAACACAGCTTTTTATCTAACCCCCTTAATCAGGGAGTTGCAATAGTTCTTAAAAATAACCTGAGCTATTCAACGGTTCAACTACCAAACTCCCAATTTCCAAACAATTTTATATGAAAATAACAATTAACAGCAGCCAAAAAAGTTTTCTATTGGGATCACTTTATTCTCCCTCGAATTGAAAACGATCCCAACTCACTGAGGAGCTGGATAAAATAAATACCCTAGCGAAATCATTTGATGGCGCCAACCTGAACGCCAGACACCCCAATTTGAGGGACTGTAAGATAAACCAAAATGGAAAAACAATAGTAAATTGGTTAATTGGTTCAGCACCTATAACCCAAACCTTATTAACATCACGCCTAATGAACCTTCCTTCCCCAGAAGCTCCGGTTTCCTGGACCATTTCCTCATCACCCCTAACCTTATTAATAGGTTTGTTACAAACTTCTCTATTAAAACCTTACCTTCTTTTAGCGATCACTTACCGGTAAAACTCGAGCTTTCTTTAACAGACGCTATTCTTACAGACGCGACCTTGACCTGGCGCTGAGCCCATGTCAACTCTCTCATAGTACTTTACTCTTAAATCCTCAAATATATGAAAAAATTTCAATTTTCAACGTAGCTTTAGTCAACACAATAAACTCTCATACGACCAGTTTCGAAAGTGACTTTAAGAAATACAAAAACTTGCCAGCTCATATTGAAAATTTATACAAAATTAAACACCAGTGGCAAAAACAACTTAAAAAGATTTTCCATCAATCGTATAACATAGTGAATGGTGAGTACAAACCTTTAGCTAGCAGGATAGCCCTGCTAAAAAACATAATTAAAGAGAGAGTTGGGATGTGGCTGAACGACCAGGTCGGGAACAGACTTTCAAAAATATCTACACGACCCAACGCCTTCAAAGAAGTGGCCAAGCTAACAAATAAGAAGAAAAACTTCATTTGTGACCAGATCTCCGTAGGGGGCCAATCCATTACAGATGAGCTGGGAAAAGTTGAAGCATTCAAAGATTACTACAAAAACTATGTATACTGATATTGTACCAACGTTTAACCCCAATATCAATTTGGTGGTACAGGCGGAGGTACAAAGATTCATCCAATCAAAACCAGATAGAATATTCAACTTCTCCAAGCTCAACCCAGTGCTGAATCAAGATACTTACTTTTCCACTTCCATCATTGAGGTCACTAACATAATAAGGCGTACCAATGCCAAAAAATCTTCGGGCCCAGATGGCATATCAAATTTTATCTTAAAGAAAATTTCTCCTCTCGCAATTCAGTTTTTAGTTCAAATTTTTAGTAATTGCATAAATAATGGGTATTTCCCATCTTTATGGAAAACAGCAAAGATTATTCCTCTTTTAAAAAAACCAAACAATTACCTCTTAAGCAATTTTAGGCCTATTTTCTTCCTGTCTAATGTAGAAAAAATCTTCTTCCTGTCTAATGTACTCCTTCAAAAATTAGAGCTGCACACGGAAAGCAACATTAAGTTTATACCTGATCACCAATTTGGGTTCAGAAAAGGACACTCTACAGTCCACGCTCTCTTGGAACTCCACAACGAAGTCACCCAAAACCTCCGACAAAAAAAATGCACCACTATGTGCTCTCTCGACATAGAGAAAGCCTTTGACAGTGTGTGGAGAGACGGGCTGATGTACAAAATATTACAGTTAGATTTTCCTCCACACCTAGTCAACATGCTGTATAGCTTCCTCAACAACAGAACTTTCTTTATTCAACTTCAACAAACAACCTCAGGAAAATGCCCTTCTTCTAGGGGAGTCCCTCAGGGATGAATCCTTGGACCAAAGTTGTATAACTTATTCTTACATGACTTCCTATGACTACTTTACGCAAAACACCCTAGTATCTGAAAGCATCCTGTTTGCTGATGACACTCTCATCCTTGCCGCAGCTGAATACCCCTCAGAAGCACTTAGCAATCTTAAATCCCATCTCGAAATAATATGCAACTACTAAACTACTATAAAACATGGAGAATCGACCTCAATAAGGATAAGACTGAAGCAATTTGTTTTAGAAACGCAAGCGGTAAAGCTAAACCGGGAGTAGTTAAAGAAAGCAAGAACCTAAAATTATCTTTAGAAAACGTTAACATTGAATTCAAAAATCAAATAAAATACTTGGGAGTCAATCTTAACAACCTATTCAAATTCAACACACATGCCCGTCTAAGCAAGGAAAAATCCAGGAAAGTCTCGTGCTCAATTATGCCCTTTCTAAGACACAATATGTTGAACAAAAAGTCGAAACTGTTGTTCTACAAGACCCTAATTAGGCCAATACTGACCTATGTATTTCCGATTTGGTTTAGTATATCTCCATCGGTGGTGAGAGAGTTAGAAATCTTCAAAAGGAGGGTTTTGCGTCTCTGCGTAAGTAAAAACTTCCAAGATAGAAATAAAAGATTCTCCAATTAATATATATATATTGAAGCAAATGTTACACCCCTGATTAGATATGCATCTCAACTCATGAAAAAGTACATTGAAAAGATGAGTTATTTAGAAAATGATCTAATCAGGGGAATATATGACTCGCAAAAAAACACATCTTGGTCCGACACACCATATGCTTCACCTATCGGAATCGTAAATACTAATCCTCAGTCAGTTCCTGATGGATCCTCCAATTTCTTCTCATTGGCCGCCAGTGGGGCGAACAGGGGGTAACTTTTGTATTTCTGTATAAATGATAAAATCACATAAAACGAAAAAAAATAATCAAAGACTGTTTAATCACTCTGATTATCAAATATGAAAATTTAATAATGGCAGGACAACTCAACACCACTAATTGTTTGTTTTTGCGTAAAAGAAAATCATGTATTTATAGTTTTAAGATAAAGAAAACTATATCGAAATTGAATCCTGCTCATGCGATAAAAACAAAACCTGTAATGTGAATGTGTATATATTTGTATATATTGTATATATTATCTGTATATAGTGTAAATCCATTATCTTTAGTAGAGTCAATGGTCTAACCAAAAGTTCCAAATAGCTCCATGAGCAAGAGCAGTCAAACCAACTTTATTAGAAAAAGAGAAGCCATGTTGGCATTCGAATTAAAATCCAAACAAAACAGGATGGCCTTACATTATTGCCTCCGATGAAAAATTTGTTAACTTTACTAGTAAGAGATAGAAATAAGAATACATGTATTAAAAAAAAAGAACATTTAAAGTCTCAGTAAAATACATACATACACGTACACCATAACGACAGCGAAATAAACTTCAATTCTAACGCCAATGTCAGATCAGTATCTGCGTTCTGCAACTCTTGCAACGATAAAATTGATCGAGAAACTTTGAAAAATGGAAAAAATTCAAAGGATTTATTTCAATTTTCATCGTTTCTCGTTGATTTATAGCCAAACCACAACCACGCGTCAGGTCGCTCTGACTTTGACATATTGAATAGAAACAATGGGCTCTTATGAAGCAATCTAAAATGTTACCTCACGCTTCGTGTTTGCTTTGCTTTAGATCGTAAATATCGTAAGCCGGAGCGCGACGCCCGAATAGATCTATTTTCTATTTTGGTGGCGCTTTGACAGCTCAGCTCACAAGTGAGTGACTCAAATAAGTGTTACATCCAATAACTGCTGTATTAAAAATTATTATTCGTATGAACGTGTGGTTTGTTAAATTGTGGTTCAACAACCAGGGGCCAATTTCACGGAACATACATCACATACATTGTATGAATGTATGTACCTACCTTAAAGTAGTCGCCAAATTTGGCTCATTGTAAATTTTAAATTTTTAGAAAAACTATGCGTCAACTTAAAAAACACATAATGTAAAAAAAATTAAAATTTACCACCACTCATATGGGGCCTATTTTACGTCACATACATTTCTGTAATGTATGTGATGTATGTTCTGTGAAATAGGCCCCAGATTCAATTGAATATTATGGATTCTTGGAAATAAATTTGCATGATTTTATTATTCTAAAAGATACACATATCCATGTAGATAAGATTTAATTAATTGGATAGAATAAAAACATAACAAATAAATCATATTTAAAGTGAAATCTGTTTGTGTTTTATTTATTTCACTCTAAAATTAAAAAAAAAATCATGTCGATTATGGAATCCGCAGTGATTCTCAGTACAGTGTTCTCTTTTCTTTTCACGACAAATGGGTAAGAAGAAAAGAGAGCACTGCACTGAAAATCACTGCGGATCGAGAATTGCGGATTCTATAATCGACATGAATGTTTTGCTGCTCAACAGCTGTTTTGGAAGTACCCTTTTTTGGTTTGACTTGTTTGATTTACGCAATTTTTGTCTGGTTCCGGAGAGTGAATTTTCTCTGGTTTTTGTACCTGTAATGCCGACTTCTCCATTGTGTCAACTGCGAGGGTGCCCATCCTGCCAATTATCGGGGGGCCAAAAATACAAAGTTCACCTTCAATCGAGGAAAAATATACTTTTAGAAGCTAAATATAAAAGAAATGAAGGTTTATCCCACGTAAAAGCGATAGCCAATCAGGTTCTTCCTCAAGTCTCCTACGCTAGCCTTCTTCAGCCTAAAACCAAAACAAACGTAGTCCCTTATTCATCTAGCGGACCAAAACCAAATTTCGTAGGCCAATTCTTGGGCTTATCAAAAGATCTCTTCGGTATGGAGGTGACCGATCTGTTGCTCAAGCTGGAGATCTTTGTTAAAAATTTTAATACTTCGGGTTCTACTATCCAGCAAAAAAGGATTGAATACTTAAATCTTCTTAGCGAAGTAGTACTCAACACACCGTAATGATTTTGAAAATCCTAACATACAACATTTCGTCCTTAATTAAACACAGCAGGAGAATAGAACTATCTAAGATTCTCCATGCTGGCAATATGTCGGTCATTCAGGAGACCCACCTCTCTACCCGAAATAAAGTACACATCGACAAATACAGCTTTTTATCTAACCCCCTTAATCAGGGAGTTGCAATAGTTCTTAAAAATAACCTGAGCTATTCAACGGTTCAACTACCAAACTCCCAATTTCCAAACAATTTTATATGAAAATAACAATTAACTGCAGCCAAAAAAGTTTTCTATTGGGATCACTTTATTTTCCCTCGAATTGAAAACGATCCCAACTCACTGAGGAGCTGGATAAAATAAATACCCTAGCGAAATCATTTGATGGCGCGAACCTGAACGCCAGACACCCCAATTTATGGGACTGTAAGATAAACCAAAATGGAAAAACAATAGTAAATTGGTTAATTGGTTCAGCACCTGTAACCCAAACCTTATTTACATCACGCCTAATGAACCTACCTTCCCCAGAAGCTCCGGTTTCCTGGACCATTTACAAACTACAAACTTCTCTATTAAAACCTTACCTTCTTTTAGCGATCACTTACCGGTAAAACTCGAGCTTTCTTTAACAGACGCTATTCTTACGTTAGTCGAGCCACTCTTTGTAAAATCATTTAGGAATACTAAATGGCCAAACTTCAGACGCGACCTTGACCTGGCGCTGGGCCCATGTCAACTCTCTCATAGTACTTTACTCTTAAATCCTCAAATCGATGAAAAAATTTCAATTTTCAACGTAGCTTTAGTCAACACAATAAACTCTCATACGACCAGTTTCGAAAGTGACTTTAAGAAATACAAAAACTTGCCAGCTCATATTGAAAATTTATACAAAATTAAACACCAGTGGCAAAAACAACTTAAAAAGATTTTCCATCAATCGTATAACAGAGTGAATGGTGAGTACAAACCTTTAGCTAGCAGGATAGCCCTGCTAAAAAACATAATTAAAGAGAGAGTTGGGATGTGGCTGAACGACCAGGTCGGGCACAGACTTTCAAAAATATCTACACGACCCAACGCCTTCAAAGAAGTGGCCAAGCTAACAAATAAGAAGAAAAACTTCATTTGTGACCAGATCTCCTTAGGGGCCAATCCATTACAGATGAGCTGGGAAAAGTTGAAGCATTCAAAGATTACTACAAAACTATGTATGCCAATATTGTACCAACGTTTAACCCCAATATCAATTTGGTGGTACAGGCGGAAGTTCAAAGATCCAATCAAAACCAGATAGAATATTCAACTTCTCCCAGCTCAACCCAGTGCTGAATCAAGATACTTACTTTTCCACTTCCATCATTGGGGGAGTACTCCTTCAAAAATTAGAGCTGCACACGGAAAGCAAAATTAAGTTTATACCTGATCACCAATTTGGGTTCAGAAAAGGACACTCTACAGTCCACGCTCTCTTGGAACTCCACAACGAAGTCACCCAAAACCTCCGACAAAAAAAATGCACCACTATGTGCTCTCTCGACATAGAGAAAGCCTTTGACAGTGTGTGGAGAGACGGGCTGATGTACAAAATATTACAGTTAGATTTTCCTCCACACCTAGTCAACATGCTGTATAGCTTCCTCAACAACAGAACTTTCTTTATTCAACTTCAACAAACAACCTCAGGAAAATGCCCTTCTTCTAGGGGAGTCCCTCAGGGATGAATCCTTGGACAAAAGTTGTATAACTTATTCTTACATGACTTCCTATGACTACTTTACGCAAAACACCCTAGTATCTGAAAGCATCCTGTTTGCTGATGACACTCTCATCCTTGCCGCGGCTGAATACCCCCCAGAAGCACTTAGCAATCTTAAATCCCATCTCGAAATAATATGCAACTACTAAACTACTATAAAACATGGAGAATCGACCTCAATAAGGATAAGACTGAAGCAATTTGTTTTAGAAACGCAAGCGGTAAAGCTAAACCGGGAGTAGTTAAAGAAAGCAAGAACCTAAAATTATCTTTAGAAAACGTTAACATTGAATTCAAAAATCAAATAAAATACTTGGGAGTCAATCTTAACAACCTATTCAAATTCAACACACATGCCCGTCTAAGCAAGGAAAAATCCAGGAAAGTCTCGTGCTCAATTATGCCCTTTCTAAGACACAATATGTTGAACAAAAAGTCGAAACTGTTGTTCTACAAGACCCTAATTAGGCCAATACTGACCTATGTATTTCCGATTTGGTTTAGTATATCTCCATCGGTGGTGAGAGAGTTAGAAATCTTCAAAAGGAGGGTTTTGCGTCTCTGCGTAAGTAAAAACTTCCAAGATAGAAATAAAAGATTCTCCAATTAATATATATATATTGAAGCAAATGTTACACCCCTGATTAGATATGCATCTCAACTCATGAAAAAGTACATTGAAAAGATGAGCTATTTAGAAAATGATCTAATCAGGGGAATATATGACTCGCAAAAAAACACATCTTGGTCCGACACACCATATGCTTCACCTATCGGAATCGTAAATACTAATCCTCAGTCAGTTCCTGATGGATCCTCCAATTTCTTCTCATTGGCCGCCAGTGGGGCGAACAGGGGGTAACTTTTGTATTTCTGTATAAATGATAAAATCACATAAAACGAAAAAAAATAATCAAAGACTGTTTAATCACTCTGATTATCAAATATGAAAATTTAATAATGGCAGGACAACTCCACACCACTAATTGTTTGTTTTTGCGTAAAAGAAAATCATGTATTTATAGTTTTAAGATAAAGAAAACTATATCGAAATTGAATCCTGCTCATGCGATAAAAACAAAACCTGTAATGTGAATGTGTATATATTTGTATATATTGTATATATTATCTGTATATAGTGTAAATCCATTATCTTTAGTAGAGTCAATGGTCTAACCAAAAGTTCCAAATAGCTCCATGAGCAAGAGCAGTCAAACCAACTTTATTAGAAAAAGAGAAGCCATGTTGGCATTCGAATTAAAATCCAAACAAAACAGGATGGCCTTACATTATTGCCTCCGATGAAAAATTTGTTAACTTTACTAGTAAGAGATAGAAATAAGAATACATGTATTAAAAAAAAGAACATTTAAAGTCTCAGTAAAATACATACATACACGTACACCATAACGACAGCGAAATAAACTTCAATTCTAACGCCAATGTCAGATCAGTGTCTGCGTTCTGCAACTCTTGCAACGATAAAATTGATCGAGAAACTTTGAAAAATGGAAAAAATATTGGAATATTTGTGTGTGAGTGACTAAAATAAGTGTTAAATGCAACAATTGCTGTATTAAAAATTAAATTATTCCTATGTACGTGTGGTTTATTAAATTGTGGTTCAAGATCCAGATTCAATTGAATATTATGGATTCTTGGAAATAAATTTGAATGATTTTATTATTCTAAAAGATACACACATGCATGTAGATAAGGTTTAATTAATTGGATACAATAAACATATAACAAATAAATCATATTTAAAGTGAAATCTGTTTGTGTTTTATTTATTTCACTCTAAAATTAAAAAAAAAATGTTTTGCTGCTCAACAGCTGTTTTGGAAGTACCCTTGTTTGGTTGGGCCCTTGTTTGATTTAGGCAATTTTTGTCTGGTTCCGGAGAGTGAATTTTCTCTGCTTTTTTTACCTGTAATGCCGACTTCTACTTGTCTGATTTTGTGTGTTAGGAAAAACAACACAAGATCCGACTTTTACAGGTAGATGACTGTTTTAATTTGCAAAATGGCGCCAGTAGTGTAAAGAAACAGATACGAGTAGATACAAATAAAACAAACAAATGGAAAAAAGAGAGAGGTATATAACAACGTTGTCACTGGGATCGTTGTTTTATCTCTTCGCATTACAGTTTTGAATGAATTGTTCACAGGCAGAGGCATTTTATTCCGTTTTGTGAATTTTTCAATAGGAAAAGAAAGAAAAAAAAATTAAATGTGTGTAATTGTTCTGGGACTTTTACCTAACTACAATACATACATTTTTCGATAGTTTTCTTTAATAATAAAATTTGTTCGAAATGTCAAACAAAATCTAGTTTATGTGTTGTGTGAACGGATTTCATGATCTTGTTGCCGAAATCCGAGATTTTGTGAAAACCATATAATGGTGAATTTACATTCATCTTCATGCGAGTACTGCAAAAAAAGGATGTAAGATTAAAATTTACATTTGTTGAATAGAGAGAAAGGACCAACATGTTCATCTTCGAAAATTGAAACATCTCGTATGAGTTTTGTTCCATTTTTCAACTTTTCTTGACCAATTTAATCGATGCAAGAGTTACAAATTGTATGGGCACTGGATTTGATCTGGGAAAATAAAATACAACTAGTAATAATAATAATAGAAATAATAATTAAATATTTTTCACATCCCGATTGCAAATATAAAGTCATTCTTCGAATTACTTGTCAAAGTTCAATATGCTTGAATTTTTTTTGTTTTTGTAAACTAGCATTGTGTCAATGTGGTAAGACGGTTGTTTCATATTTCATTGAAATCAAAAAGAAAACATCGACATTAGTAAATACTTTCATTAGTAAAGCTATTTATTTCAATTGTTGTAGTACCTAAATGAAACTAACAGGGACATTTTTGGTTCTCTATTATCTGCGAAGAATCTGCGCAGTGTTATTTTAAGGAAACAGAACTTTTATTCTCATATCTCAACGCACGAGGTTTGAAGCTACATTACGTTTTGCAAATTCCTAAGGTCGCGCTTTATGACACATGATATCGTAAAATATCGTAAAGTCGGTGAAAAGCCTGTCAAAAGCCCGAGCGTTCAAAGCGTGGTTGTGGTTTGGCCATTATAGCCAAACCACAACCACGCGTCAGGTCGCTCTGACTTTGACATATTGAATAGAAACAATGGGCTCTTATGAAGCAATCTGAAATGTTACCTCACGCTTCGTGTTCGCTTTAGATCGTAAATATCGTAAGCCGGAGCGCGACGCCCGAATAGATCTATTGTCTATTTTGGTGGCGCTTTGACAGCTCAGCTCACAACAATCATTTTTTTTTTTTTTTGTAATTCAATTTCTTTCGGATGTGAAAGTTTCTATTTATTAGAATAAAAATACTAAAATATCTTATTTAAAGAAAACTATTGGTATATTTTTCCGTGAGTGACTCAAATAAGTATTACATCCAATAAGTGCTGTATTAAAAATTATTGTTCGTATGAACGTGTGGTTTGTTAAATTGTGGTTCAACAACCAGGGGCCAATTTCACGGAACATACATCACATACATTGTATGAATGTATGTACCTACCTTAAAGTAGTCACCAAATTTGGCTCATTGTAAATTTTAAATTTTTAGAAAAACTATGCGTCAACTTAAAAAACGCATAATGTAAAAAAAAATTAAAATTTACTACCACTCATATGGGGCCTATTTTACGTCACATACATTTCTGTAATGTAAGTGATGTATGTTCTGTGAAATAGGCCCCAGATTCAATTGAATATTATGGATTCTTGGAAATAAATTTGCATGATTTTATTATTCTAAAAGATACACATATCCATGTAGATAAGATTTAATTAATTGGATAGAATAAAAACATAACAAATAAATCATATTTAAAGTGAAATCTGTTTGTGTTTTATTTATTTCACTCTAAAATTAAAAAAAAAATCATGTCGATTATGGAATCCGCAGTGATTCTCAGTACAGTGTTCTCTTTTCTTTTCACGACAAATGGGTAAGAAGAAAAGAGAGCACTGCACTGAAAATCACTGCGGATCGAGAATTGCGGATTCTATAATCGACATGAATGTTTTGCTGCTCAACAGCTGTTTTGGAAGTACCCTTTTTTGGTTGGACTTGTTTGATTTACGCAATTTTTGTCTGGTTCCGGAGAGTGAATTTTCTCTGGTTTTTGAACCTGTAATGCCGACTTCTCACTTGTCTTATTTTTTGTGTTAGGAAAAACAACACAAGATCCGACTTTTACGGGTAGATGACTGTTTTAATTTGCAAAATGGCGCCAGTAGTGTAAATAAACAGATACGAGTAGATACAAATAAAACAAACAAATGGAAAAAAGAGATAGGTATACAACAACGTTGTCACTGGGAACTTTGTTTTATCGCTTCGTATAACAGTTTTGAGTGAAGTGTTCACAGGCAGCCGTTTTGTGAATTTTTCAATATGAAAAGAAAGAAACAAAATTAAATTTGTGTAGGTAATTGTTTTGGGACTTTCACACAAATACAATGCATATATTTTTCGAAAGTTTTCTTCATTAAAGAAATTTGTTCGAAATGTCAAACAAAATCCAGTTTATGTGTGGTGTGAACGGATTTCGTGATCTTATTGCCGAAATCCGAGATTTTGTGAAAACCATATAATGGTGGATTTACATTCATTTTCATGCGAGCACTGCAAAAAAAAGGATGTAAGATTAAAATTTACATTTGTTGAATAGATAGAAAGGACATCTTCGAAAATTGAAACATATCGTATGAGTTTTGTTCCATTTTCCAACGTTTCTTGACCAATTTAATCGATGCGAGAGTTACAAATTGTATAGGCACTGGATTTGATCTGGGAAAATAAAATACAAATAGTAATAATAGTAATAGTAATAATAATTAATTATTTTTCACATCCCGATTGCAAATATAAAGTCATATATTTAGTATGTTTCTTAAATTAAAATTTCTTATAGTTGTTTACAATTTGCTGTCAAAACTCGTTTTATTCTCACCCAAAGCGATCTGAATAACTTTGTGTTGTTGTAATCCGCTGTACCTATAAAAAAAAAACAGTTGATATCACTGACGCAAAAACAACTCATGTCATGTTAACATTTTTTAAAATCTTTCTAGCCAATGGATGCTAATATGAACTTAGACGCTGTTTAGATTGGGAAGATTGAGATCGTTATCACGGAAATTCGTAGGCAAGAGAAGTGTGGGGTGAGGACTTTCGTGAGGCACAAAGAAAACATCATGAGTCTACTTTGTGAGATGTTTCAATTTGTGAGATGTTGAAATTATTGTTGTTTCAATGTATGTTGAGACGCCTCAAAGTTTCAAATGTGAACACGATGGCACTCACCAGTCCGGACTTCATCTTCCCAATCTGAACAGGGTCCTAAGGAATGGAAAATTGCAAATTGTGTTTGCAGATTTCTTTTTGTGTTAAGGAATACGTTCAAGAATGAAATAAAATAAACGAAACATTAGGCCCGGAGAAATTTCGGCTAATCCCGGAGCCCGGAGATTAGATCCAATTCCCGGAGTCTCCGGATGAAAATACCCCTGTTGGTAACCCTGTATGTCGCCCACTATAGCTTGTAAATTAAAGCTAAGCTTAAGCTAAGAAGAGACTAAGGCTTTTGCAACCCTGCTTCGCAATGACGACAAAAGAGAACATTAAACCAAGTGCCACTAGAAGGAGTCTGATGATCGGCGTGGCAGTTGCGAAACAATTATTACTCCAGCCTATACATACACAAAAGCTAACCCAAGTGTTGTTGTTTCATTCAAACCTTAAATATTAGCTGCGTTTTATTATCTCCGGATCTGGATCACGATCATCCCACGAAAATATAACGATACGGATCCTAGTGACAACAGTGCTGCATACTCATCTCTTTTTTCGTATGTTTTATTTTTCATGTAGATACTGTCATTTTTCTTTATGCTAGAGTTTGAACTCCCTACCGACTGAAGATCAGTCTGCCCGCGAGAGTAAAAAATTATTTTCGGACCTTTAAAATAGATTCAGATACAGAGCAGGATCCAAAGTTGTTGTTGTACTACGTGTTAAATGATGATCTCGATCCCGATCCGTAGATAATAAAACACGACTATTATGTTTTTTTCAAAGCTGTGACTTTCCACCACACAAAAAAGAATAAGAGTAAGAAAGGTTACACAAATTCCAGGCAGACAGACCGCTAACACACATACTCACGCAGTTCTCCATACTACGTGTGGCATAAATTGATCCTTCACTAACCCCTATGTTGATTTTTCATGTCTTTTCAGCTTACAGATATTCTCTGCAAATTGCACCATTAAATCTATACACTAAGAAAATACTTAATATAAAAATAAGAGATAATTCCTATAAAGTACACGTGTTCTTATATTATCCGGATTTGAATCCGTATATTTCTTGTATCAGTGCATTCGTGTATCCGAAGATCCGTGTATTTTAAATAATCCAATTATCACTAGACAGTACTTTCATTAGGGTGGTTCACGTTTATGATGTAAGAAAAACTATATACTAGATGGCAACCCACCTTAAAATTTTGTTATACTTTCCTTTAACAACATGTGTGTGAAGTTTCAACCTTTTAAATTAATGGAAAGACGGTGCTCATCAACTTTGAAATATCACATTTTAATGAAAAAAATGAAGTTAAGTTAAATCCAGGAAACTTAAAGAAATGCGTTAATTTATATAAAAAGTTGATTTATTACAAAACAAAAATAAGTCTTAACACATTATATATATTCATATTTTCAAATATTTATAATATACATAATACAAAAATAAATAGTTCATTACAAGGAAAATTAGGTTTTTGTACATAAAACTACTTCTACCAAAGCTTTTTTGGACGTATCAGTGGACACTATTTTTCTGTTTTGTTCAACCACCTGAAAGATAAACTGCTTTTCTTCTTCATCTTTCATCCTTCCGTCAAAACTTTATTAAACTCTTCAAAAAGTTTAACACCTCTTTCCGCAGTATCGTTTACTACACGTAAATTCCCGATGCGATTTTTTCCTTCGAGAAAATCGAAATTTTGATTCCAAGTTTCGGGTGGTAGATGCAAAAATGACGAGGCTCTTATGTCTAAAATGTCAAATGTTTTCAAGGACCTTTTGGAAGCAAAGACTCCTAAAGATGCATCAATTGATAAATAATCAGAATTTCCACGAATCAAACGAGGGCTGGCTTCAACCTTCATGCCTTCAACAATCGCTTTTTTTCTCGGCACAACTAGTCTTATCCGAAAACAATGCGAAGGTTAATAACTCGTCAGATAGGTTACACAAAAGTCGCTCTAACACACCCCTTGCTGCTTTACCAATTTCGGAATCAATAGCTTCATAAATTCTTCCGAAGTTCCAAATCATCACCTGGTGCTTCTGCTGCCAAGGGAGCATTAACCCAAGCTTTGGTATAAACAAGTGCACCAAAACTGACAAACCGAGAAATCTGTTTCTCTTCTCTTTTAGAAAGCTTGAATATATCACTTTGACTTCTATTGAGAAATATTTTTGTAGCATACAAAAGTTTAGCCATCCAACGGGCATAATGGATAGGTCCCGGTGATCGCTCATTATAAGCTCATTATAATCATCCCAAACTTGTTTTCCTCTAGATAAGGCTCTAGTGAGAATTTCTAAAGTACTATCAGCAAACGGTTCCGTGAAAGAACTTGTATCAAGGCATTGGTAGTGCTCAATTGAAAATTCATCCCAAACATCTTGAAATCTTTTAAATAATAAAATCTCTGGTGAGCTTGATGGCCCAAAGCACAATACAAATATTTTTGAAAGTATAATTTCAAGCATGTGATAACGACAAGCAAGCCATAAAAGATCGCGGCCTATCTTTGTTTCTAAGAGAGCACATGTCCCTTGTACGACACCGGTATCTTAGCAGCGGTAGTATCAAAGCTCATACCCCGAACCTGATTTTTGACATTCCACTTCTCTAATGAGTCAAAAACAGCTTTGGAATAATTGGATGTGTTTTTTCCAATGCCTGCCTTAAATTAGAGTACCCCAAGCAATTTTTCACTATCATTGCCGGAGACAAGTACCGGAATGCGATCAACTTTTTTATTGCCTGTTATATCTGGCAACATTTTTCCATCCCAATGTACGACAAGTGGATAATTTGGCGTGAATGTTTCCTTGCTATTCGCATTCAGTTCTGCTCTTGCTTTTTGGCATACTTGTCGAATTGTGCTTCGTGAAATCGGCAGTGTAACAGGATTATGACCTAGCGCAGCAGAAAATGGAATCAACAATTGCACTGCTTCTCGATCGGTTATTTTGTTACGATCAAGAGCACTGGTAACATGTTTTGTAAATATGCCACAACTACTTCTAGTCCATGGCAAACTGACGCTTGCACTAGGACTAGGCTTTTTTTTTGAAGATACGTGGTATACTCTTTTTATACATTTGGTGTCTTGTCAATAGATGAGCTATCAAAGCTGGAATCAAGAACTTGTTGTTGGCTTGAAACTACCGAAAGTGAAGCAATATTTTCAGAAGCTTTTTGCCTTAATTCTTGAGCTCTTTGCTTTCGTTTTTGAGCTCGTTCTCTATTTTTTTCAAATTTTCTGTCAACGGAAGTTTAAATCATCTTACGCTCGTTTCTCTGGTCAGTAAGAAACTCTCTATCTTCTGCACACTTCATTAAAATCAGGGAATCTGCTTGGGAAATATCAAAAATTTCGTCTAGCTCTTTTACAAATAGGTTTTCTCTATATCTTTGTGCCTGAGAAGCTCTTGATTTATTTTTCTTCAAAATTTACCACTTCTTATGAATAACTTCTAGTGTTGAAAATTGAAATGCAGTGATAGGGTTTTCTAATGGAAATGCAAGATTTAGGCCATACCTGTATAACTTCGTCAAATATCAAATATGCAGCGTTTCTTATACTTTTATTGATATATAGGGCCTTGTGAATAAAAAAAAGCTAAAGCTAAAACTTGGATTTTTAAGTAAAAGCTAGATTTTTGGTGAATAAAAATAAGCTTAAGCTAGCTAGTTAAAGATGTTTTCTAGTCATAGCTATTTTAAAATAGCCAACGCTAAATTCATTTAGTTTTAGCTTGTTTTCCCAGCCTAAGCTTCAATTTGTGTGAATAAAAATAGCTTTAACTAGAATATTAAAGTTAAAGCTACAAAAATTTCAAGATTTTTTTTCCCTGTCTAGAAAGCTTTGACTAGGTCTTCTTTTCAGTATTCTCTTTAGTTATAGTGCGATTATGGTAAGAAAACTAAGATTTTAGAAGAAACGGAAGTAAGTGATGAGGATTTTTATAGTTTATGTATTTAGATTTTCAAAAGAAATGTGCAGTGGTGATTACCTGATTACCTTATAGAAGACTCAACGGAGCGTAGAGGTGCACTGACCTCTGAGCAGAGAATACAGATATTTTTAAGACATCTAAGTGAACCTGGATTTCAGTATGGTGCAGTAGGACAAGATCTTGGAGTTGAACGCTCTTCTGTATGTAAGACTGTTAAGCACGTAGTTGTCGTTGTCGTTGAAAGTTGCAGCATGAATTAAATGCTAGGCATTGTAGGTACATATATAAGCCATTAAAAGGTAGAATTACAAAGTTAATGGAGAATTATGAAGCAGGTACTTAAAAATAATGCGAGCTGTTAATTAAATTAATGTTAGTAACTCAAAAATAAGACAATTTTCAATATTCCTTTTAAAATATCAAAACTGTTTTATTGGAGCTACCAGACCTACATATGTACAAATTTGAAACCAATTGGTCCACAGTGAACGTATAGACGCAGAGACTGACGGACGATATGATAAAAACATTTTTAACCCAAAATCAAAACTTGCCCTATAATACAGATAGTGGCAAAACAAAATCCGAAACAACCTTTCCTTTGGTCTATATATGAACAGTTCTAGCTAAAGCTACCTAGTCGAAACATGTGAATAAAAAACAAACTGCTTAAATTGCGAAGCTTAAACTAGAATTTTCTAGCACAAGCTATTTAGAGTAATCATTTTTTTATTCACATAAAACAAAGCTTAAGCTAGAACTGTCTAGCTTTAGCTGCTAGTAAAAGCTATGACTAGTTGGCTTTAGCTTCCTCCAAAAAAAGCTTTAACTTTTTTTTTATTCACAAGACCCATAATATCTGATGAAATCGTAATAGGACTTGTCTTAGAGTTGGAAGTTGGTTGAAACGTGATAATGGCTCAAGGTCCTGATAACCAATTAAAAATATTTCATCTATTTTTCGCGTTGAGTAACTCATTTTAGGGCATTGTTAAAATAATTCACAATTTACTTTCTTTTCATTTACTTTCACTTTTCTTTTATTTATTTTATTTTATTTTATTTTATTTTATTTTATTTTATTTTATTTTATTTTATTTTATTTTATTAACTTTTTAGACCTGAAGTGTATTAATGTTTTCAATTAGAAAAGATCACTTTGGTATAATACACATTGCAAATAAACAAACGAGATTTGGGTGTCTCAAACAACACAAAAGTAACGGTTATTATCAAAAAATAACAAAAATGATAATTCTCTTCTGGTTTATGTTTTTTTTCTTCTTGTTCGTAAAAAGAAACAGACATAATTGGTCTGAAACATGAAATTTCTTGCGAATTTGCACAAATTTTCACAAAATTTCACAATTTGCTGTCAAAACCCATAGAAAAAAAACTCAGTTTTTGGGAAATTTGTTGAAAAAAAAGTTACCAAACAGGCATATTATGACACAGTATAAAAGATCAATACCAACTTCACGTTAGTCAAAGCAAAACGTTTACAGTCGTTGAGCACCAGGACCCATGTTCTGTAACTTTCGAATCGATAAAAATAGTCGAGAAACGGTGAAAATCGAAACAAAAATCATTTTATCGCATCATCGGGTTTCTGTATCTTTTGACAGTCGATAACTTTATCGACTGAAACAAACGGAACTGAAATACTGGAAAAATGCGATAAAATGGGTTTCTGTATCTCTGCAAATCGATAAGTTTTTCGATTTAAATGTCAATTGTTATCACCACCAAAATAGCTAGTGAGATAAAAAAAGTTGCAACCTAATTAATAATGATGAGCTATTTTATCGTTGCCAGTATTCCAAGTATGTATTTTCTTTATTTTTTATCAATATACCTTGAACAATTATCGTCTTTACAGGTGATAAAACGAAAAAGGTTTCAAAAGATATCCCTGCAGGCTTAATATTGTCCCATACCGTCTAGCATCTTCATTAAAGGCCCAACCACTGGGTGGCACCTTGTTAAGAGGAGGTGAGGTGGAAATCATGCAAGGCAGACATGACGAAAGAGGTCTGGGGAAGGTGGTCAACACAAAGTCATGCATCATTGCTTCCTTCTATCAATCAACCGACTTCGAACTCTTCGCAAACATCCAATGCCAATGGAACTGCAGAAATTCGATTTCGGCAACCACCCCAGCGGCTGGTGGTTCATCTAATGAACCCCCAAAAGTGGATAATAACAATCAGAACATCGATTCCAACAAGGAAAATACAAAACCAACAGAATTTGTGATAGCCGCGAACTTGCACTTTATTAAATGTAAGTAAAAAAGAATTGCCAAAAAAGACATTTCTTCGCAGTGTTTTTTCGATTAAATCTTCCACAGAGCTACAAGCAGAATTGGAAGGCTGCAAATAATCATGGTGGAAAATACAACAATTTAAGTCTCAAATGGAGGGGGTAGGTCTAATCCTGTGTAACTGATGATATTTCGTGGTCATTGTTCCGTTAAAGTGTGAAAGTTATGGCAAGGTTTATGAAATACTGACTTTAATGCTAAAGCAAATGGAGTCACATGGAAAGAATCCCGACATCGAACGGATCTCTGGTCTTATTAAGGTAAATAGGCATTAAAAGATATTCCATTTTGAATTTAATTTTCATATCGAAATTTTATTTTCTAGGGCAATATGCAACGCAGTAAGATTATCGTCGATGGCATAACCGAGACACAAAATCAAATAATGAAAACATTTGACCACAAGTCCCATATTTTATACATTATTCACCGATGCGCATCGAAAAGAAATTTAAGATACACAAAAAAGTTATATTAAAAATATTATACAATAAATTTAATAAACTTAAGTAGTAGTAGTACTTAGCATCTATCAGTTTTTTAATATCATCTTCCAGGTTTTAAATAAAGATTATTTTTATAACCAAAAATAACGGTACGATTTTAATTCAAATTATTATGTGAGCTACTATTAGTACGATCTACCATATTATTGAAAAAAAAAATTATCTATCGATTACACATGGTAGGAACCTCTCATAGAATGATTTTTCTGTTTTTTGAGTATCTCAAACCTGAACCGATTTTAAATACAAGTTTTTTTTACAAGAGTTTCTAATAAATTTGAATAATATTGCATATCAGAATTTTCAACACAACAAATTTTTGATTCAAAAAAATTTTCAAAATAATTTTTGAAATTTTGGGTACCTATATTTTTTTTTTAAGAATCAATCAAAATCAGATCAAATGGTTTTTGAGAAAATGGAAACCCAAAAAAATGTTCTATGGGACGTAATCTCTACTTTTCCAAAAATGTGTCATGATGAGCAAACTCGCACTTGAGTGCGAGTGACTCGAAGTTACTGTTGTGGTGGCACCTTGAGCTACTTCTAGCTTTTTCCTTAAATCTGTCGTGCAGCTACAACTCGATCGGTAATTACATCAAAAGTCGCTAAAAAGCACTCCACTACTCAAAGGAAGTGAAGCAAACAAAGTGATATACATGATTTACTTTGGAAAAATTGTCAAAATTTATTACTCAGAAGCCGGCGAGCAAAGAAAAAAAAATATCAAAATTAAAAAACAATTAAAAATTTAACAATGGACTCGAACAAAAAAGTAATCAAATTATTTAATATTCATTTTCATAAATTAAATAAATTTTTATTTTAGAGATGTTCAAGGGTGACGAAAACCCAAAAAGATCATTTGATCACATTTATGTATAACAACAAACCGTTCGCAAGGAGTCAATTCAATGGGTTGAATGCCCACCAAAATTCATTGGACATGTGGGAGACCTTATGCGTCGACCTCAATTCAAACGGTCCAATTATAAAAACCGTAGAGCAGTGGAAAAAAGTAATAATTACAATAAGTGAGAAATTGCGTCTTGCACTTATGTGATTTTTCTTGTTTTTCAGTGTTGGACTGACTTGAAGTCTGGTGTGCGGAAAGAATGCAACAAGCGAAAAGCTTTTATGAACAGGACAGGCGGCGGAAGCTTTTTGGATGCACCCATGGATCTGACAGAAATGGAAGAAAAAATTTTCTCCATAATAAGTGTTGATGCTGTGGATGGAGATGGTTCGACCTCCGAGTCGGGAGTACCTATAAATACGGTTAGTCTACCTATACATAGATCATATGCTATTTATTTTGTCTTATTCGTTTTTCTCTTTTTAGTCCATCAGTAACAACATTAATGACGAGAAGGATGAGTCAGAAGGGGAACCGGAACCTGATTCCAAAATAAGGAAGATACTAAGCAATTCTTCCTATAACGGTGCTCTTAGTGAGGCAAAAAAAATGCAAGAAGAATTCGACCAAAAATTGTTGAAATTAGAGGCTCAAAATAATCAAATATTGGCCTTAAATCACAACATTGAGAAACAAAATAAACAAAATTTGGACCAAAACAAACAAATTTTGGACACAAACAATTTGATTTCATGCTAAAATGAAGAAATTTAAAAAAAATTTAGAGGTGAATAAATTGTTTTTTTTTGTTCTGCGATGTTATGCAAATTTTGTTTTAAATTATTTTACTTGTTTCTTTTTGTTGTGTTAATCGAGATTAATAAAGTTCCATTTATTAGTGGTAAATGTAAAATAAATTGTATTTTCTGATTTTTGTTTTAATTATTTCAAATTTTGTTATATTATATGTAGGTATATTTATTCTATAAGTATCTACTTCAAACTTTCTGTAGCCATTTTTGTATTCTACGGACGAGCCAAAAGTAAATCCCATCTTTGCATTTTTCACTATTTTAAATAAAAATAATTCCATCTTCTTTTTGGCTAGTCCTCTTCTACCCGAGCGTCAAACTTGTCGAGTTGTAGAAGCTGAGTAAGGTCAAAGATTCTCGAGATTTAATCTCCAGATGTGTCCTGAAACCAAAGGTCGCTCCTCTATCCCCTCACCCTACCCTTCCTATATTTCCTATCCCTCGGTGGCATGGCGATGCAGCTGTTCGTCGATACCACTTCTCCCCCATACCCCTCCTAGTTGGCACGGCGATGATGCTGTTCAACATTCCCTCACCCTGTGTAGTAACACTCCCCACTCGACAGAACGGCGATTGTCGCTATCTATCGTTCTTTCCTCCCTATGTAAGGTACGGCGATGACGCTGTCCTACATTCCTTACTTCCTCTCTCGACAGTACGGCGATGACGCTGTCTGACGTTCCTAACCTCAACCCTCCTCCCCTCTCCCAACTCCAATTGGGCAGGATCAGTGGTGTTAAACGACCCGTGGCGATGATCAGCCAGACTGGGGGCCCAATTTAAAAATAGCTCAGTCGTTAACGGAGTTTCCGGATACCTGGCGACCTCCGGATTAACTAGCCTTATCTGTATATGCGAATCTCTGTACAGACGGACCTTTATTTCTTCACTACTAGTGGGACTAAAATGAACTTTAACAAACAAACAAAACAAACAAAACAAACAAAACAAACAAAACAGACAAAACGAACAATACAAACTACACAGACAAAACTGACTAATAAATATGATTTAAAATCACGAAAATAAATATAAACTAGCATAAAAGTGTTCATATATGCGTTTCGCCCCGATGTAATGGTTGGGCTCATCAGAAGATGACCATTACATCTTGTCTTGACGCATATTTTCCCGAATAAATCGAGATTCCATATAATCCGAGCTACATAGAGCAACTGCGAATTATATAGTTGCTACAAGTCTTCAAAGAAGATAAATTGTAGCTATTTTTATTGCCTTGCTATGGGACTTTTGAAGAATAAATATTTGACTGTTAACAGTCGAATTGTTTTTTCCTGAACACCGTTTGTTTTAATAAATATGATTTAAAATCACGAAAATAAATATAAACTAGCATAAAAGTGTTCATATATGCGTTTCGCCCCGATGTAATGGTTGGGCTCATCAGAAGATGACCATTACATCTTGTCTTGACGCATATTTTCCCGAATAAATCGAGATTCCATATAATCCGAGCTACATAGAGCAACTGCGAATTATATAGTTGCTACAAGTCTTCAAAGAAGATAAATTGTAGCTATTTTTATTGCCTTGCTATGGGACTTTTGAAGAATAAATATTTGACTGTTAACAGTCGAATTGTTTTTTCCTGAACACCGTTTGTTTTAATAAATATGATTTACAATCACGAAAATAAATATAAACTAGCATAAAAGTGTTCATATATGCGTTTCGCCCCGATGTAATGGTTGGGCTCATCAGAAGATGACCATTACATCTTGTCTTGACGCATATTTTCCCGAATAAATCGAGATTCCATATAATCCGAGCCCAACCATTACATCGGGGCGAAACGCATATATGAACACTTTTATGCTAGTTTATATTTATTTTCGTGATTTTAAATCATATTTATTAAAACAAACGGTGTTCAGGAAAAAACAATTCGACTGTTAACAGTCAAATATTTATTCTTCAAAAGTCCCATAGCAAGGCAATAAAAATAGCTACAATTTATCTTCTTTGAAGACTTGTAGCAACTATATAATTCGCAGTTGCTCTATGTAGCTCGGATTATATGGAATCTCGATTTATTCGGGAAAATATGCGTCAAGACAAGATGTAATGGTCATCTTCTGATGAGCCCAACCATTACATCGGGGCGAAACGCATATATGAACACTTTTATGCTAGTTTATATTTATTTTCGTGATTTTAAATCATATTTATTAAAACAAACGGTGTTCAGGAAAAAACAATTCGACTGTTAACAGTCAAATATTTATTCTTCAAAAGTCCCATAGCAAGGCAATAAAAATAGCTACAATTTATCTTCTTTGAAGACTTGTAGCAACTATATAATTCGCAGTTGCTCTATGTAGCTCGGATTATATGGAATCTCGATTTATTCGGGAAAATATGCGTCAAGACAAGATGTAATGGTCATCTTCTGATGAGCCCAACCATTACATCGGGGCGAAACGCATATATGAACACTTTTATGCTAGTTTATATTTATTTTCGTGATTTTAAATCATATTTATTAAAACAAACGGTGTTCAGGAAAAAACAATTCGACTGTTAACAGTCAAATATTTATTCTTCAAAAGTCCCATAGCAAGGCAATAAAAATAGCTACAATTTATCTTCTTTGAAGACTTGTAGCAACTATATAATTCGCAGTTGCTCTATGTAGCTCGGATTATATGGAATCTCGATTTATTCGGGAAAATATGCGTCAAGACAAGATGTAATGGTCATCTTCTGATGAGCCCAACCATTACATCGGGGCGAAACGCATATATGAACACTTTTATGCTAGTTTATATTTATTTTCGTGATTTTAAATCATATTTATTAAAACAAACGGTGTTCAGGAAAAAACAATTCGACTGTTAACAGTCAAATATTTATTCTTCAAAACTGACTAAAACAACAGACACCGGTTTATCTTCCAAACCGGGCGGCAGCACGGCGTCAACGCTGTTTGCCGTTTCTCCTGCGTTGTGTACCAGTGGGGAGGTTGTGGCTACTCATGGCTCCCCAGTGGCTGCAGAACGCAGTGAGGGAAGTACAAAGGTAGAAATACCTATTTCAAGTGGTGGTGGGGTTGTGCATCACTACTACTCAGTCATCTAAGACGTCTAAGCAGGCTGCCCATCTCGGTGTTGGTAGGGTTGTGAACCATGGTCCTTCCACCTCTGGGGTGGGCTCCCTGCCTGGCACGTCCCGAAAGTTCTCGAGGAGGTTTAGGCCCTCGAAGAACAAATATAAGGACAAGCGGGATGCTGAGAGGATTCTGAAGGACTCTGGTGTTACACTGGAGGCCGGAGAAGACTCTCAGCATTCTGCCAGGATAAAGTGGGCGATGGGCATCATCGCGAATGCGCAGACCAGCGGTGACTCCAAGTCAAAGCGCAATAGGTCTCTGGAGGGTATCACTCCAAAACCCAAACGGCCCCGAGTGCACAACCCCAGCACTCCCCACAATCCCCCATTGTCCTATTGCGATGTCCTCAAAGACAAGATCGTGATTGCGGTTATCGATAGGAGCGATATCGATGGCACGATCTCATCTGATCAATGGCAGGTGGTAAAACTGAAGCTCTCGGCTGGCTTCTTAAGCGTAATGAGGGATAACCCGGGACCACCTCCAGTCACAAGCGATGGCGGCTGGTATCAAGGCCACGTCAAGCTCATCGTTTGTGATGATCAGAGATCGTGCGATCTGTATAAGCTTGCTGTCGGCAGGTTGGGAGAAGTTTGACCAGGTGCGAAGCTTGAGGTTGTTGCTAAGGAGGATATCCCTAGCAGGCCAAGAGCTCGCACATGGATACCGGCTGAACCCTCTTGCGTGGATGAGATTATCCAGATAGTCAAATTAAGCAATCCGTCCCTGCCGACTCATAACTGGAAAGTCGCAAAGCTTGAGAAGGCAAGGGGTCTTTATCGAAGCGCGATTTTCGTGGTCAATAAGGAGTCCCTTGCCCCCTTAGCTCTGACCAAAGGTGTGATTAGGTTTGGGTTCGAAACGATCACCTTGAGGATCTACAAAAAAGATGAGGAAGACGCGGAATTCGTGCCTCCAAACCCTCTCGAAGCTCTTCCGGTGTTTGAAGACCCTGGTGCAGTGATTACCCTTCCTTCCATGGAAGACGATGTATCCAGGTCATCCTCAATCACGGCTCAGTCTTCCATCAACGTCGACAGTCTGACCTATATGGAGACTCCGCTCTTCTGAGTGAGGATGAGCTTTTATGTTCGTACTCTGAACCAGAAGATGCTGACAACACCGTGGTGGAGGTTGATCTGCCTGATTGTAGCCAAAATGCTGCAGTTAGGCCAGATTAACCTTCAGCACTCCATTAAGGCCTCGGCCTCACTTCTGCTCCGTCTATCCAGGCACGGAGTTGATATCGTCCTGGTCCAAGAACCCTGGATTGTAAAATCCTTGGTGAAGGGACTCAGGACTCCTGGATACTACACACTGTATGTGACGGATAAAGGTGAACCTAGATTCTGCATACTAGTGAAACGTAGCACTAATGTATTTTTACTCCCTAATTTCAGCGATAGAGACGTCACCGCCGCCAGACTCGATACGTCCAAAGGGTCGTATTGGCTTGTGTCAGCGTATCTTGGCCACGACAACCTTGGCCCTCTCCCTGGTAGCACCCTGGAGAGAATTATCGCTGAAGCTGAATCGACAGGAAGTTCTGGACATAACTCTTGTCTCCGACACAATTCATCACATGATTAAAGATTGGAAAGTATCTGAGGAACATTCTTTCTCTGATCACCGATACATCCAATTTAGTCTAGATGTTGAATCCCCTAGCCACTTTACTTTTCGAAATTATAGGAAAACTGACTGGCCCAAATATAGGATGGTGCTAGAAAGTTTAGTTAAACCTAATCTTTTAAGCCCTCCCTCCAATATAAATGATCTTAACAACAAAGTCAAAGATCTTACCTTAGCCCTTAATAATTCAATGTCAATCGCTTGCCCTCTTACTCACGTAAGGAGTAAAAAGAAACCGCATTGGTGGAACTCAGGGCTCGAGCCGATTAGGAAAAGTTGTAGGAAACTATTCAATCGAGCAAAAAGCACAAGATTAGCTTCAGACTGGGACTCGTATAAGGAATCCCTAAAAATTTATAAGAAAGAATTGAGGAAATGTAAAAGATCTTCTTGGAGGAGCTTCTGTACTAAAATAGCTGAAACCTCCGAAGCATCAAGATTACGTAAAATCCTCTCAACTAATCCAGTGATGCCCAGTTTCTTAAAAAACGTCGACGGCACATGGACCCACTCAGGCGAAGAATCCCTCAACCTGCTACTAGACACTCATTTTCCAGGTAGCTCCCAAACTGTTAATAACAGCGACCACGTTATGTCCAGAAATATATTAACTTATCCCGACGGTCTGATTACAAGGGAAAAGCTAAAATGGGCTATCAATAGCTTTGCACCTTACAAGTCAGCTGGGCCAGACGGCATAATACCAGCCGAACTTCAGATGACTTCTGACATTGTTGTGCCAATTATGGAGGTACTTTTCATCGGTTGTCTGAAGATGGCTCACATTCCCTTGTTATGGAGAGAAGTAAGAGTTGTTTTTATCCCCAAAGCCGGTAAATGTTCCCATGTAAATCCGAAAGATCTCAGACCTATAAGTCTATCAACATTCCTTCTTAAAACTTTTGAACGACTGATTGATATCCATTTAAGAACAAGCATTGACTCAAGACTCTTGTCTTCAGCTCAACAGGAAAGGGAAATCAGTAGATACGGCTCTGCACACACTAGTGCGAACCATCGAACACTCCCTCCACCATAAAGAGTACACTATGGTTGCATTCCTAGATATTGAAGGCGCCTTTAACAACGTCGACACATCTGCAATCGAATCTGCGCTGTCATCTCTGAATGTGATTGCTTATGCGGATGACGTTGCTATTGCCGTATCAGGAAAACATCAGGAAAACACTGGCTATATACCTCGGTAGTAAGACCGATCTTAACATACGGTGTGTCAGTATGGTGGACCGCTCTAGATAAAACATCAAATGTTGGCAAACTAAGCAAGGTCCAACTGTCAGCTTGTCGATGCATGGGTGGAGTACTCCGTACGACCCCTGCCGCTGCATTGGAAACAAACGGCGGCAAGCACAGCTATACGTCTTAAAGCCTCCTCACAATGGTCCAACTATGATATTGGCCACTCGATCATTCTGAACTCATTCAGATCACTCCCAAGTATCACAGATTACACCACCCCACATCTACAGTTCCATAAAAACTTTCAGGTTACCATTCCTTCCAGATCTCTCTGGGAGGACCTGACCTTCCTGGAAGATGAATCGATCCACTTCTATACTAACGGTTCTAAAACTGAGGACGGGGTTGGTGGAGGTGTATACTCAGACAGGCTGAAACTAAGTCTCTCCTTCCGTCTTCCCAATCACTGTAGCGTGTTCCAGGCGGAACTTTTGGCGATAAAGGAAGTCCTGTCTTGGCTCAAAGAAAACGTGATATCAACTACAGATATCTGTATTTTCTCGGATAGCCAAGCAGCCATTAAATATCTGGATTCTGTCTCTACAAATTCAAAAACTGCCCTTAATTGCCGATCATCTCTCTTGGAGATGGCATAGCAGTTCAACATTCACCTTTGCTGGGTGCCGGGTCATAGGGACATTCCAGGCAATTGCAAAGCAGACGAACTCGCCAAAAGTGGAACTTTACTACCTATACCGTCAAATCGGACAAATATTGGTATACCCATCGCTACCTGTAAACTTTTGCTAAAGCAAGTTGCAATAGAGAGAACAAACCTTAGGTGGAGTAATATTGCCACATGTCAGGCCACAAACCAGATCTGGCCTGTGCTGGATCTGAAGCGCTCTAGGAACTTGTTAGTTCTAGCAGACTGCACATTAGCTCTGTCATAGGTGTCATTACTGGACACTGTGTAATAGGCAAGCATGCAACAAGGCTTGGTGTATTTTCTAACGACTTCTGCAGGAGTTGTATGGACGAAGAAGAGGAAGAATCGATTCCTCACCTTCTCTGTACATGCCCTGCTCTATCTCAACGACGTAGGCTCCACTTAGGAGAATTTTACTACAATGATCCTAGTGATCTGCCAAGTCATGACATTAATAGTCTCGCTCGCTTCGTAAGAAGCTCTAAATGGTTCAACGAGTAGGAAGATAGTTTCCTAGATTCCTGTGGTATCACAATGGGCCAACCAATGGTCTAAGTGTGTCCAGTGTTCTGCTTGACAGCCACATAAACCTAACCTACCTAACCTTGGGTGGTCCTTGCTAGATTTCGTCTTTAGAATACAAAAAATTACTGAAGGATCAGGTTTGAAGTAGATACCAATAGGAGTGTAGGAAGGTGTACAAAATTCCTGTAAGTACTAGTTTCGCAACTGCAATTTTTACAATCAACAAAAAAGATAATTTCAAGCTTTTTTTTATTAATTAAAAATTTAATGACAAATGGATTGCTTCAACCGGTCCCGTATATTAAAAGCAGCACGCAAATGAAGAGCAGTCTGTTCAGGTAAAATCATCAAATCATCAAAATCACCATCTTGTTCGATGACCAATACATCATCCATTCCATGATTAAGCCTGAAATTATGGAGTACGGTGCAAGCGTTTATTATTCTAACAGCTTTATCTGGAGAGTAGAATAGTCCTAGCTTCAGGCAACGAAAGACGGATTTAAGGACACCATTCAATCTTTCCACACAAATGCGTGACCTTGAATGAATGGTGTTAAAACGCCTTTTATTCTCCTCAGATGAACCGCGGTCTGGCGTCATCAGCCATGGGCGCAGTGGATACCCGGAATCAACTAGGTTTTCAAAAAAGTTAAATTAAAACGATAACTGCAAAAAAAATAAGATGAACTGTATACCTAAAAGCCAAGAATTATGCTCGCCGGGCTCCGAAGCTTCATATCGCCTTTCTAGTAACGAATTTATTTGTGATCCCTCCCATATATATGCGTCATGTGCAGCACCTCCAAATCGAGCGAAACCTCCAAGAATTTTTAGATCATAATCACAAATCTTAAATGAAAGAAAAAGTACAAAAGTACATTCGATATTAATTTTGGAATTAAAAGAATAATTTTTATTTTTATACCAACTGAACATTTTTTGAATGATATCCTTTCCGGTTCAAGTAGCACGCTTCGACCTCTTCACTGGGCTTCTGAATTCGGACGTGGGTGCAGTCGATTGCACCAATTATTCCCGGAAAACCAGTATTTTCAAAAAAATCTGTAATCTGAAAACAAATAGGCAAATAATATAAATTCTATATACATATTTGAATTACTTCAATATTTATTTATTAAGAATTTAACCTCCGCTTAATGGGTTCGTACTCCTCCACGCTAGGAAACCTTACCCATTTTTCCATCAGCTTATCCTGAAGGACTGAAGAAATTTCCGATATACATCGGGAGACCATTGATCTGCTCATGGCGGAAGAGAAATCGTGCCCGATATCCCTCTGATATGAGCCCGACGCAAAAAAGTGTAGAGCAGCGCAAATTCGGAGTGGTATGGGGATAAAAGTTTTTCGATTTCCCTGAGCCATATGTGGTCGCAACTCCTCCATCAGAATTTGCGCCACTTCTCGGCTTAATCTATACACTTCCCGAAACCGCTCTTCGGGCATATCAAAGGGATTCGTGTTGTCCCGCAGATTCCTTCTATGGATCCTCATTAAATTTCTTCTGTCGTTGGCTTCCTCTACCAACAAAGTTGCAAGGAACATTTTAGATTTTTGTCAATCCAATCGAAAATCTTTGGTCGAAAATAAAAAAAGCAGTTTGGAATGCCAAATCAAGTAAAAAAAAAAACAGAGTTATGGACCTTAGTTTAGCAGTCTCAGGGATCAATAACACCGCAAAAATGGTCTTGTAAACTGAATGAAGCGATGTTGCGAAGCTGTAATAAAAAATAACGGTCATGCTAACAATTACATTACTTATTCCTTTATTGATTTTGCAGCACCGAAATAAAACCAATCAATAAATATTGTTAATAGCAAATGATAATTTTTTTTTTCCAAAATAAATGATTTAAAAACTTACTTTCCTCTTTTTCAATTCAAATTTTAACAAACACAACTTATAGAACTCTTTGAGAAGAAAATAGAACAATGATTGAAAGCAATATTTTTTAACTTCGTTACTGAATATGAAATAACAAAAGGTAAATAGATTAATAATATAAAGTACAAAATGTAAAGTAGAAATAATAATTATAAAATTTATTTTAATATTGACTTGGTAGTACGGTTGACTCTCAAACTCAAAATAATCCGGATCAACAATACGTAGATACTTCTGTGCTACACGCCGGGCACTCTGGTCTTCATCCATTCGTATGATACTTTTCAAGAACTCTATCATCTCATACTTTGTTTCGTGCCACATAGTTGTGCATGCGTAGATTCTTGTAAAATGATCTGAACTCTTAATACTAGGCTTTTGAATGGCAGAACCATCTGTGTTATTGTTTCATAGTACTCATTCATAGTACTCATCGCTTTTCTCCTTTTCAATTTGTTCAAGGTCCTGTAAGGAAATAATTGTTATTTACATACATACATAATTTAAATTCCAAAAACTAACCTAAGTCTTTACATCAGCCTGATCATCTCGTCGTCTATTCATTGCCATGGATTGATCAATCAACAAAGCAGAATAGGGGAAACAAACAATTTTTCGGTGGTAGCTAAACGTTCTTGATCAGCAACCACAATATCCAAGCCCAGGCCATTTGTTTTGTTATGAAGTCATTCAGTCTAAAGTTTTGTGGACTCTCCAAGAACAAGTAGTCCGGAATGGTGCTGTGGAAGAAGCACGGATCATCCGTTCTTATTCCACAAGCTGCGACTAAAACAGACACCGCAGTAGGAACGGTCATTCTGACAGGAAATGCATGAATGAATAAGGATTTTACACGCAAACTTTCCAAATATGTAGCACAAATAGGCTCCGAAGATTTGAATCAATAGAACATAGATTTCAGTGTTATAGATGTCACTTACTCGTCTGCAGTAATTTCATGTGGTCGAAATGCATCACCAATCATTGCAAACTTATTTGCGGGATCATCTCTACGTAGCAAGTATATAAATAGGGCCGAACATATAAACAAAGAAATCTTCCATATTGAAATGAAAATGTAGCTGCAGTAACGGTGATTTAAGTTCTTCCTTTATGCAACCTATGGAACGAACAAAGCCAATCGGGGATTGTGTTGAGACGAAGTTCTCCTACCAACCACAAGAAATCATGAAACATGACCTTCGAAGAGATAGACAATAGACCCAAAACTCCCGGAACTAAGATAAGGCAATTGGTAAGCATTGCTTCTTGAATGGCATAGTTTTCGAGCAGAACAATAAACATAAGCAGCGCTGTACCGAAGGAACTCATACTTTCCATCAGCAGTTGCAACATAAAATGGCCATTCATCGGCACTTTGAAGGTTTTGAAGAAACAAATACGAGCTGCCCGAATAAGTGCACCAACTTCGGGTACTGCAAATGCAATTATTATTACCCAAATCCGTGCTATCCGCTCTTCTTCGGGCAATTTCACTGCAAAGGTTTTATCACGAGCCTAAAATAAAAAAAAATTATATTTTTGTATTAACTTAATAGGACTTATTTATAATACTTACAAGGTCCTTATTGCAATATAAAATTGTCTTATCTCTACGTATTTGCGATATCATAAATAATACACAGCCCTTAGCTAGAACGCCTCCCGTCAGTACGGTTATAAATGTTACTAAATAAGCAAATACTTTTAATATTTTAACAGTTATTTCTAAACAAGCTTGATTAGCCATAGATCCAACTGTCTATTTTTAGAGGTGGATCCCGAAACACATCCCATTCTCTTGTTTCTGGTGTTATTATTGTTATTGGTTACGGACCCACTTGCAGATTTATCACTCTTCGGGCCACTTTGACTCTGGCTACTGCAAAGTTTCAAAGGACCGCTCGTAGATGAACGTTGTAATTTGCCAGAGGACGAGGAATATACCTTCGATGAATGCAAGTGCTCAGTAGAAGCATTACTGTGTGCCGGCAACAGTTTCGGTATGTTATTTGGTTTAAGATTTCCGTTTGTGGAGTCACTTGATGGAGATGGGAAGACTTGTTTTGATCTGCAAATTAAGAAGTTACAATAGATTTCAATGTTTGGGATGTATAAATCGCGCCCGTTAACACTTACCTTAGGGTAATAGATTTCCAAAAAGTTTCTTACATACTGATCGTTCAACGATATCCGTTCGTCTCTCAATATAATATGAATATATTTAACTAAATTTGGGTTGGCTAACAACAGCTCAACATACCTGGAGGGACATAAAAAAGGGAGGAATTTTGGTTAAATTTAATATTAAAATACACTTGAAATGATTGAAAAAACTCATTTGTTTGTGCTTTTGTTGTTGTAAATTCCGACCCAGAATTTTGGAAAAAAATTAAAATGTAAAGGTGCTGCCTCAATAGCCGCCAAGCAACTCAACTTAACCAGAGACTCGTTTAATTAATTCGTGTTCACAGCCATACGTATCATGACATCTAGAAAATCATGGTATGGTGGGTAGAATGCACCAATCGTGCATCATATTCTTTATCGACACCACGTTGGATAATTTCATTTTGTGGTATGCTCATCTGTACCATTGGTCGAGGTGGACGGGGGGCATTCTTCGATAGCGATGGCCATAGTGATTTTGTGCCGTCTTGGGAAATATGGACCCAATGGGCCAACTGAATTCGGTGCATTTTGTGCTGATAGATGACAATTGGTAAATATTGGCGCCAATATGTTGGTAATATCTAAATTTGAATTGCGTACTAGCTCTCTTAGAACGTCCTTTGAAAGATTGCAAATTTCTTGTGGATCGTAAGTGTTTAAGAAAGTAGCCAGCCGTTTGACTGCCTCTGGCATACCCTTTACAAGATTATGCTGTCCCAATGGCTGCTGGCGTTTTTTTGATGGGCTATCAAGACGAGTTCTTATACGGAGGGTAGTTACTAACAAAACAAGCTCAGTAAGAAGCTCTTGCAAGTCACCTGACACATGACAAGCAGTTGCTTCATGATGCATGGAATGTAACGTATGCAGTGCTTCAAAACACATCTCAATGCCACCGTTGTATATAACAAGTAGTCGATCTTCATCATTGTCAACTGATAAATACGAACAAATTATTTTATCCTTATAAGCATTGAATTGAACCTTACCTAATATTCTTAACGCATTGATTAAAGTCCCCCAGGATACTCTTGCATCTAATCCTGTTAAGTAAGCCGAAAGGGTTGTTCTTCGAAATGTAGAAACCTAATGTTGTTCCTGTTCAGTGGCATCGGGATGTTTTGTCGAGAACAAATTCATCAATTTAAATAATTCATCTACCGCACCAGGATATTGTGTGGGGTGGGTCGTTATATTCTCGAATGCCCATTAAAGATTTTGATGAGCAGCCAATTGCCGTGTCAAAGACCTGCTCTGCTGACAGCATTAACGCAAGAGGTTGTGGTATACAGGCTACATGGCACGATTGTAGGCTTCTATTTCAGAATCATCATGATACGCACTTAAAATATAAAAATTGAAAATAGCACATGTAATTGAAAGGACTTTGTTTAAAATTCACTTACAGTCTACAGAATATAATTAAATGCAATATTTCTTGTTATTTGGCGACAATTTTCAATAATTTGTGCATTAGAATATTTAAACTAGTCACTTTTTTTGTTTTTGAAATGCCAAAATGAAATGTCATTTTATCGCCTTCCAATGGAAAATTCCAGTAAAAAAATGAAAAATATAAGGTATCGCTTCGACTTAAAGAAACCCATTTTTTTCCAGAGGCGATAAGTGAGGAATGGAGCGTTTCATTTTTTAACGATTCGAAAAGTTATCGCCTGAGTTACAGAACATGGGTCCAGGTTGCCTTTAAGCAAATAAGCTTAAATTTCACATGGTTAATGCAATATACCTATGTAACAAAATTTTAGAGTGGGCCACCAAAATTTATACAAAATTAAAAAATGGACCACCCTAACCTTCATATGTACGTATATATGTACATAAATTAAAATTATTATTCAACCAGTACAAAAATCATCAAAAGAAAAATAATATAAACAAAATTCTATCCATTTACTGGAAAAAAAACAACAAAAATGTTATTGCACCACCGATCACCCAAATCAAAATCCTGCTGCAATAAGCAGGAAACCTGGATAATTTAACCGATTCCATCTTAACAAAACTAAGCAAAAAAAACACAACAGAATGTTTTCTGTAGACAGATAAAAACAATTAGGGAAACAAAGAAGGGCAAAAATGATAGATGAGAATTCATTTTTTAGAGAATTTCTTCGCTCTCGCGACATTTTTACCATAATAACATGTTGTGGAAACTATACTTCATCCAAGAAAAATAGACAGTACACGTCTTATGGAAGAGCTTTTTCAAAATCAGTAGCGCGCTATATTATTGCACCATACTAAATTAAAAGAACTCCTCCATAAAAAAGTGTGTGCCCGCCCGTGAATTTTCGATTGTATCTGACGAACACTCAACGTCCTACTGAGCGCACATCTGAGTTCGCACTGATTTACTGAATTGCTGTGGCCTATGGCTGCTGCTGCTATTAAACCCCCATTAAATATTGATGTGCATTCAGAGTTACCCGTGTCCTGTTGGTAACTCGTTCAGCTTTTTTTTTCCTCGGCGATAACCCTACATACTATTCTTTCATATTTGAGTCAATTTAAAATAAACACTACGACAACCCTGTGAGAGCTTTAATGAAGGACAGATTCATACAATCCACTGTAGCCAGAATGCGAGGCAAACGTCCTATCTTGCCCACACTGCCTATTTTTGTTGGATGAAGTATAGTACTGGCTCCAAGGCAGTCGTACCAATTTACTTCAATTGAAGTAGATCTACTTCCTTTTTTCGAAAATATTTAAAATCTACTTCCTACTTCGCACCATCACCAAAATTTTGAAATCTACTTCATTTTAAAAACCTCTGTTTCAACGTTCTAGAATTTTCCAGAAAAAAAGACCAAATGTACTTCATTTTCTCCGTTCCGCCTCAGCAGAGCGCAAGTTCTCTGAAATGAACTTTATCCAACACGAAACCACCAACAAACTCTCTCTGCACAACTGTGGAAGACATTATGCTCTGCAAAGAACTCATCAAACATGAAATTGCTTCAAAAAAAAAAACAAAATATTTGACCCACCGAAAAATTTAAAAAATATAAGTTATTAAATGAAAATATATACTACCCAGCAAACATTTAGGTGAATGTTCACTTAACATTCAGTAAAAATGAAGAATATCATCCGATATTCATTATGATGGGAAGCGGGGTTTGTGCGGAATTTCTTGCAGGATAAAAATGATTGGGATTCGATTCTCCTTCATTGTAGATGAATAAAAGCGAACTTACACAAGTAATTCCTCAAACAAGGAAATTGGGTGGATTCACTTTTATTCGTATTTATTCATCATTTATGAATCATTTAAAAGATTCATATGTGTGTTTCGTTACCCAGGAGTTTGGACCCAAATCTATTTAGAAATAAATTCAGATTCGAAGGTTTTGTTCACTTATGTCAATCATTTATGATACAGTTCTGAATGAAAATGTTTGCTGGATAAAATTGACAACAGACTCAATCAACCATTTTGTATGCTTGTGTAGCTCTTACAATAACGTTTGATATATCAAAATAAAAAAAAACCCAATCAATCCATGCAGATACTCAAGATTTATTACTTTATAATTGAAGGCACAAGTAAAACTTATGAGCCTAACGGCAACTTAGAAAATCACCAAAAATTTTGAGCTTGTAAACCCACCCTTTGAAAAGATAAAAATCAAAAACCAATCCGTGTATGCTTAATAAACCTTGGCTAATGTAACATTTTATTTCATAAAATAAACCATATATCCAAGCATTTCGAACTATTTTCAACTATTTAGACACTGTCTAACTTTACAAAAATTTTATAAATACGCCTGCATGTATCCGTGTTTTTCAAATACACGGACTGAATCGTAGGCTCTACCATAGAGTAAATATATTATCTAGAGAACCGACTTCAGGGCTTTTTCTCTTTCACCCTACAAGCTGCACTGAGAGATTTCTTCCAGAAGGGACTGAGCATGTGTTAGTTACCCAATGCATTTTAAATGGAACCGCACCAACACAATGACACTGTCATGGATTTAGTGTTTTTAGTATGAAATTTTGAACGGTTTTTGAAAATTTGTGTAGCTGGTACAAGCCTGTGATATTGGCTTTAATTTGAATTTTGAAAATCCGAGCATTGGATCCGAAGATCCAAAGAACGCAAATCGGGTGTTTTTCAATTTTTCATCTTTTTGACAACAATTCACACGTATTTACGGACAAGGAATTTACGAGAGTTTTCTCTTACTGTGCTCAAATAAAATTTGCGGGTGTTTTATGCAAAGGGGGTTCGAGTCGGTTCTCTAGATAATGTAAAAGTACTTACCTACTCTATGGTACATTTTTGTGGTTTTTGTCTTCAAGTTGTGTTTAATAATATATTTTAATTAAATAAATAAAAGAAAAAAGAAACTTTACTTTTATTTTGTTTAATTTTAATTTTTTAATTTCTAATAATTTTCACAACTTAATGAAATAATAAATTTTTTATAAGAATTTGCGACGTGTTTCGGAGTGTTGTTGAATTATGAGTTGTTGAATTAATTATGAATATTATGTTGTCTTTCTTCATCTTCTTTGATGTGTGATGGCAGTGTTAAATAGTGGGTTTGTTTTCAAAGTTAATTTAATAATCTGTCTTGTTCTAGTTTATTTGCCTTATAAATTTCGTATTCTTCTGTCGCATCTAATATTTTTTCCTTTTCTGCAGTAACGTAAAGGTATCAAGTTTGTGTCAAAGTCCGTATAGTTGTGGTTGTTGTCAGTTATATGTTGGGCGAATGTAGACTTTGAGTTTGCTCTTGGTTTGTGTTCCAAAAATCTTTCATAGAATGTTCTAACTGTTTGGCCAATGTAGAACTTGTTGAAGTCATTACATTTGAGTTTGTACACTCCGGCAGATGTTTTGGTTTCATATTTAACTTTAGGTTTTAGTATGTTTTGTATGTTGTTGTTTGTTTTATAGGATACATTGATTTTTAGTTTTTTAAATTTATAATTTAATATTTGGGATAATATATTAGTGTATGTTATTGAAGTGTATTTATTTTCTGTTAATGTAATATTTTTGTTGTTTATTTTGTTTTTCTTTTTCATGAGTATTTTATCGATGATTGTTGTTGTATAGCCATTAGCGAGAGCAATGCATTTTATTGTGTTGAGTTCGTTTTCGTAATCTGTTTTATCCATTGGTATATTGATTAGCCTGTTAATGAAGGCATTACATGCTGCCATTTTTTGGGAATGTGGGTGGTGAGAGTCTTTGTGTATTGTGATATCAGTAGTTGTAGATTTTCTATGTACTTTGTATTTGAATTTGTTGTTGGTTTTTGTGATATTTAGGTCTAGGAAGTTGATATTGTTATTATTTTCTATTTCTGTTGTTACTTTTATTTTGGTGTTAATATTGTTGATATATTTTGTGAGGATGTCTATTTGTCTATATATTGTTCCGCCAAAAATGACAAAAGTGTCATCAACATATCTGGAATAGGAAATTATTTTATGATGTTGTGATCAATGACAACAACAATATACCAAACGACCCTACAAAAACATATACTAAAGATTAATAACGCCATCAACAAATGTAACCATCTTTTCTCGAATATAAATAAAAACACACTAAAACAACCAAACGCCAAAGCACCACAATTTACAGGCCTTCCAAAAATACATAAACAAGGAACACCCATACGCCCACTCATTAATTACACAACTGCTCCAGGATATAAAGTCGCAAAAATATTACAGAAAATAATTAAACATAATATCAACCTAACAAATAACAACAGCATAAAAAACTATACTCTGTTCAATTTATATTTGCAGTACAGGGAAGATAGGCTATTTGCCTTTCAGTCTCACCATTATGGAATTCAATAAGCTATCTTCATTTTAAAGCTCTTACAGGGTTGCAGTAGTGAGCATTTAAAATGTCCGCAAATCTCACAAAAATATCGATAGAGTTACCAACTATTTATTAATATACACATATTTTATAATCAAAAACAATGATATCCTAAATAAATTTAATCTATCTTTTTCCATACCTCTCTGAAAGACAATAGCTAGCAATTTGTAAAACTGCATTTTAATTTTTAATTGTTTTTCCATACATAAAAGGAAATCTTAAAACATAAAAACAGAAAAACACCAAGCGTCAACACTTTTTTCTCTAAAGTAGAAATATTTACTACCAAAGCTCTAATAAACCTTAAATCCTGAAAGTTACATTGCAAAAACCAAAGAATATGCTATATGAATTTCCATCAACTGGGCAATGGTAACTCTGATTCAAAGTGTTTTTTTTTTTAGTAAAAACAATGTCAACAAGGGTTGGTAATCAGTGTTGCCATGAAAATATTTACGAAATCTGCAAATCCGATGAAAAAAAGTCTGCATTGCAGATTTTTAAGACATTAAATTAAGGTACTTCATAAATATTTGTATTTATACATTAAATAACAAAAACACCAATGCAAACAAATGGAGGGAGGAACGTACGAAAAATTCCTATCTTTATAATTCATAATCTCTGCTATGTTCGTAAACTATTATTAGGTACTTACTTACTGATGTAGTTAGCATAAAAATCTTAAAATCACAATGTTTTCAAATTCTTTTTTCTATTTAAATGTCCACAAGTTTGTCAATTTGTTTTTTTTTACGAGTGTGGACAATATCTTAGGTGCAGATTTAGCGATTTTGGAAGTCTGAGAAAGGCAAAAAAGTCTGCGAAATGCAGACAAATCTGCACTTATGGCAAAGCTGGGTTGGTTGCAAATTTGCGATCAGTCTCCTTTCACCCGGGGAGCAGATAGGTCATGGTGGGATGCACGTGAGCTCAAAGAAGATTACACCAACCATTTAAATGTAGAGTTGTGTAGTTCCGGACCTAAATAGTTCCAGGAACTATGTCTTTCCTCGGATACATTTCCACTCGTTCCACAAACTGAATTTAAACATGTCCATAGTTCCGACTACGTAGACACAAAACAAGACGAAATACACACATGCATATCTTGCGAAATGCCCAGCCAAAGCCAACCACACAAGAATGAGAACGAGTTGAGTATCACACAAAAATACACAAACCACAACTACACTCTACACGGTAGGTATAAAGGCATATATTGTTTGTTTGTATTGTCTTGTTGACTGCCCTCTACCTACACGCATTACGCACCGATGCACCGACAGCATAGAGTATAGCAGATACATACAGGAAAGGAACGAGATATACGTTAATCGGTCCGACCTCTCATCATGCAAATAGTTCCTCCTTTAGTTCCATATCTTCGTCAAGCACATTGCATATAACATTTCTTCGTAGTTCCACTCTTATAGGTATGGAGTGGAGTATAGTGCATTTGTTGTAGTTCCTTCATGTTCGGCTGAATTTAAATCGGTCCGATGCGATCTCGAGGTTTTAGTTCCTTTCCCTTTAGTTAGTTCCATACTCATTTTTAGTTCCATATCCATCCAATCCATTCTCAATCCAATTGACATAGTTCTTTCTTTTTCTTCTGTATTGTCTGTTGTATTTTGAAGTTGAATTATTTGTTTACTGTTTAGTCTTGTTTTGTTTTGTTTTGAAAAGTAAAAATATTAAAATATTTGCATTGGAATATTGGTAATTTTAATTTATTTCTTGTATTTAGTTTAGATGAAGTTTGATTTGTATTTAGTTATTTTGCAAAGGTAATTAGATATTTGATTTACGTAAAGAAATGTTAAATGTTATTTTAAATTCACCTACAATGGAGAAGCCAAAATAATTTGTTTTGAGTCACATTTTAAGTGTGTTGGTATGTGCTAGAGCCTAAACGAAAGGATTATTGTAGGTATTTGGTTTGTTACGGGCATACAACAATTTGCAGAGGTCATAAAGATTTACGAATGGATTATATTAAAATTTTGAAGAACTTTCCTATGAGCTTCTTGCCATTGTAGCTTTTCTAGAAACTAAATCACTAATGAAAATTTAAATATCTGAATTTGAGACGTTTAAAATAGCAGATTCATTCATAACTTTGATGCCAAAATAAAACTTATAGCTTAAATAATATTAATTGAGTACCTAATATTCTTATGCGAACGGCTTGGCTAAACAGAAATTGTTTCGAACTAAAATAATTATTCAAGTAATACCTAATAAGCTTAATTATTGTGTCATAATGACTAATTTTGCTTTTTAAGCGTCTTAAAACCGTAAGTTAAAATTTTCAATAACGAGTTTCAATGATGGCTATAACCCTATCCCTATCAAATTGTTTTATGCTCGAAATTGAAAAAATCGTATTAAAAATGTAAACTTTTTAATAAATATCAATCATACGTTGACTGAGTGGTTATTTTAATTAAAGGCTCAATGTTTTCTAAGCTTTGAAGTTTGTACTTTTTTTGTTATTTTCCTTACTTACTTTTTTTATACACATTAAAATGTTTAAATTGGAAAAAAATTATTTAAAGTCCTTTTGTTTTTTTTTTCTACCGGATCTGAAACGATATCTTCCCATATTATATACGTGATATACAATATCATGTAGTTTCAAACATGATAATTCTTCTTTATTAAAAGAAATGAAAGGTCATGTCCGTAAGTATTGTACCTAGTTCAATTTTAAATTCTTCTTTGAGAAGAATAAGCTAAAGAATATTTAAATAATTCATTTCAAACTGAACATTTTTTTATTGAATTCCCTACGTCAAAACAACAAACAATTGAATAATAAAGATATTCTTTAGTCCATTCTAATTAGAATCGAACTACGAATGAAAAGAACTATGTAGGTATTTTTATGGAACTATACCAACAAGCATTAACAAATAAATTGCTAAAATCTTAATAGTTCCGCGGACATGGTTCCAGGAACTAGTTCCGATGAGGAAAAGAATCGTTCCATGTCCGTTCCGCTCTTGGAACTGTTTTGCGCAACTCTATTTAAATGTAACTCAGTGATTCTGTTTCTTATTTCAGTGGCAATTTCTTAAGTTAAGGTGGCGTGCAAGCAGCAGCAGGCACCAGTGTTTTTGAAAAAGCTCTCCCATAAGGCCTGTACTGCAAATATAAATTGAACAGAGTATATACAAGTTTAATTGATAAATTAAAAAACATAATTATATCACCAAACTATAAAATGATATCTTTTAATGTAACCGTTATGTATACAGTAAAACCCGCTTAAGAGAAACTGCAAAATGTCACAGCCATTCTTTCACTTAAGCGGGTTTTTCACTTAAACGAACCCCGCTTAAGAGAAAAAAAATTTCACTTAAGCGGAGTCCGGATAAGTGAAAAAAAAATTGCACTTAAGCGGATTTAAAAATTCCAAAAAAGGTTCTGACATATCAGAAATTCAAATGTCATTTTCGTGATAAAAATTTGGTGGAGGTGAAAAATAAAAAAGAAGTAAAAGCGTTCAGCAAATTTTTTGTTGTGTTCTATAAAATTTTTTTGTCACTTAAGAGAGTTTTTTTCAATGAAAAATATTAAATCTAACTGAAAATATGTTTCAGGTATCCGGGTTTTTCACTTAAGCGAGTTTCGCTTAAGCGGAGTGTTATAAAGGTAATTGGTGGACAAATACTCGGGGATAAAAAAAGTGTTTCAGATAAGCGGGTTTTTCTCTCAAGCGGGTTTCTCTTAAGCGGGTTTTACTGTAATAAAGAAACAATTCAAATACTCAAAGAAAACCTAACCACTACTGCAACAATAAACAAACAAACAATAGATGAACTAATATTTATAAACACTGAAACAAAACTATTTTACATTTGACAACAAATATTATATTCAAAAAGAGGGACTTGCGATGGGGTCACCTCTAAGTGGATTAATAGCTGATTTATATTTAAATAAATACGAAAATAAGTTCATCTTATCCACACTTAATCCACAACATCATAAAATAATTTCATATTCCAGATATGTTGATGACACTTTTGTCATTTTCGACGGAACATATAGACAAATAGACATCCTCACAAAATATATCAACAATATACACCAAAATAAAAGTAACAACAGAAATAGAAAATAATAACAATATCAACTTCCTAGACCGAAATATCACAAAAACCAACAACAAATTCAAATACAAAGTACATAGAAAATCTACAACTACTGATATCACAATACAAAAAGACTCACCACCCACATTCCCAAAAAATGGCAGCATATAATGCCTTCATTAACAGGCTAATCAATATACCAATGGATAAAACAGATTCCGAAAACGAACTCAACACAATAAAATGCACTGCTCTCGCTAATGGTTATACAACAACAATCATCGATAAAATACTCATGAAAAAGAAAAACAAAATAAACAACAAAAATATTACATTAACAGAAAATAAATACACTTCAATAACATACACTAATATATTACCCCAAATATTAAATTATGAATTTAAAAAATTAAAAATCAATATATCCTATAAAACAAACAACAACATACTAAAACCTAAAATTAAATCTGAAACCAAAACATCTGCGGAGTGTACAAACTCAAATGTAATGACTTCCTCAAGACATCGGAGAGTTAAGAATTTCCATCTACAGAAGGATGAAGTTATATTAAACGAACGGGAATACTGTATACTAAATTTATGAGAGTTCGTTGGCCAAAAATGTTGTATATAATATAATAACAAGAGGACATAGGAAAAAAGAGAACATTGCATGCAAAATAAAGGGTATGATAATTCAACAAAGCACCTGAATCACAGTTTCAATATCATATTTTGAATATTTTTATATTTTTCTACATGTTTTTAGCACGTCATATACTTGGTATTAACTTCCCATTTATTGGAAATTATTGTAATTGGTCCGATTTGAAATTTATCTCGACATTTCGATGTCTCAAGAATCCAAATTCATCGTTTTAAGAGAGATGACTGTATGTGTGTGTGTACACGTACGTTCGTGATGCATTCTTTCGTTCACAAGAATCTCAAGAATGAATAAATAAATTTTATTTTACAGATAATAACGTCATAAAGTCCAGAAAAGGTTTGAAGAAAATCAATTAGCGGTTTTTACTTTAGCTAGTTTTAAAGTTTAAAGTTGTAAAATGTCATTCGTCTCGAAATCTCGAAAACAAGAAATGCGAATGACTTCGGCTTAATTTTGTTCTACACGTTATGACGTAATTAAGAAATGAAAAGAATTTAAAAGAAAATCACAATTACCTAAATTGACTTCGGACTACTTTTATTATATATATACACGATGCAATATTATGTCATACGTGTATGATTTAAAAAAAAAAAACTTTCAACTGACAGTATTTTTTCAAAGTAAAAAAACTAAAAAAATTTTGGAAATTGACTTGAGAAAAATCGAGGCCGGATTATTTTTATTCTACACACAATGAGTAGTAGTCAATCACTGATAAAGCTTTTAGAAACATTCAATTGACAGTTTGTTTTTTAGGCAACAAAACTACTAAAAAATTGTTTTTTTTAATAATTAATTGCAAAATATAGCACTAATAAAAATTTATCAAAAATTATTTACCGCTCGCATATTTTGAGAGCAAATAATGATATTGAATTGCGATAATATTCTAAACACGATGCCATATTTTATGATACGACTTAAAAAAAATTTAATTGACCGTTTTTTTAAACAAAATAAACTATACAAGAAAATAGTAAAAATTCCTTTTTCGTCTCGAATACCTCAACAATGAAAACTGATTTCGACGTCTAATTTTATTTTGGGCTAATTTTACAGAAAACACTGAAAACTGAAACCGTACATTCAATTGAGAGTTTTTGTTCAAACCGAAAAATATGGAAAACAAAACCACTAAAAATTGTTCAAAAATGTTTTTCGGCTCGAATATCTCAAGAACAAACAATGACATCGACAACGGAGTAGTTAATTACTAATTTTATTTTATCACAAAAAGCCATAATTAGCTGTGTTTTATTTCCCCCAAGATCCAATCCAGATCAGATCATGAAGATAAAACAACCCAGGAACTCAGTGACAATCCAAATCCAAAACATAGTTTGATCTTGTGTTGTTTTTGAAATAATGTATCTTCGTAAGCAAATCCAATCTGGTTCGGATCTGGGGGAAAATAAAACACAGCTATTGATTACTGATAGAGTTTAAAAAAAATCAATTGATGCGTTTTTTAAAGTAAAAAAACAACAACAAATTTCATTCTACATACGATGACGTAACCAACAACCGATAGTTTGTAGAAACAATCAATTAACAGGTTTTTTTATAGCAACAAAATTGCAAAATAAATCTTTGTGTTTTTCCCCTCGAATATCTCGAAAACAAACAATTCTATCGACTCCGGAATTATTTTCTTTTATACACAATGCTGTAACTAAGAATTATTATTATTATCTTTATTAGTTATAAAATAACTTTAAAAAATTTTACAATTTCCACATTTTGTTTCATATAAGAAAGTTAACATTGTTGGGATTTTATAAGATCTGTTACAAGTTTTTTAAAACAATGGAAATTTGATTCATTTTTTATGTATTAAAGGTTGTAAGGGTTTGTAAAAAAAAATCGAGTGGCAGTTTTTTTTTAATCAAAAAATCTGCCAGAAACATTGCTAAAAAGTTTTCACTTGATCGCATGTTGAACACCTGATAAGGTCTTAATTTCAGGTTCACCTGCAGGCCTTGCACAGTGGGGCAAGATAGGTCGTTTTGTAATATTAATTATTTTCACTAGTAATTAAGTGTTGTTATGCAACTTTTTGTGATTCTATGATGAAAGCGAAGTGTTATCTTGAATTTTAGTAAGTTTTGTATAAAAAAATATTATTTTTAAACGTGAAACAGGCACGAAAAAGTTGAGTTTTTTTTATATAAATAAAGCGCAGACTATATGCAGAATTATTCTTGGATATAGCCTAAGAAAAAAATTGTTAAGGAGGGGGGATCCAGCTCCCCTCTTTTAGACGCGAGGGGCAATTTCGTGAAAACTTGACTTAAAGTTAAAAAAAACATTAAAAATTAACAAAAGGTTATAGAGTGATCATTGCTTACTAAGCCGAAAGAATCAGCGATTAGCAAGAGTTATTCTACGCTTGATTTCAGCGTTGATGTCATTTGCAGCGTTTACAACTGTGCCCAGGTAGACAAATTCACTGACAACCTCGAAGTTATACCTGTCAATAGTCACGTTTTGACCAAGTCTGCGATGGGAATCGACTCTATTCGATGACAGCATATACTTCGTCTTCTCCTCATTGATAACAAGACCCATTTTGTTCGCCTCTGACTCGATGCTGGAAAAAGCACCCGTAACTGCTCGTTTGGTTCTTCCCATGATGTCGAAGTCATCTGAATATCCAAGATATTGAGTGGATTTTTGAAAGATGGCGCCATTTGTGTTGGCCTGGGTGTTGCGCACCACTCTCTCAAGAACAAGATTGAAGCAGCTACATGACAGCGTGTCAACTTGTCGCAGTCTTTTTGTGGTTTCAAAGGTTTCGGTTGAGTCTCTTCCAATTTTAACGGAGCAGCGAGCATTCTTCAACGTCATCCTGATAAGGCGTATCAGCTTGGCAGGGATACCAAAACTCGACATGGCACGGTATAGCTCATTCCTGTTAACACTGTCATAAGTTGCTTTGAAATCGATGAAAAGATGATGATTATCGATGCTAAATTCTTGGATCTTCTCCAGGTTTTGGCGTAATAAGAAAATTTGGTCGATGGTAGACTTTCCAGGTCTGAAACCACACTGATAAGATCCAATCAGTTCGTCCGTAAATGGTTTTAGTCGGTCACATAATACGCTTGACAAGATCTTGTAGGCGATTTTTAAAAGACTAATGCCTCTGTAGTTGGTGCAGAGAAGGCGGTCACCTTTTTTATGGATCGGGCAAATGGTGCTGAGGTTCCATTCGTCGGGCATACTTTCCTCCGACCAGATTTATGAGTTGGAGTAAGCTCCTTACCAAATCATCTCCACCGAGCTTGAAATTCTCCGCCTGTAGGCCATCCTCACCGGCAGCTTTGTTCGATTTTAGCCTGGTGATGGCTACTTTGATCGCATTTAGGCCAGGTGGGTGAAACTCCAGATCATCAACCAAATAAATTGGGTGGGGCTGCTCGTTGGCGGTATCATGGACTTCATCGCCATTAAGCATCTGGTTGAAATGATCTCTCCAATTTTTAACATCAGCTGCCCCTCCACTATGGTGTTTTCTTCCTTATCTTTGCAGGCTCCAGGGTGGCTAGTGAACCCTGTTGTTTTCTTTTTGACTCTCCTGTAAAAGTTCCGCACCTGTTTCCTGTTAAAGCATCTCTGTATCTCCTCGACTTCACGTTGCTCATGATCAAACGGTTTTCATCCCTTCTCTTGTCAATATAAAGCTGACGAGAAGCCCGCGTCCTCCTTTACTGCCACAACTTGTAAGCCTCCGTTTTGACTTTGTTTGCCTGAGCACATTCGGAGTCAAACCAGGGGTTCCTCAGCGGTGGCTGTGAGAATCCTAGCACCTCTTCTGCGGCCCTCCTGATGGCTTGTTGGCATTGCTGCCAGTGGGCTTCTGGACTCATCTCATCAGTAGTAGGGTTTCTCGAAAGCTCTGGGGATACTTTTTCGGCATAGGCAATGGCGGTCTCTTCCAACTGCAGCCTTCCAATGTTGATGTTTGCCTACTAGCTTCCATGGATATTCGCACGCGCAGCTTGGCACCAAACAGGTAGTGATCCGAGTCAGTGTTGGCTGATCTGTACGTACGTACGGCCAGTACGCTAGAGGAGTGCCTTCCGTCGACAGCAACATGATCGATTTGGTTGCAGGTTCGTCGGGGGACCGCCAAGTACCTTTGTAAATATCAGGACGGGGAAATCTAGTGCTACTCAACACCATGTTCTTTCCTGCTACGAAGTCGATAAGCCTGAGTCCGTTTCCAGACGTGATGTCGTGCAGGCTATGTTTTCCGGTTGTCCTACCAAAGGTGTCTTCTTTACCAATTTTGGCATTAAAATCTCCCAGGAGTATTTTAACGTCATTCTTGGGGAATAGCTCATAAGTTTTGGCGAGGAGCTCGAAGAATTCTTCCTTGGTAGTGTCATCCTTCTCTTCCGTAGGAGCATGCACGCTGATAAGGCTCAAATGATGGAATTTGGCCTTGATGCGGATTGTCGTCACTCTCTCGCTAACCTCTCGGAATCTTAAGACTCTTTGCCTAAGTTTTCCTCTGACAGCAAATCCACATCCAAACAAAAGCCTCTTTCCATCGAGTAAGCACTTCCCATAGTAGAAATCGCAGCCTTCTATCTTCCTCTCGCCTGGTTCTGTTCTTTTGCTCCTACTTCCTGAGAAGATAGTTCAGGTGTCCAGCTCTGGATCCGATGGATCCAACGTTCGTCGTTAGTTCACCTTTTGGCTATCTAGCGGGCACCACGAGGAGGTGACGATACGATTTTGCACCACTGTTTTAATAAACACAATGAAAAAATATAGAGAAAAACTTGTTTTTTTTTAACATGCAGTCACGAATTAAAAAAAAAAAAAAACAAAAAAAACGGTTCTTGATAAGTAATTAAATAACCATAAAAAAATTTAGTTTTAATCATTTTAACATAAAAACTACTCACCTTCATCAATATCAGAAATATTATTTGACATTTTTATCACTACTCTTTATAAGAAATAAAAATTCAACAAAAAAATCCTTCAAAATTCTTCTTTTTTTATTTGCTTCCTCCAACCAACTTCATCAACTTTGACAGCGTGGTTAAGTTAGCGTAGGTGACTTACCAAAAAAAGTTCTTCCACGTCTTACCAAAAATAATGTATTTATTGAGAAAAACATTTTTTTCCCGTTGCTTAAAAATTTTGAGATGGACTTTATATCACGGCTCTCTATAGAACTGCGCCACTGTGCGTTGGTCGCGATATGAACGGTAAAGTTTGACCGAAATCGCCACCATTCACCCCTAAAAGTATTTGTTCACCATATGATCACTGAATTCACCTCTAAAAGTAAGAAATTTCTCTATTTTCCCACTTTTCGTGTATAAATTTACAATTTTGCGCAACTATAATAGCGCCGAGATCAAACGAAGAATAGCTCTGTCCATTTGGAGCTTCTTTGGGCTGAGGAGGCAAATATATGTAGGTAGTAACGTATGGATGGTAAATCTATAGCCTATAGGCGATACAATCGGTCTTGCAACTGTTTAAACCGATATCAGTACAACCATTGTATGTAGCCCACACACTATACAATCCAATGGTTTTTCGTTGTATTTTGCATACACACACACACCTTCCTCCTGTCAGAAACTCTTATTTTTTTAATAGAGCAAATTTTGCATCGCACATTTGAATTATTTTTTTTTTAATATAAGAATTTGAGTTTTTTTCATATGACACGTTAATGACATACTGAGGACGAATTTCAGATTTTTTTGAAACAGTGTTGTTTTTCCAAACCAACCATCTTCTCCTCTATAAAAATGACACACGACAAGTTTTGTTCCTGGAATTAGGCGCCTGGCATAATATGTAAATCTGGTCGTTTTAGTTCTGCCTTAAAGTTTGCCATTATTTTTATTTTTGTGAAAACTCAAAACAAGAAAGCAAAATAAATATGTACCAAATATTTCATCAAAAGCTTAGCTAGTTATCTTTTATGATTAAATAATGATAAATATAAACTCATTACTAAGTTCTTTTTAAATCCTCCTTCAACTTTTTAGCTGATAAATCTGAAGAAAAATTCCATCGTCGTGCGTCCGTCAAAATGGGTGTACGTGTTATTTACCGAACTCACGTGCACCATGGAAGTGCGCCTGAAAATTATGCAGCTCTTATTAACAGTCAAACATCGCCACCGGTTTCAAAGGATCACCTACTTTCGCCTCCAATTAGAGCAGACTCCCATCAGCCACAGCAGCAATTACTACAACAAACCGTTCCTTCAGAAACACCACCTTCGGAAACTCCAAATAGAGATAACCATCCTTCAGCACCATTGGGTGTGACGAACACCACAACGAGCTCCACGACCACTGAATGCAACACAAAACCACGTAAATCAGAACGAGGAGATTCCTTCCCTAAGTTAAGACTATCGCCAAAATCATTTAGATTTAGTGGTCGTTTTGGGCGGAGTAAGAGTGAAATTGAGAAATGTCCCAGCGATCCATTCTACAACTACAGCAAATCCTTCCAGGAGGTAAGTTTACATTTTCATATATGGACAGCATCCATAACATTACAGTTTTATTTTTAAGTATGAGAGTGGTGGTCCACAAGGTGCAGTAGATAAGCCATTTCTCCTGCAAGAGGGTCGCGTTAGTCTTCGGGCAAGTTTGGATAAGGCTTGGTACACCCATGGAGAAAATGTAATTGTTAATGTCAATATTCGCAACGAAAGTAGGAAGACTGTACGAAAAGTTAGAGTAAGTGGTTTTATTGTTTGGTTTGTCCAAAATAACTGTAATATCGTTAATGAATATAGTTAATGAATAAATTGAATTTCTTAATCATTGATTTATTATTTAACCAGAGGTGTGCAAATTGAAATTTTTGGTGTGCAAATTGAATTTTGATTTGAAATATTTTTTTAAATTTTGAACAGTTCAAAATTGTCATTGGTTTTCGAAATTTGAAGATTTTAGGCAGGCATGAAAATTCAGTTTTGCATGTTTTTAGGAATTTCTTAATCATTGATTTATTATTTAACCAGAGGTGTGCAAATTGAAATTTTTGTTGTGCAAATTAAATTTTGATTTTAAATATTTTTTAAAATTTTGAACAGTTCAAAATTGTATTTGGTTGTCGAAATTTGAAGATTTTAGTCAGGCATGAAAATTCAGTTTTGTATGTTTTTAGGAATTTCTTAATCATTGATTTATTATTAAACCAGAGGTGTGCAAATTGAAATTTTTGGTGTGCAAATTGAATTTTGATTTGAAATATTTTTTAAAATTTTGAACAGTTCAAAATTGTCTTTGGTTTAGGAATTTTTAGGAATTTCTTAATCATTGATTTATTATTTAACCAGAGGTGTGCAAATTGAAATTTTTGGTGTGCGAATTGAATTTTGACTTGAAGTATTTTTTAAAATTTTGAATAGTTCAAAATTGTCTTTGGTTGTCAAAATTTGAAGATTTTAGTCAGGCATGAAAATTCAGTTTTGCATGTTTTTAGCAATTTCTTAATAATGGATTTATTTTTTAACCAGAGGTGTGCAAATTGAAATTTTTGTTGTGCAAATTAAATTTTGATGTTAAATATTTTTTAAAATTTTGAACAGTTCAAAATTGTCTTTGGTTGTCAAAATTTGAAGATTTTAGTCAGGCATGAAAATTCAGTTTTGTATGTTTTTAGGAATTTCTTAATCATTGATTTATTATTTAACCGGAGGTGTGCAAATTGAAATTTTTGGTGTGCAAATTGAATTTTGATTTGAAATATTTTTTTAAATTTTGAACAGTTCAAAATTGTCATTGGTTTTCGAAATTTGAAGATTTTAGTCAGGCATGAAAATTCAGTTTTGCATATTTTTAGCAATTTCTTAATAATGGATTTATTTTTTAACCAGAGGTGTGCAAATTGAAATTTTTTTAATAAGATTAAATTGTGTAACGTGTTTAAAAAAAAAAAAAAAATACTCCGTTCCTCATGGGAATTAAACCTGCTACCTTCTGTATAGTTGCCGACGACTCTACCATTAGGCCACCAAAACACTTTTATAGAGGTGGCTAATTTGGTAAATTAAGGAAGTATTATTATTAATTATATAGCTTTTCTCTTGAAAATGTTGATTATTGATTTATAAATTAATGAGAGGTGTGCAAATTAAAATTTTTGATGTGCAAATTAGAATTCCAAATGTGCAATTATAACCGAGATATGACCATTTCAATATTGCATACAAAGTGCAATTTGTTTATATTTTTTTTTTTAAAGTAGGGGTGTGCAATTATTTTTATTTACATACATGAAATGTGCAATTAGGAATACATCGGAGAGCATTTTTATTTTCATGAAAATCGAGACTTTGTCCGCTGGCGTCGAGGTGGTTGTACTATTAGTTGTTACAGTATACCCTATGCTACGCGTATAGGTATAATTAATAATACTATCCTTTTTTACATATAAAAAAATATTTTATCAAGATATATTTCAATAAAATACAAAACTAAAATTAAAAATTATTTATTTATTATATAATTAAATATTGACAAAAATTTTAATAAAATATTTAATATTTATTATAGTATAATTTTTATTACTTGATTTGAAAAAATAAATTTTATATTATATTTCTTTATATTATTTTAATTTTATTTATATAATTTTAAATTTTAGAATGATAAATTTGTATATAGAATTTAATATTTATAAGATAATTTTTAGTGAATATAATTTTTATTTTATTATAATTTGCTTTTTTTCAATACATAAATTATTTAGAAAGTTTTTAGTATTATATTGTATTGTATTGTGTTGTATTGCTTCCCATAAGGGTTACGCCTCCCACCAAAGTCTCCTCTTCACCCATCCCTCTCTCCTTACTCCTTCTTGCAACATCTAGTGCCTTTATCCACTCTTCTCCCCTACCTCCTTCGTCCATTATATCCCTTATTTTTCCCCTATTGATCTTCCTTCATCTCCACCTGACCTGCATCTTTTTATCACATGTTTCCAGTTTCCACGTCTCTGGCTCACCTTCGCACACTCTGCACATTCTCTCTTCTTCTTGTTTGCAGTACCATCTTTCTTTCACCTCATTTCCTAGCCTCACTCTCGATATTCTCTTTTATCTGTTTGCCTTCCATCCCGCTTTCAAATATTGTAGGATCCCCTTGGTCATTACTTCCTTATACCACCTGTTATATCTGTATTCCATTATTAATTCCCGTCTTTCCTTCTCCAGCTCTCTTCTGTCTTCCCATTCTACTCTCTCGTATCCTGTCATACTGTCTTCTCTTCCTTCCCTTCCTCTCGTTCCCATTCTCGCTTGTTCCCATTGAGATCCTCTCTCGCTTCCATCCCTTTCTCTCACTCTCATCTCCTCTAAACATTAACTCTTAATTTCTTTTCATAATTCCACGCTCTTCTCCCTGCTCTTATCTTTATCTTATCTCTTTTAGTTTCCTCTCTCACCATGTATTCTGAAGTTTGCCATTCTACGCCTAGTGTCCATTTGAGTTCCCTCTCTTGCATTCTTTCCATTTCTTGTCTCTCCTCCCATCCTCATGCTTGCGCCCCATATCCCATCACCGTCCACACTAAGGTATCAAAAAGCCACATCTTCTTCTCCCATACCTTCTCGAGTATCCTCCTCCCAATCCCCCAAGCCTCCTTCATTACCGCTGCTGCTTTTTTCATTCTGTCCCTTATATGTGCCTCCTGCCATCTATTCTTTTGTAAGTCTTCTTATCATACTTTGCATCTCTTCTTCATTTTCTGCCCTTAAAACCACATGATCTGCGTATGCCAACTAGCAAATTCTTCTCCTCCTTACTTTTATCCCTCCCCAACTCCCCTTGTCCAGTTCATCCTCTATATTCGCCGTCAGTAAGTTAAAAAGAATTGGGGTCATTGGGCACCCCTGCCTTACTCCCTTTCCCGTGCAGAATCTTTCCCCATCTCACCACCCGCTTTCACTCTATTCGTCGTTTCTTCAGAGACCTCCCCCACTCTTTCGTTGGGCCCTTCTCAAACTCCTCTTCCCTCCAACGCTTGCATCATAATTTTTCTATCTACTGGGTCAAAAGCCGCTTTTCAATCTATAAACAAATGCCACTAGCTTGCCCTTCTCCTTTGCCACCTCTCTGTTCACCACATAGAAAGTTTTTAGTATATCATAAAATAAAAAAAATTTGTTTTCTAATAATAAAATTAAGCTTATTTATATATATTAAAGTTAATTAATTGAAAAATTTTATATGTAAACTTAAATAATAATATATAATTATGATTATATAATAAAAAATATTTTGAATATTTATTTAAATTATAATAAATAAATTATATAGTATTTTTAAACTTTATATTAAAAAAATATTTAATGGGAATAATAATATGTATAATGATTTTATAATAAAAATATGAAAATGGTAATATTTTATATTTGACTGTCATATAAACTATCGTGTAGTATTTTCGTCAATTTTTGGCATATTAAGATTTTATAATAATAATAATTATGCTTTTTTTAATGATTTAATTTTATTTTTTCCATTTATAGGAAAATATATATATATTATTATATTTTATAATATATATATTTAATTATTAAGTTAAATTATATAAATAACGAATATATATACATAATACATATATATATTTTATATTCATATTATATACATATATAGTTATAACATATTAATACATATTTGAAATTTTGTTTTTTTTTTTATATAAATCAATTAATTCTTTAAATGGGGTACTATGGCGTACATGGAACATTTTTCTTCTTTTACTAAGAAAGTAAAATGTAATATATGTTTTAAAAGTGAATTAATTCATAAACACCAACTCATCCTTGCGATATGGTCGGATAAAAGTATGCCAGACGATTGGAACCTCAGTATCTGTCCAATCGACAGGAAAGGTGATCGTCTTCTCTGCCCCCAATTATAGAGGTATTAGCCTTTTTAACATCGCATACAAGATTCTATCTAGCGTGTTATGTGAACGCCTCAAGCCCTTTGCTGAAAAGATAGTACGCAATGCCCAAGTCAATACATCGGGCACTGTCTTTCAAAAATCTTTACAACTTCTTGGGTTTGCTGACGACATCGAAGTGATTGGAAGGACTAAGCGAGCAGTTTTGACTGCTCACTACAATCTTTATCTTTTATTCTTGACTGTCGCCTCCCTTAAAACCTCACCGATTTCACCAACAAACTGCCTTCACTACGTAGTGGCACAGATAATAAACTATACAGATGTAGCATCCTCATAGAAAAAAATGTCCCAATTTATTTTTACACCACGCAGACTATCAACAGGCAAGAAAGCTCTTTGCCTGTTAATAGTAAAGCACAGAAAGAAAGCTATTTGTCTTTTGGAAAAAGTTCTCTCTTGCGTGCTCGCTCATATGTTTTCCCTCTTGCTCTGTTACTCAGAATATAGGAATGAAGTGAATGGGGAAAAATTGAATAAAACCGTGTTTTATTGGTTCTGCATTCTGCAATACTATGCAGTCAGCAACGATAGAGAGGAAGACGAAAGACATCGCGATTATGTTTGTTTTTTTTTTACTGTGTTGTATGTACGATTTTTTTAAGGTCGTCTGAGGCTGGCGACAAAAAATAAAAAGTGTATGAACTCTTTTTCTTCTTTGCATCCATAGATATTGATTATATACTTTATGTTGGTAGGTAGAACATTTTTTTTTTAGCGGTGGGGGTTATTCTTTTAAAGACGGAAAAATGTCTTATTTTTTGTGTAGTTTTGGTATTCTATTAGATCGGAGCATTTTTTGATTAGCTAGGTAAACATTATTTTTAATTTTATTTAGATAATATTTTTCCCGTTTCTTATATTAAGAAATTTATTTCTAGGGATTATTAATACATTTCAACATTTTGAACCTGATGTTTAGTAAAAGGAAACAGATCCAAAATAATTTAAAAATATGTAATTATAATAAAATATTTAAATTTGATCTGATAGGTAGGTTAGGTATACCTACCTACAAATAAAAAAAAATTTCTCTACAGGTGGAAATTTTCAAAAGACACTTGGTAATATTCGGGACCGTAGTGTGGGACTTGTGCTGCACTAAAACCACCGGAAAATGAGGACCAATCTATGAAATATCGACAATTATTTCTTCAATTCAAAATCGCATATTCGGTACCGAGTAGTGTGGGACTTGTGCTGCACTAGAACCACCGGAAAATGAGGACCAATATATGACCGACAATTATTTCTTCAAATCCATTGGGAGAAGATTAAAGTTTTAATACTTTCCCATCGCTTTTAGACCATCAGCTCATGAGGCTTCGTTCTTATTAATCTTCGAACACTATCTCTTACATTTTATACAGTATCCATCTCGGAGTTAAAATGACTATGTAGTCGCTGATTATGTGAAACAGCGTGTTTTCTAATCACTTCAGTAACCATTTCTATTTGCAGGTCACGATGTAAGTCGCTATTTCTAATATACCAAGGGGCATTTATTATTCCACGAAGGACTTTATTTTTGGATAGTTTTAGCATTAATTTTCTTTGTACAACCCCACAATTGGATGCCATAAGTCCAAACTGTGTCTACGTTCTGTAACTCTCGCATCGTTAAAATTGATCGAGAAACATTGAAAAATGGAACAAAACTCATACAATTTGTTTCAATTTTGATCGTTTCCCGACTGATTTTGTCGATGCGAGAGTTACAGAACGTAGGCACTGGTTTCAGTATTTGTTTGTATAGCATTATTTTGTTCTTGATAGAACGCATTTATATCAGGCTTCACAACGCATTTATCAGTCACTAAAATGGCAGTATCATCTGCAAATGTTGCCAAGATAGCATAATTGTCCACTGGAATATCCCTAGTATATAACAAATACAATGTTGTCCCTAGGCCACTTGCTTGTGGTACACCGGCTTCAGTTTTATTTATTTCTGAATATACTCTTGCTCGTACCGTACCCTAAAGAATAGGTCTATAACATAGGATTTCAGTATTTCGTAGAGCTGCCTTGGGGGTCTCTATGCAATTTGTACTCAAATCCCAAACCTTGTTAAAGGCTTGAGCAACATCTAGAAATAGAGCGGAACATACTTGTTTTTAATAACGAAGGTGAAGAAATTTAGAAAACTACTTCTGTTTTAGTGGAGTGATTGAATATAATTCAATTAAGAAGTTCAAGTGACCTCAACTCCAAAGATTGCGTTTCGCCCAGGTACGACAGTTGGGCTCATCTGTTAGATGCTGTCATACCCTTCTAAGACGCAAATTATGTTCCATGATTACGAACTCTTATAAAACAGCATGAATATACTGTGAACTTTATATTTCTAAGGGAATACTTGTTTTTCTTGAATACCTTCTCAACAAAATCCGTAATTCGATGCGCTTGGTCTATCGTCGAATGTTTATTTCTGAATCCAAACTGATGGTTTGGGATTAGTTTTCATTTCTTCTATTACTTTGCTAAGCCTTTTCAAGAGCAGTTTTTCGAAAATTTTTGCCATATTGGCCTATAGGAAGTTACTTCTGTTGGTGGCGTTCCTTGCTTAGAAATAACAATGACTTCTGCAATTTTCCAATGATGTGGTACATATCGAAGCTTAAGACATGCGTTTATTATATATTAGAGATTTTTGAAGGCTACTATTGGCATTTCTTTCAAAACCTGAGCAGTTACTTAAATATTCCCCGGTGCTTTTTTATTTGATAGCTTGTGTTGACACATGCTTTTTACTTTTTTGAGCGTGATGAAAGGAATTGCCAATTCGTCGTTTCTATCAACGAAATGTAAATTATTTATACCTAACTGCACTTTCTGGCAAGGGCTTAAAAACATTCGAGTGATGTTCCGCGAGGATTTCAGCTTTCTGTTTCGGGTTTGCAATCCATTTTCTGTCTTGTTCTTGGATAGGCGGATTTTGAATTTGTGGTGTTTTAGGCGTTAAGCTGCTTTCCATAATAATTATAATATTAATAATTAAAAAACGAAATATTTTGTATAGGTATCTATACGTTATATAAAGTTTTGAGCAAAATTGAGCAGCTTATGCTTCGTCCTAATCTTTGAACCTTCCTTTATTAAAACCCACCCTATTAAATTCCCAAAATTTAAAAATCAACAAAAAATAACCTCAACAAAAAAAGATTTTTCATAAACATACCAAATTAAAAAAAATTTAAAAAAAAGTTCTTTCAGCACGCCTTAAATACCTACTCATACAATGTACAAATTTACCTCAGTCAAACATCACCCCGATATATGACCAATAATGAATTGAATCTCGGCGAAAGCTATTCGATCTCCCACCAAATTTAAATAAAAATAATTGCATATATACGAAATCAACAGCTAACCGACGACGACGCTCTTCCACTTATCTACCCTCATTAAATCTATTAAAAATAATACATAATTCAAAGAAACCTCTTCTCTGTGCAAACTGACATAAAATTTTACTTGAATGAAATGTTCTTGGTTATAGTACCTACTATTAAATTAATTTTTATTTCAATTATTTTTTTCCAAACATTCTCAAAAAATCAATTCCAATATATTTATTCTTAACAAATATCATGAAGCGCACATACAAATACATATGTATATAATGAAACACACATACACATAAATCTAACGGTGTTGATGATTTTCATCCTCGATTAGAAAACCGCATTCCAGACTGAAATTTTTTATATCAAATTTGTCTCAAATTTGACCTGCGGTGGCACATAGCGACTAAAGTTCATGAAAACAAAAACAATAAACACACGGTTCCTAAAAAGAGAGAAGCAAACAGGTATTTTTCTGTTCGTTTTTTCTCATAGCTCTTGAAGGAGTAAAAGAAATAAGAAAACAAAAATAAAATTGTGCGTTTTTTTCCATGTGTAGCTCTCCCATAGGTTAGAGTAGTAAAGAAAATAAATTGAAATGTTTTCCCTTCTCTAAGAAGTTGAACTTTAAAGAAAGCTCTTTTTTTGGACGAATTTCGTTTTCATGGACATTTTTTCCCATATGGATGCTACATCTGTGTGCAAAGCTAACATGATAGCATAAATTTGTTTAAAATAAAGAACACATAAATAAAAACAAAATGTAAAATCAGCCTTAAGCAAAATATTACCAACCTTTAAAAATAAAAATTGTATTGTATTTAACGAAATTTTAACTAATATTAAAAGGTCAAATGAATGTCATACATTGATGGAATTAATATACATTTTGATTGTAAAAAATGATAAAATAAATTATTCCGAAATTCACATCTCAACGATTGGTTTTCAGTTTTCTTTTTCTCTCAAAAACTATTTTTTTTTTCTTATTTTTTTACAATAAAAATCAAGTACAAGTCAAACATTGGTCCTTCGAGCCCTATTTAAAATATATACAATTTCAAAATTAATTAAATAACTATATTTAATTGTGTTACTTAAATGCAAGATCAAATTTAAGAATTCAAATATACATATTAAATGGACATATTTTTATAACCTCAAAAGTGTTAAAGTAAATCTGTGACAAAACAATTTACAAATAATAAGTATTTAAAAACTTTAAATCTAATTGCGTTACAAAAATCGCAAACAAATTGCATCTGAGCAATAATAATTATGCAGCGACGGAGCCCAGCGATAAAACTAAGCAACGACGACAGCGACGGCGGGCGGCAGCGACAGCAAAGGCTACAGCGGCATCACCAGCAGCATCAACATCTGCAAACAACACACTACACAGTAAGTCTTGCATTGATTTGTGTTGTAAACTCGTCAATATTAATATTTTGTGGTTCTATCTGTAAGATAAACATATTTTATTAAAAAAATGGACCTTTAAGGTTTTAAATATGGTGAACTCCAAAAGGGAATTCTCAATAAAATAGTAAGAGACCTTGAAAATTTTAAAAAGTCACCAAAAGAACGCTTGACAAAGATGCACATATCAGGACGGTTAGATAAGTTGAACGACGATGAAAAATCGGCCAAATCTTACCATGAGGCAATTATTGGTGGAGGTTGTCTGGAAGAAGGCTTTAAATTAGAAGATTTGAAGGTTATATATGAGAAAATAAGTGATATTTACCTTGACTATAAAGCCATTTTAATGAAATCCCTGTAAAAGTTTTCGACGCCCCCGCCTGCAGTCAAGTTGGACGACAAAGCTTCTATTGGAGCTTCTGTTTCTGAAGGACAACGATCTGCCCATTCTGAAGTTAGGTTGCCTCGCATCGATCTTCCTAAGTTTGATGGTTTATATACCACCTGGCGGCCATTTTATGACAGATTTCAGGCTCTGGTCCACAACAACAAAAGTTTGACGGATTTAGATAGGCTCCATTTTCTGCAGTCTTGTTTAAGTGATGACGCAAAGCGGTTCTTACAGAACTTATCTGTTGAAGCTGCCAATTATGAGAAAGCATGGACACTTTTAAAGGAAAGATATGACCACAAACGCATATCAAAATGTGCATATCCAAATGCAACAACTTTTTGGACAGTCTCCACTTCCTCGTGAAACTGCTGCAGGTTTGAGAAATCTTTTGTACACTACAAAATAATGTTTTATTGCGTTGCAAAATATTGATGTTCCGATTGAAAAGTGGGACATTGTTCTCATCTAGTTCATTAACCAAAAATTGCCGTCGGCTACTCAGAAGCTGTGGGAAGAAAGTTTAGGTGATGACCTAAATTAAATGAATTTACTTCGTTTTTGGAAAAACGTTTCCGAACTCTTGAAGTTTTCAATCAAAATGACCAAAGTACTTCAAATAACACCAAATTTGATCCAACAGCTAATGCGAAACCGCGTTTTCCGCTGAAATCAAAGGTTTTGCTTGCCAAGCAGAAGTTTAAGCCTGCTAAACCAGCGGCGACGGAAATTTTAATATGTAAATTATGTAATAAAGAAAAATATTCCTTGAAAAGATGTCAACAATTTTTAAATATGGACACCATGGGTCGCACAGATGTTGTTCGACGGTTGAAAGTATGTGAAAATTGCCTTTCTTACAGGCATTCCTTAAATGAATGTCCAAGTCCACTGTGCTGCTTCTTTTGTCAGCAGAGACATCATTCTTTGTTGCATGTCAACCAACAACAATTGCAGAACAACAACTTCCAAAGAAATCCTGCACAATCTTCTTCCAAGGTTCCAACACAACCGAGAGCAACTACTTCAAATGTAGTTCAAACAGCCATGAATGCAAATCCCTTCGAATTCCAACCCAACAATGATGCTCAAAATTCCACCACCTTGAATTATCACACTTCATATGGTGATCGAGATTTTTCTCACCAAGTGCTGTTAGCAACCGCTATTGTTAAGGCCCGTTCTTCAGACGGCCGATTACATTCTTTGAGAGCCATGATTGATACAGGTTCCGAATCTTCATTTATTAGTGAAGTAGCTGCTCAGCTGCTTAAGCTAACAAAATTAAGGATATGTGTCGAGGTATCAGGGCTTGGGTTGGTCAGTAGTGGTCGAATAACGCTGTACAGGTACAGATCATATCTTGCCACTCACAGTTTCAAACTGCCTTACAGGCATTCACTTTTAAGTCGCTTACTGCCCTTCTACCAACCTTCTACCAACCCAAAGAATGGTACCCGACACATGGAATCACCTAATTGGACTTCCGTTGGCAGATCCACATCTCCACGAACCAGCACCCATCGATTTGCTTTTAGGCAGCGACGTTTGTGCCCAAATATTTCTACCGGAAATTAAACGTTCGGAAGACGACACCGGACCGATGGCACAAAAAATGCAATTGGGCTGGATTGTACTAGGAAGAGTTTCAACACAGCCATTTCAACAAATCCGCAGTTTCTTTCAAACAACTGATTTGAACCTCCAACTACAGAAGTTTTGGGAAATGGAAGAGTTACCGTTTCAAGCCCATGAGACCGAAGAAAACGTAGCCTGCGAAGCACATTTCGAAAAATATACTCGACGTTTAGCTAATGGCCGGTATCAAGTTAAAATGCCATTCAAAGATGGGATCCAGTCTACATATGGCATATCGACTGTTTCTTCACCTAGAAAAGAAACTTGAAGCTAACGCAACACTTCGAGCTGACTATATAAAATGTATTAATGAATATGAGACACTCAATCACATGGAGCAGATCAGCAGCGATGATGAGATACTCAACACACCAAACCACTTTAACTTACCACATCATGCTGTGATTAAGGAATCAAGCACAACTACGAAGACTCGAGTTGTTTTTGATGCATCTTCGAAAGATTCGAATGGAAAATCTCTCAATGATTATCTTCTGGTTGGTCCAAAATTACAAACATCTATTATAGATCTTATCCTACGATGGCGAACCCACCGATATACTTTTACGGCCGACATAGAAAAGATGTATGTATCGACAAATTTTGGTGAGTCATCCAGATTCCTTTTACCAAATCACTATGTGGAGAGAAAAACAAACAGAACCTTTGAAGCTTTACAAGCTCAAGACTGTAACGTTTGGTACGGCAAGTGCTCCTTATTTGCCAATAAAAACCTTACAGCGTTTAGCCCAAGATGAACAATATAAGTATCCTGTGGGGGCGAAGGTCGTGCGAGAAGATATGTATGTTAATGATTTGATTAGCGGTGCAGATTCTATGAAAGAAGCGAGAAGAACACGAGATGAAACAAGAGAACTTTTGGCGTCAGCCGGTTCTAATCTACGCAAATGGACAGCTAATCATAGAGATTTGATTGAAGAAATTTCAATTCAAGATCGTGAATATGATTTTGAGCTTCCTTTTGATCTGTCCAATCACGTCAAAACTCTTGGCATCAAACGGTTTCCTAGCTGCGATTTCTTTTCATAAAAAAATTTACAGGAACCAAATGAAACGACAACGAAATGAATGATTTTATCGACCATCGCCAAGATTTTCGATCCACTTGGATGGATTTCACCGTGCATGGTCACTGCGAAGATTACTATGCAGAAGCTCTGGGATCTTGGATGTAATTGGGACGAGAAAATTCCAGACCACATCAAAAAGGATTGGCAAGCTTTTCAGCTAGAACTTCCAATAATAGAAAAGGTGAGAATTCCGCGATGGAATCGAATGAGCCCATCAAATCAAGCAATCGAGTTGCATGGCTTTTGCGACGCTTCAACCAAAGCATATGGAGCAGTGGTTTATGTTCGAGTCTTAGATAACAAAGGAAACATCCACAATAACTTACTTCTAGCAAAGACGAAGATTGCTCCGAGCAAGCGGACGATCACGTTACCTCGTCTTGAACTTTGCGGTGCAGTCATTTTGGCACAACTTTTACAATATACCAGAGATGTCTTAGCCATTCCTTATGTTCACATCTTTGCCTGGACTGATTCTACAATTGCTCTTGCTTGGATTCGAACAACTCCATCAAATTGGACAACATTTGTTTCATATCGAGTATCCGAAATACAACGATTAATTAGCAGCGATTGTTGGTCTCATGTCAAACTCCATCAAATTGGACAACATTTGTTTCATATCGAGTATCCGAAATACAACGATTAATTAGCAGCGATTGTTGGTCTCATGTCATAACACAACACAATACAGCTGAATTGGCATCCCGTGGCGTATATCCATCAATTATGGAATCCTTAGATGTCTGGTGGAACGATCCAACATTTTTAAGATCGCAGTGGGAGTTTGATGTGCCCGGCCAAGCTGAAAGTGTTGAAACAGAAGAAGAACGTCGTCCAGTAAAGATACATACTATTCAAGTAGCCGAAGAACTCATGAGCGTGATTATTCACAAGATCTCGAGCTTACACAAGGTAATTCGAGTAATAGCGTAGTGGCTCCGTTACAAAACCAATCTCCGAGCAGTGAGTCTGGCCAGAAAAAAGGCAAACATTAGCAATGTGGTAGTGATTGCATCAAAACTCACCGGACCATTAAGCGTTTCTGAGTTGGAAGCAGCTCGAACTCTTGCTATCAAAACAGCCCAGAGCGAGATGTTCTCCAAAGAATTAAAAGATCTACGAAAAAATAATAAAATACCCAAACAATTACAAACACTAAATGTATTCATTGATACCAACGGAATTCTGAGAGTCGGCGGTCGACTTCAAAGTTCACTGCTACCCTATGAGGCGCAGCATCCAATTTTATTGCGTAATAGCCACCATTTCACAAGACTTGTGGCAAAAGATGCTCACAAAAATACTTTGCATGGTGGAATCCTACAAATGATAGCGTACATACGCCAACGATTTTGGATCGGCTAAATTCGAAGAAGTGAGAAGTACCAACTATATCATTGCACAACTTGCTATCGGCAAAAGGCTGCAGAGATGCAGCAATTGATGGGAAATTTACCAGCTGCAAGAGTTCGTATGGCTAGACCATTTTGTCACACTAGCGTAGACTACGCAGGACCCATCGAAATCGAAGCCTGGAAAGCAAGCGGCATTAAAATCCTGTAAGGATACTTCGCTGTCTTTATTTGCCTGAAAACAAAGGCTATACATTTAGAAGTCGTTTCAGACTTGACGACACAAGCATTTTTGGGAGCGTTTAGAAGATTTACTGCCAGACGCGGAATTTACAAATAAATCCATAGTGATTGTGGTACCAACTTTGTTGGTGCTAGTACTGAACTAAAGAAAATGTTAAAAGCTGCACAACATGATTTTAAGGAAATCGCTGAAAACCTTTCAAATCAAGGTACAGAATGACATTTTATTCCTCCCGCTTCTCCTCACTTCGGTGGATTGTGGGAAGCCGGTGTGAAGTCGGTCAAGTACCATTTAAAACGGATCGTTGGAACAGAGAGACTAACTTTTGAGGAGCTCACAACACTTCTAACTCAGATAGAAGCATTCTTGAATTCGAGACCTCTGTGTCCTCTTTCCGATAGTATAGATGATTTAGATGTGTTAACCCCAGCACATTTTTTAATCGGCGAATTCCTTCATGCTGTGCCACATGGTGACATCGACATCAACATCACATATATGGATAGATGGAAGCGAATGCAAGCGTTAATGGAACATTTTGGAGTAAATGGAGCTCCGAATACTTATCCAGGCTTCAACAACGTCCGAAGTTCAGAAAGTTCAAGAAAATATTAAAATTGGAGATATCGTTCTGATTAAAGATGAAAGATTTCCACCGACTAATTGGAACCTAGGTCGCGTTCAAGAAACTTATCCAGGATCAGATGAATTAATCCGTGTTGTCACAGTAAAAACCAAATCGGGAATTATAAAACGGCCCATCGCTAAAATTTGTCGCTTGCCATCAAACGAAACACTTGAACAACAAACCATCGTTTAAAATTAAATCACAAAATCACTTTAAATGAGAACATAATTAAAACACAGATAAAATTTATTCAACATTTATTTATTAACATTTAAACTACATTACATATAATAAACTAAAAATGTAAATAAATACTTAAAGTACTGCCACAAAGTATACTGAATTTAAAACTACAAAAAAAACACTAGCTGCATCAATGCACTATTAAAATTAAAATTATAAAATGAAATTCGAATCATAAAACAATAATAAATTTTCACAGAAATAAATATTTTCACATAATATACATACCAACATTGAAAATATAAAGTCAAACTTCACTCGCGTTATCAAATCTAATATCAATTACCTACATAATATTTAAAATAAATAAAAACAACACAAAAGTCAATTAATGACGTCAGCAATATTTTATCCGAATTTCACCACGCACAAATACTTCATATCACAAATTACATAATTTACTTATAAACAGTCATTGCACATAAAACTTAAATTACCGGTGCATTAAGCACTTCAACATAATTTACCTCGGTAGCTGCGTATGTACTTTTCTTTGCAAAAAAAAAGGGGGTACAGTCAAGGAAAAAGCATATCCATATTAAACGTTATATACATATGGTCATGGCCTCGGTCTTATAACGTTACATTCGTACGAATGTTTAACTAATAATCAGAAAATAACAACTGAAAGGTAAATATTTTTTATTTGCGTTTCATAGAGCTTCGAAATGCTCACATTTTGTACCAAATCCTAATACCTCGCATAGTTTTCGATATACAACCCTTCAAAGTGGCTGATAACGTTACATGTTTTGGAAGTCAATTTGGACGTTGCTATACATACTGTAAGAACTCTGCGAATTTAGTGCACATATTTCATTTTTTTGTTTGAGAGAATTGAGACGAAGGTTCATATTTTAGGTAACCATCACTGTTGTAAAAAATTTACAGATTTCACTCATAGAGTAACTATGGGGACATTGAAAATGATTGTGTTAGCTCGATAAAATAAAAACATGAATAATCTTGGTGATTTCTATAATTTGTATCCTATAGTTGCACCAAAACTTCTGAAGATGTCTAAGAAACCATTCTTCAGTCTAAAATTACAATATGTGGATATTTTTAATGTCGAATCCCAGTTGGCGGTTAAATTTGATGTTGATGTTGAAGAAATTCAAATATTTGCTCCAATCTGCTCAAATTGATTTACAAGTCTCTCAACTTATTGAACTATTTATATATAGGCAAGTTATTTGATTTACTGTCAAAGTGAACCCTTTTTAAAGCGAGACCAAATTTATAAATAATTTGATGTGTAGCTCAAACTCAATGCAAACCTGATTTACCTAATTGTTTTTAGGTACTCATCTTTTAATAAATTTAATAAACTCGAGTCATGTAATTTCTTAAGACAATATAAATAGTTTTGACAGCTAAGCAGTATTCTTTTATCTGTGTATATGAAAAGCAAAGCACCAATTAAGTTGACAGCTGAGTTGACAACCAAATTGAATCGTTTTCTTTTTTTTTTATTTGAGGACCTTAAGGTAGAACTGTAATAGTCGGAAGATGTTGGAAGAAAATTCTCTCAGTTCACTTACGCATGGAGCGGTCGGTGAGCGCTCTTCACTTCCGGAACAAAAGTAAAAAAATTGTTCGAAACAAGTAAAACTCAATTATGGGCACGTCATATGATTTCTTTGTATACGTTTCGTTTCGTACGACCACTTATGTCGGCATCCGACTATTATAGTTCTACCTTTAACCTTGAACATCTGAACATTAGAACTAAATCTATATAAGTTTATTAAAGAAGTTAAATTATATTGCAGTAAAGTTTTGTAACATAAATTTATAGTCTGAGATTTTACTTGAATTCTAAGACCTTAAATTATATTTAAGTTGCTTAGGTAAGTTAATCCTACCTCTAGACTGATTAACGTTAACTTAAATACCTTAACCTTCAACAACTTAGAACTAATGTTGTAAGTTTATTAAAGAGAAACGCAAGTAGGTATCTTTGCATATTTCAGGCTCAAAAATAACATTGGTTTGGACGTAGGTCAAGTTCAAAAATCGCATTGGTTAAGACGTTGGTCAAGTTCAAAAATCGCATTGGTGTAGACGTAGGTCAAGTTCAAAATCTCATTGGCTTAGACGTAGGTCAAGTTCAAAAATCGCATTGGCTTAGACTTAGGTAAAGTTTTGTGACATAAATTTATAGCCTTAGATTTTACCTTAATTTTAAGACCTTAATCTCAAAGATCCGATAATTAGAACAGAAAATAAAAGCTTACCAAGTCAACCCTTTTCGATTACTACATTTAAGTTGCTTCGCTAAGTTAATCCTACCTCTAGGCTGATTAATGTTAATTTAAATACCTTAACCTTCAACAACTGGCCCTTATAGAACTAAAGTTATAAGTTATAATCAAAGAGGTTCAAGTATAGGTCTCTGTGCATATTCTAGGTTCAACAATCGAATTGATTAAGAATGAAGTCAAGTTTTGTCACACAAAATTTTGAAGCCTATTATTTAACTTATTTCAAAACCTTAATCTTTAAGATCCGATTATTAGTACAGAAGTAAAAAGGCAACCGCAGAACAACTAAATCAACCCTTTTATATAAATGTACATACATAATGTCATACTAAGGGCCAGTTTCACAGTGCACACTTAACAAAATAAGTGGCACTTAATTTTCCCATTTTGGCACTTAAGCCGCAGTTTTACTACCTGAGTAAGTGGAACTTAAGTGGCCAACATCAGAGACTTAAGTGTCACTTATTCCGATAAGTTTATACTGTGAAATTGGGAATTAGTTTTCCATATTCGGCACTTAAGTGACACTTACTTCACTGTGAAACTGGCCCTAAGGGGTCAAACCTCTTACGTCTCTGAGCCATTCTGAGACATTCCAAACCATTTAGGTACATCCCCAGGTCCAACGAGTTATGGTAACAAAACGGTTCACTCTAGCGCTAATTGGGTCAACGAGCTATTTTGCTCGTGATCGCCATTTCTACCTTCCTACCTACCTACATACATAATGTATGTACCTATATAGATACGTAGGTATAAGAATTTTGTTGGCGAAGCCAATTTTGTTATTCAATTTTTCAATTATTTCAATTATTTATTTTGATGAATTAAAACTAAACGTTTTTCACCTACACTTTTATGTTATTTCAATTATTTTTTAACTGAATAAATTAGTTTGATATTTAACCTTCATTTTAAGACCTTTATTTTAAATATCCGATTGTTAGAACAGAAGTTATAAGCCAACCAAACCAACCTAATCGTACCATCACGAATAGTATTTGCAAAATACCTACAACAATTTAATCAACATAACATTTTACAGACAAACCTAACCTACTTAATAATATAGCTATGTATGTATATCACTTTTGTTCCCGATGCGAAGCCAATTGTGTTTGCCACCAGCCACAGTGCAGTGGTGGTTTTTTATTGCACACATTCCACTCCAACCAACGTCTTGCCAACACCCTTACAGCAATGTATATTCTTTGTCGGTACGTTTTTTTCTTTTTCTTTTTGTTTTCTTGTTCCTCACGTCATTTGCCGTGATGAAATTAGTTCTCAAAAGCCAATCTTTCACGTTTTTAGTATGAAATTTTGTAAGCTTTTGCAATTATTTTGATGCAGATTTGTAGCCTGTCATTTTATCTTTAATTATCTATCTTAATATTAAGGATCCGATAATTATAACCTGAGTAAAAGGCTTCTAAGTGCGCTCAAATCGAGTGATTTTAAGATTTCATACAAATTCAACTATCCTCCACTGAAGCTCGTCGGTTGGCGACGATCAACGTGTAGGTACGATTCATCGATTGTGTCTTTAGGTTCATTTTGGCATTTTCTTTGGTAACACCAACCAAAAATTCGATCCTGAGCCCCCTATACGCTAGAGTTCATTTCGTTCATTTGTTATATATTCATTTGTTCATTTAATCATTTTGGTAACACCATATTTTTCTCAAAACGACCCTATAAACATTTTCAATGTTAAAAAAAATATTTTTGGTGATTTTTCGATTAAAATTGCCGTGTCTGATAACGTTACACAAAACTGTCTTATAACGTTACCGTGCGATTTTCTGTATGAATAATGAGGAAATATAACCAAAAAAGAAAAGAATCTTGTATATATATAATTAAAATATTAAGTAGATAATATGAAAAATGTGTTTATTTTTTTTTATTTTGGTTTTTCACCAGCTATGTTACATAAATAATATCACTCAAGTTGATAGATTTGAACATTTTGATTTCTCTTCTTAAACTTAAAAAAATCACAATTTAAAGACATTATTATATCCCTTCATCGAGGTGGCGAAGGAAAGGATTTTTCCACCTATGCACTGAATTCGGTGAGAAGATGATTTATTATGAACATCCTTAGCCATTGAGAATATAACGGCCATATTCAAATTATTAATTATGTCAGTAATCTCTCTATCGTTAACTTCTTCAACGAAAATCGTAGAAGTAGTGCGGTTAAATGCCTGTACAAAATTGGATGCATTATTGACAATGCAGTCCCGGGCTCTTATGTGTTTTCGCACTATTGTCTTTGCGATGGCTCCAATTCCATCAACACAACCTTTGCCATGGGAAGTAACAAAGTAGTTCCAAAAAAATTTTATTTTAAATTTGGATTCAAAAATCGAAATATTGGCAGCATGGAGCTTTCGAAGCTTTTTTTAACAGCAGAGTCTGGGTACATGAATAAATCGTAGAAGCCACGTCATTCAAGCTGCGAGTGAATCTTTTAGAGGTGTCGGCGTCGTTTTGAGCATTTTTTGTAGTTTCAAACCGCTGTCTGTACAGACTTACACGGTTGCGAGTTTCTTTACTACGTTTTTTGATGACTAGTTTACTTATTTTAACGGGCAAATTTGTTTCAGCGTTCTTTTTTTTTAGCCGATAGTTTTTCTATCGTTCTGCCTGTTTTTTTTTATTCCTCATATTTTTCAGTGGTTTTCAACTTGGCAAAGTATTTTTTATTTCTTTGAGCCTTGCTCAGTGGTTGCTGAGATAAAAAAAAGATTTTAAAGTTAGCCTACTAACCTAATTCACTTTAAAAGAAAAAAAGTCTTATAACGTTACACATCTTTGATCACCGTTAAGACTAAGAGGGTCAATAATTTAGAACGATTTCTTTATTGGACCATTAAGAAGATGAAAAGCACGCAACAAAAATTAAACAAGTTTAAGGTTTTTAGCACGTCGGATTATGCGTACAAAATTTTATTACATTTTGTCTCATAACGTTACACGAATTGAAGCGCGTTTATTTTATCAAACATGTACAACATTGAAAACATTTTTCGGCTGCAAAATCGACGTATAAATAGATATCACATAAAAAAACTGAAATGAGCAATAATAATTACCATTTTTGGAAACGTGGAATTTGACAACATGTCCGATCAGTACAAAAGATATGTTAAAGTGTGGCTAAAATTCAAACTATAAATGCTTTTCATTGTTTGACCTTCACGTTTACCGTTAATTTTGGATGCACTCTTTTTTAATAAGAGCAAAATAGTGGGGTAAATTGAGTTTATTTTTTGCTGTGGTTCATTTTTCGTGGCCTTGACCATATATACATACATACACATTATTTAAAATAAAAATTACGCCTAACTTATGAATTTATTTAAAAACAACCGCCCGCAATAACAAAGCAAATTTATCAATTTAAAATAAAAAAAAAAAAATCACTTACCTAATTCATCTGCGACCAGCAACCAGCAAAAACACCACTAACCAGCAAAAACACTATTTACACTCGCGATAAATTAGTCATTATGTTAGTATATATTATAAAACAACAATTAAACATTATCAGAATTAAATTAAACAAAGAAAACAAACGAACTATGTAAAAGAAATTAACAAAAAAAAAAACACACATGCGACGAACGACACGATACGAGCACAAGTTAAAGAAAACTAATTGATGGAATGATCATTTACCGTTTATCAATTTACGCATCATAGTATAATCGCAAAAGGATAACGGAACTTTTCCATTCATATGTAAAACTGTTTGCACTATTGAATTGTTTATGTGCAATAATGTCGTTGTTGTTGTTGAACTCTATGTCATTCTATTTGTTCCATTATTAATTTGCTCCACCTTGTTTATATTTCAAATTAGATAGTGGTACTTCACAAAACTCGAAAGGACATGTTCAGATGATTGCAGAACAAAGCTCCGGAATCAAGAACTTGGAGGGCGAAGAATGTGCAAACCTAACATGATAGCATACATTTATTTAAAATAAAGAACACATAAATAAAAACAAAATGTAAAATCAGCCTTAAGCAAAATATTATCAACCTTTAAAAATAAAAATTTTATTGTATTTAACGAAATTTTAACTAATATTAAAAGGTCAAATGAATGTCATACATTGATGTACAAATGATAAAATATATTATTCAGAAATTCACATCTCAACGATTGGTTTTCTGTTTTCTTTTTCTCTCAAAAATTATTTTTTTTTCTTATTTTTTTTACAATAAAAATCAAGTACAAGTCAAACAATCTGTATAGTTTATTATCTGCGGTAGTGGGCAGTCGCACTCTAAACAGGGTCAAAGATATACCATATTTTTCATTTTTGACTTATTCGTTGAAGGGTGAGATAGAAGAAATTTAAATTGTTTAAATAGTTACAAAAGCTAAGTTTATTAAATAAACAAGTGAAATAAAAGTGAAATAAATAAAGTGAATATTTATGAAATACTTCATTGAAAAGAAATATAAAACTATATGAGGTGCTGCGTTAAATCTTGTAAAACACTTATAATTAGCAATGTAATTTTTTTTTTCATAGGTAAGCTGTGTCTCATATTCCAAATAAAGTAAGTATAATTACTCAGCACTACGGGCGCTCAATGGATTTGAGCGCCTTGCCATCACAAACAAAAACTAATGCGACCCTGGACGAGAATTTCAATTTTGACAGATCGGGTTCAGCGAATTAAAGTTTATTTTTATTTTCAAACAATCTGCTTTTTATAGCAAAATACTACGAAATATCAATTGAAAAGTATTTTAAGATATTGTATTTGCCTAAAAAACATCACTTCACATTATTTTATGTGGAATTTGAAAAACAATCAGCACGTGAAAAGAAAAAAATTGGAAACTCCATATTATATTTGTTTTTACACGTTTTGCTGGTTCATATCCAGCTCGAAGGACCAAATGTTTGAGTAAAACACACGGGTGTAAATCCAAGTGAAGGACCAAATGTTTGAGTAAAACTAGGGTTGTGAATTCCAAATAATACTAAATTTATTATACAAAGATGTCTTTATTTTTGTTTTACTTTTTTATTTGGTATTTTCACTATTTTAACGTTTTAAAATCTCGAAACACTTTCCAATAGCTCGGCAAAATGACAGATCGGGTTCTTTTTGTTTTTCTTTTTTATCAATTTGGTACTTCACTCACATACACTGTATTATGTATATGTGATATATACACTTCTTCCTTATCTTCTTATTCTTAGGATGAGAATAAAAATTAGAAATGTGTAATTGGTCAAGGTTGAATTGGTGGATTGATAACAGCAAAGATGGTGAAGCAGATTTAACTACTAAAATTGCAATTTCTGACATATTTTACACCTACTTATTTATTCAATATTTAAACTCAGGGTTCATGGCGCTCAGAATCAAATTTTTCAATTCACAGATAATTCATCAGAGTTCAGCGATAAACATGACTGAAAAATTTCGAGTTTATACACGACATGACTATTCACTACGTAGTAAGCATGTCACAAATCACAATCTAAACAGGGTCATTGGGATTGATTGTTTCGGTTTATAGTGATTGCAATTAATCGTTCTTTTTGGTGAACTGCTCACAAAGACCGAATCAATCACGACTGACACAGCTCTTAGCTGAAGTAACTTCAATTTCTATAAAAATCTTTAGTTTACGAATTCTCTACTTGCCGTGTTGTCGTATAGTATCTACGTATTATAAGTTATGAACTAATTTCCCCATTAGTACAATCAATAGAGATGTTTTACCCTGCAAAAGGTCAGGTAGTTCTAAATTTTTGATATGTTGTTAAGTATGGTTAGTAGATGGAAAAATCAAGTTTCCACAACCACGCCCCCTTCACCCCCTTCGTAATCCAAAAAAACAATGAAAATCGAAAAAAAAGTTATTTGGCAACTTGTAGAATATAAAATTTCCTACAATAATAATAGCAACGACCAAAAAAGGCTAAAATTTCGTATTTTATAAAATTTTCAGTTTCTTCCCACTTTATAGGGCAATAACTATTTAACAAGTGATTTTTAAGCAAAAATTTTTGAATCAATCTTGTAGATAATTTCATGATCTACAAATTGCATGTACCACATTTTATTTTGCGGTCAAAACAAGCACCTGAGAACTAAGAAAGTGTTTTTTGTTTTTAACGTTTTAATTAACTCGCTATATTCTATGCCTGTCTATTCGCTCAAAATTTTGCGATCAACTAGAGACTTAGGGCGCAAGCCATTCTCTACACCACTTTTACTATTATACATATACTGCATGATGCCTACGTTTTTATTTTTAATTGTATGGACTCATCTTAAAAACTTGTCATATTAAAAAATTTATTTTGTTTACTTAATTTTTAGATTTTCGCACTTTAATAACTGTATTATTATTGTTTTATGATATGAAATTGGAGTAATTTTACTGTAATGTTATAATTTTACTGTAATGTTATAATTTGACTTATTAAAAAAAAAATTTTTGTCTTAGGTATTTAAATTTTAAATCATTACAAATTGTGATGGTCAATAACTTTTGTTTTTATTTAAGTTTGAAATAATAACACGCGTCATGATGCACCAGTTCAATGCGATCAAGCGGCTTAATATTTATGAGACTTAATTTTTTAACAAATAACTGTATTCATCCTCATCCTTTAAGTTCAATACACTGGAAAACATCATGTCATAAGTGGATGCGTGGCACCACCTCAAATATCTTTGGTTATTTAAATCTTGCTAGTGTGTGTGCAAATCGGTGTAAAATCTTTCTCGAATCTTATGTCGAATTCCTTTCAACAAAAGAATCGAATTTTTTTCTAAAAAGAATCGAATTTTTTCTGTCGTTGAAAGGAATACGAAAAGACGAAAAGAATCGATTTTTTTTTGTGATTGTGTGTGTGGCACTTGACAGCAGCAAATTTTGAAGTAAAATATCCAGAAAATATTCAATTTGGAAATTATTATTATTATTAATTGAAAAACAACCACAAATATTTACTATAAAATTCACCGAAAATTCGTTGTAACCAAAAACACAATTTGTTTTCATAAAAAAAATTGTTTTCTTAAAACACTGCGGCATTGAATTTGACATTTTTTAGAAATTTCAAATCTTGCAAGTATGTGTGCAAATCGGTGTAAAATCTTTCTTGAATCTTGCAAAATCAGCAAGATTTGTTTTGACAGAAAAAATTCGAATTGTTCAGAAAAAAAATCGATTCTTTTAGAAAAAAATTCGATTCTTTTGTTGAAAGGAATTCGACATTAGCCGTGTTTTTTTGCAAGCCCGGGGGGAATTGGATGAAAAAAACGACGTCGGTGCTAAACAATTAACATGTTAAATGCAACAACAACTAATCCCGGAGAATTCTCGGGGTTTAACTTAAGCGCACCGAAAAACTGTGTTACCGGCATGAATAGCATACATATTATCGATAGTCTGTATGAAAATGCCATGTTTTTTACTGTCATGGCGTCGCTAATCCCCGCTGTCGTTTTTTTCAACCAATTCCCCCCGGGCTTGCAAAAAAACACGCCTATTACTAAATTAGCAAGATTTGTTTTGACAGAAAAAATTCGAATTGTTCAGAAAAAAAAATCGATTCTTTTACAAAAAATTCGATTCTTTTGTTGAAAGGAATTCGACATAAGAATTTTTAGGCGCAGGAGGGCGCATGTTTTTGGTGGGGAGAATGGTGAATCCCTTATAGCTGCGGTGACCATATTTTAGAATTGCAAATAATGAACAAGTAAAAAAAGAAAAAAAATTCAATTCAATTTTATATTATTCCATTTAATAAAAAAATATCTACAGAAAAAAGACTTAACTTAAAAAGAGAAGGTACAAAAATGATGTCTTTGTTTGCATCAAACTTAAATTTAAAAACAAAATAATTCTTAGATAAAAAAGTCTTACAAACAAAACAAAATAAAACATAAAAACTTAAAAACTTAAATTTAACACAGTTCATTTTTACGGATTTTGATATTTTTCTGAAGAGTAAATTAAAATTTTTTTCACTTAGTTCTGGATTTTTTTAAATTATTCTTTGAACTCTAAAGCATAGTACGCTTCTGAAACGAAAATTTCCATACAAAAATTGAAACAACGAAATCATAAACGAAAAATTTTTGTTTTCATTTTTTTTCTGCAGTACCTACTCTGTTCAACGCAGGAAATTGATAATTGTAGCACTCTTTTTCGCACTGAATTATTTGCACGAACCATTTATTATGTGCGGAAAAGTAACATTCGAGTTTTATTTGTACTTTTATTTGTTTCCTTTGATTACAGCATAGGTTTCTGTGATTTTGTTGTTTTTTTATTTTTTATTTTTTCGTAGTCGTTTTTTTTTTCTATCGATTTGGATGCCTCTGAAAATGTTCGCTTCAGCTGCGTATTAGGCTTAAACAACTGAGTTCGTAATTGTATTTAGTTATCAAAATAGATTTTTACAATTTCGCCGTTCATTTGGGTTTTAACATTGAAAATGTTTATAGGGTCTTTTTGAGAAAAATATGGTGTTACCAAAATGATTAAATGAACAAATGAATATATAACAAAAGAACGAAATGAACTCTAGCGTATAGGGGGCTCAGGATCGAATTTTTGGTTGGTGTTACCAAAGAAAATGCCAAAATGAACCTAAAGCACAATCGATGAATCGTACCTACACGTTGATCGTCGCCAACCGACGAGCTTCAGTGGAGGATAGTTGAATTTGTATGAAATCTTAAAATCACTCGATTTGAGCGTACTTAGAAGCCTTTTACTCAGGTTATAATTATCGGATGCTTAATGTTAAGATAGATAATTAAAGATAAAATGACAGGCTACAAATATGCATCAAAATTTTTGCAAAAGCTTACAAAATTTAATACTAAAAACGTGAAAGATTGGCTTTTGAGAACTAATTTCATCACGGCAAATGACGTGAGGAACAAGAAAACAAAAAGAAAAAGAAAAAAACGTACCGACAAAGAATATACATTGCTGTAAGGGTGTTGGCAAGACGTTGGTTGGAGTGGAATGTGTGCAATAAAAAACCACCACTGCACTGTGGCTGGTGGCAAACAAAATTGGCTTCGCATCGGGAACAAAAATGATATACATACATAGCTACATTATTAAGTAGGTTATAGGTATGTCTGTAAAATGTTATGTTGATTGAATTGTTGTAGGTATTTTGCAAATATTATTCGTAATGGTACGATTAGGTTGGTTTGGTTGGCTTATAAATTCTGTTCTAACAATCGGCTATTTAAAATAAAGGTCTTAAAATGAAGGTAAAAAATTTACAGATTTCACTCATAGAGTAACTATGGGGACATTGAAAATGACTTGTGTTAGCTCGATAAAATAAAAACATGAATAATCTTGGTGATTTCTAATTTGTATCCTATAGTTGCACCAAAACTTCTGAAGATGTCTAAGAAACCATTCTTCAGTCTGAAATTACAATATGTAGATATTTTTGTTGTTGAATCCCAGTTGGCGTTTAAATTAATGTTGTTCAGTTCAGTTTATTTAATCACGGCGTTGATGTTGAAGAAATTCAAATATTTGCTCAAATTTGCTCAAATTGATTTACAAGTCTCTCAACTTATTGAACTATTTATATATAGACAAGTTATTTGATTTGCTATAAAATAATCAAAGTGAACCCTTTTTAACGCGAGACCAAATTTATAAATAATTTGATGTGTAGCTCAAACTCAATGCAAACCTGATTTACCTAATTGTTTTTAGGTATTCTATAATATTTTGCATTTTGAACTCATCTTTTAATAAATTTAATAAACTCGAGTCGTGTAATTTCTTAAGACAATATAAATGGTTTTGACAGTTAAGCAGTATTCTTTTATCTGAGTATATGAAAAGCAAAGCACCAATTAAGTTGACAACCAAATTGAATTGTTTTTTTTTTCATTTGAGGACCTTAAGGTAGAACTGTAATAGTCGGAAGATGTTGGAAGAAAATTCTATCAGTTCACTTACGCATGGAGCGGTCGGTGAGCGGTCTTCACTTCCGAAAGCAAAAGTAAAATTTTGGTCGAAACAAGCAAAACTCAATTATGGGCACGTCATATAAATTCTTTGTATTCGTTTCGTTTCGTACGACCACTTAGGTCGGCATCCGACTATTATAGTTCTAACTTTAACCTTGAACATCTGAACATTAGAACTAAATCTATATAAGTTTATTAAAGAAGTTCAATTATATTGCAGTACCTATGAATATTCTAAGTTCAATAATCGCATTGGCTTAGACGTACATAGGTAAAGTTTTGTAACATAAATTTATAGCCTGAGATTTTACTTCAATTCTAAGACCTTAACCTCAAAGATCCGATAATTAGAACAGAAGATAAAAGCTTACCAAATAAACCCTTTTCGATATTTATATTTAAGTTGCTTAGGTAAGTTAACTTTAATACCTTAACCTTCAACAACTTAGAACTAATGTTGTAAGTTTATTAAAGAGAAACGCAAGTAGGTACCTTTGCATATTTCAGGTTCAAAAATAACATTGGTTTGTACGTAGGTCAAGTTAAAAAATCGCATTGGTTAAGACGTTGGTCAAGTTCAAAAATCGCATTGGTGTAGACATAGGTCAAGTCCCAAAATCGCATTGGCTTAGACGTTGGTCAAGCTCAAAAATCGAATTGGTTTAGACGTATAGTTCAAGTTAAAAAATCACATTGGCTTAGACGTAGGTCAAATTCAAAAGTCGCATTGGTTTAGACGTTGGTCAAGTTCAAAAAACGCATTGGTTTAGACGTTGGTCAAGTTCAAAAAACGCATTGCTTTAGATGTTGTTTTGTCACATAAATTTGTGGCCTGAGATTTTACCTTAATTCTAAGACATTTACCTCAAAGATCCGATAATTAGAACAGAAGATACCAAATCAACCCTTTTCGATTAGGTATTATATTTAAGTTGCTTCGCTAGGTTAATCCTACCTCTAGCCTAGTTAACCTTAATTTGAATACCTTAACCTTCAACATCTGGCCCTTATAGAACTAAAGTTATAAGTTATAATCATAGAGGTTCAAGTATAGGTCTCTGTGCATATTCTAGGTTCAACCATCGAATTGTGAAGTCAAGTTTTGTCACACAAAATTTTGAAGCCTATTATTTAACTTATTTCAAAACCTTAATCTTTAAGGTCCTATTATTAGTACAGAAGTAAAAAGGCAACCGCAGAACAACTAAATCAATCCTTTTATATAAATGTACATTGTACATACATAATGTCATACTAAGGGGTCAAACCTCTTACGTCTCTGAGCCATTCTGAGACATTCCAAACCATTTACATCCACAGGTCCAACGAGTTATGGTAACAAAACGGCGCACTCTATGAATTTTGTTGGCGAAGCCAATTTTGTTATTCAATTTTTGCAATTATTTATTTTGACGAATTAAACCTAACGTTTTTCACCTACACTTTTATGTTATTTCAATTATTTTTTAACTGAATAAATTAGTTTGATATTTTACCTTCATTTTAAGACCTTTATTTTAAATATCCGATTGTTAGAACAGAAGTTATAACCAACCAAACCAACCTAATCGTACCATTACGAATAATATTTGCAAAATACCTACAACAATTCAATCAACATAACATTTTACAGACATACCTATAACCTACTTAATAATGTAGCTATGTATGTATATAATTTTTGTTCCCGATGTGAAGCCAATTTTGTTTGCCACCAGCCACAGTGCAGTGGTGGTTTTTTATTGCACACATTCCACTCCAACTAACGTCTTGCCAACACCCTTACAGCAATGTATATTCTTTCCTTTGTGGGTACGTTTTTTTCTTTTTGTTTTTGTTTTCTTGTTCCTTACGTCATTTGCCGTGATGAAATTAGTTCTCAAAAGCTAATCTTTCACGTTTTTAGTATGAAATTTTGTAAGCTTTTGCAAAAATTTTGATGCAGATTTGTAGCCTGTCATTTTATCTTTAATTATCTATCTTAATATTAAGCATCCGATAATTATAACCTGAGTAAAAGGCTTCTAAGTGCCCTCAAATCGAGTGATTTTAAGATTTCATACAGATTCAACTATCCTCCACTGAAGCTCGTCGGTTGGCGACGATCAACGTGTAGGTACGATTCATCGATTGTGTCTTTAGGTTCATTTTGGCATTTTCTTTGGTAACACCAACCAAAAATTCGATCCTGAGCCCCCTATACGCTAGAGTTCATTTCGTTCATTTGTTATATATTCATTTGTTCATTTAATCATTTTGGTAACACCATATTTTTCTCAAAACGACCCTATAACCATTTTCAATGTTAATATCAAACTAATTTATTCAGTTAAAAAATAATTGAAATAACATTAAAGTGTAGGTGAAAAACGTTTAGGTTTAATTCATCAAAATAAATACATAATTGCAAAAACTGATAAATTGAATAACAAAATTGGCTTCGCCAACAAAATTCATATACCTACGTATCTATATGGGTACATACATTATGTATGTAGGTAAGTAGAAATGGCGATCACGACCAACCTAGTTCGTTGACCCAATTAGCGCTAGAGTGCGCCGTTTTGTTACCATAACTCGTTGGACCTGTGGATGTAAATGGTTTGGAATGTCTCAGAATGGCTCAGAGACGTAAGAGGTTTGACCTCTTAGTATGACATTATGTATGTAGATACCTACATTTATATAAAAGGATTGATTTAGATATTCTGCGGTTGCCTTTTTACTTCTGTACTAATAATCGGATCTTAAAGATTAAGGTTTTGAAATAAGTTAAATAATAGGCTTCAAAATTTTGTGTGACAAAACTTGACTTCACAATTCGATGGTTGAACCTAGAATATGCACAGAGACCTATACTTGAACCTCTATGATTATAACTTTTAACTTTAGTTCTATAAGGGCCAGATGTTGAAGGTTAAGGTATTTAAATTAAGGTTAACTAGGCTAGAGGTAGGATTAACCTAGCGAAGCAACTTAAATATAATACCTAATCGAAAAGGGTTGATTTGGTATGTTCTTTTCTAATTATCGGATCTTTGAGGTAAATGTCTTAGAATTAAGGTAAAATCAAAGCAAACAAATTTATGTGACAAAACAACATCTAAACCAATGCGTTTTTTGAACTTGACCAACGTCTAAACCAATGCGATTTTTGAACTTGACCTACGTCTAAGCCAATGCGATTTTTGAACTTGACCTACGTCCAAACCAATGCGACTTTGGTGTAATATCGGGAGAATGTATGAACTCAGTAGATGATTTTGAAGTTCTCATGGCCAACTACTCAGCACACTTGCCGATACTCGTCAAAGCACGCATCGTTGATGAAGATCAGCAGATGAACCCTAGTAATAGTCGCAAGTTGCGCTGGGCTGATAGCAGAGGATTAAGATACAGAACACTTCTGAATCACCATTGTGGTTCCCTCCCCTCTCAAGCGTCGAGCGAAATTGAAGTAATTGAAGAAAGTATTACGAGAGCAATCCATGCTTCGGCATCGTCGCTAAACAATCACACCACATATCGATTTAAAAGCGATTGGTTTGACAATGACTGCAGTAAGCTCCATAAACTCTCTTTCAAGTATCTAAAGCTATTCAAGACGACAAACTACGAGGCATTCAAGACTTTGTATCTGCGAACTAATAAAGAATATAAGCAGCTATGCCAACATAAAAGAATGCTTTATCTTAAGAGTCTGGCGACTAAAATCAACCAGTCAAGAAATTCGAAGGAGTTCTGGTGTAATGTACGTGAGTTAGGAGTGCGTAGTCGAAATATGAAGATTACTCTGGAAGCTGAAACTCTAGCAACTCATTTTAAAATTCTATTGACAGCGGAGGAGAATCTTCATTCCTTTAGCTACGCATTGCAGTATGAAGTTGTTCCTGAACTTGATCGTGCACAATAACCTTAAGTGATCTTGAGACGACGCTTAGATACATGAAAAACAACAAAGCCCCAGGATGCGATGGTATCCCTATTGAGTTTTTTAAACACAGTACGGAGGAACTCAAGATCTACATAGTGGAGTTCTTCAACAAAATATATGATGATGCTTGTGTACCTTCTGCTTTTATGAAAGCTCTTATATTTGCAATTTTTAAAAAAGGTGATCCAAACCAACCTGAGAATTATAGAGGAATCTCTGTACTTAACTCGCTCCACAAGATTTTTGTATCGATTCTTTATGGCAGACTTTCGCAATGAATCGAAAACACAAACCGTCTCAACATATTTCAAGCTGGCTTTCGTTCTGGATTCTCTACAACCGACCATATCTTTGCGTTGACCAGCATTGCAAGAAAATTTATTGAAAAAAAACAAAAAGCTTTACGTATGCTTTGTCGACTTCAAAGCAGCATTTGATACAGTGAACAGACAAGCGTTAATCTACAAAATGGCATCATCTGGAATATCAAGGAAGTTTTTATTAGTATACGCCAAACTAATCTCTTCTTCAAGTGCAGCTGTATGGGATGGCTTCAAGCTATCCGAATGGTTTTTAACTTCTGCTGGTGTTCCTCAAGGGTGCATATTAAGTCCCTTACTATTTGCACTATTTATTGACGCAATTACGGATATACTTCCTGACGGTGTAACTTTTGCAGGATATCTTATAAAAGTGTTGCTCTACGCAGATGACCTGGTGCTGTTGGCCGATAACCCTTTCTCGCTACAACTTCAGTTAAACAAATTACAATTGTTCTGCAAGACGTGGAATCTTCATATCAACGCTTCGAAAACAAAGGTGATGATTTTTGAAAACCGCCAACGGATTAGACATCGTGAAGCAAATTGGATTATCGGTAGCGAAAGAATTGAAGTAGTGCGGAATTTTAAGTATCTGGGTGTGATTCTTACTAATAATCTCAACATTGGTACACATGTCAAAGAAAAAAGTCGCGAAGCCAAACTAGCTCTTAACATGATGTGGCCAAAGTTTTTTGCAAACGCCAATATAGATCTCGCCTCCAAGTATCAAGTATTTAATGCCACAGTGAATACCTGTTTGTGTTACGGAGTTCAGGCTTTTGGATTCATTCCCTTTGAGGACTTTGAAATTGTACAAAGATACTTCTTAAAGCGGCTATTTAGACTTCCTAATTCTTCTCCGACGTATGCGATTCATGTTGAGTCTGGCTCCCCATCCATCTTTGTGAAGAACCTAAAAGCACATTCTGATTACCTAATAAGATTAATGCAGAGGGATCAAAATAGTCTGCACAGAGCAATATTAACAAGTCTACTCAATATTAACGCTTCCCCATTCAGAGAGTGGAATCAAATGGCACTATCTCACGATCTGCCGATGTCGTTAACCGCGTCCAATATAAGCGAGTGGAAAAATATATTTGCAACTATAATAGCTAAAGTGGACACGCAAAACTATGCTCAATACATTACCAGAGCTTCCCTCTCGGATTCCAGAACAGTCTATAAAAACTTAAACCATCAATTGCTAACGGAAGACAACTACTTCAATAATTGCTATTCGGTTGAAGTAATAAGCACAATTTTTAAAGCGAGAGTCGAGTTACTAGATCTAAATTTTGTTCCACATAGAACTGATCGTCAACATAGATGTAATCTTTGCAACATGGGAGAGCTTGAAAATGTTTACCACTTCATCGCAGTATGTCCGATTCTGCAGGAAATTAGAAGATTATATTTCCAAGAAAGTCACTTAAGTCAAAGCAACCTCTATGAGATTCTTAACGGCTTTCGGGGCTGGGATATCCTGTTCAAATATTGCAAACATGCCCTCACATATCGCAACAGTTTTTAAATATCTTTTATGTTTTAAATCATGCAAAAAATTAATCTGTTTATGTTCTTCGTACTTTTTACTTTAAAGTTAAGATTTAATCGTATTCATTTATTGTAGTACACTCTAGAAAACAAATTATTATTCATTTAGTGATTTATTTATAATATAAATACATTTTCTTTATATTTTGTATATTATTTTTTATCTACGAAATGTCAAATCCGGCAGACGGCTTATAATTAGCCACGTCCGTATTTCTTTTATAAACAAATTGTAATACTTATCGTGAAATAAAGAGAATTTATCTATCTATCTATCTATCAATGCGATTTTTGAACCTAAAATATGCAAAGATACCTACTTGTGAATCTCTTTAATAAACTTACAACATTAGCTCTAAGGGCCAGTTGTTGAAGGTTAAGGTATTTAAATTAACATTAATCAGCCTAGAGGTAGGATTAACTTAGCGAAGCAACTTAAATGTAGTAATCGAAAAGGGTTGACTTGGTAAGCTTTTATCTTCTGTTCTAATTATCGGATCTTTGAGGTTTAGGTCTTAGAATTCAAGTAAAATCTCAGGCTATAAATTTATGTTACAAAACTTTACCTACGTCTAAGCCAATGCGATTATTGAACTTAGAATATTGTTAGGTACTGCAATATAATTGAACTTCTTTAACAAACTTATATAGATTTATTTCTAATGTTCAGATGTTCAAGGTTAAAGGTAGAACTATAATAGTCGGATGCCGACCTAAGTGGTCGTACGAAACGAAACGAATACAAAGAATTCATATTACGTGCCCATAATTGAGTTTTGCTTCGTTTCTACCAATTTTTTACTTTTGCTTCCGGAAGTGAAGAGCGCTCACCAACCGCTCCATGCGTAAGTGAACTGAGAGAATTTTTTTCCAACATCTTCCGACTATTACAGTTCTGCCTTAAGGTCCTCAAATGAAAAAAAAAAAACGATTCAATTTGGTTGTCAACTCAGCTGTCAACTTAATTGGTACTTTGCTTTTCATATACACAGATAAAAGAGTACTGCTTAGCTGTCAAAACCATTTATATTGTCTTAAGAAATAACACGAATCGAGTTTTTTAAATTTATTAAAAGATGAGTTCAAAATGCAAAATATTATAGAATACCTAAAAACAATTAGGTAAATCAGGTTTGCATTGAGTTTGAGCTACACATCAAATTATTTATAAATTTGGTCTCGCGTTAAAAAGGGTTCACTTTGATTATTTGATAGCAAATCAAATAACTTGTCTATATATAAATAGTTCAATAAGTTGAGAGACTTGTAAATCAATTTGAGCAAATTTGAGCAAATATTTGAATTTCTTCAACATCAACGCCGTGATTAAATAAACTGAACTGAACAACATTAATTTAACCGCCAACTGGGATTTGACATTAAAAATATCTACATATTGTAATTTCAGACTGAAGAATGGATTCTTAGACATCTTCAGAAGTTTTGGTGCAACTATAGGATACAAATTAGAAATCACCAAGACTATTCATGTTTTTATTTTATCGAGCTAACACAAGTCATTTTCAATGTCCCCATAGTTACTCTATGAGTGAAATCTGTAAATTTTTCCATTTGTCCAATGCACTTACATTGAATTTTGCTTTTATATTTATGTTATTACTTCTGAGAACATGTACAAAATACAGAATAAATAATGAACAACTTCGGAAATACAGAACATTTATGTATTTTTGTATAACATATAGCTCACTTCGCTTTTACAAATTCATAAACAACTCAACGAAACAGAATTTATCGAAGTTATCACCTACAACATACATACCACCAACTCATGACTTGGATGTGAGTTGAGAAAAGCCCCTGGGACTGGACGAGAGGGTGCCGAGAGAGAGGGGGTGCTGCGCCCAATAAATAATGAAAGCTGTTTTACGCAAATTTGTGACTGGCTTAGTGATGGGTAGGACACGAATTTAAAATGAGTTTGTATGAGGTACTCATTTTAGGAAATGAAGTGGTACTTTGTCCCTCCTCAAATGTCCCATAGGACAAATCTATTAAATGTACATTTTCAATACAAAATTCAATTTTTCAATGACAATGACGTCTCTTCAATCTTGATGATCATGAAAATTGAATAACAAAAACATAAAATGTTAAAATTTATTTATGAAATTCTTTATTTTAGAACAAAAAGCAATGTTTAAAAAGATATAAAAGGTTTAAAAACATAGGTTCTTAAAAACAAAAAAATACGGGTATATAAATATGATTTCTCTTAAACGAAATACATTTTTGAATTCGAAAATGTTAAAATCCATTTCAATTTATAACAAAAAAAGTACAAGATTTAAAAAAAAAACCACATTAGCTTTATTTTAAATGTCCACGTGATCTGATGTGGATTTACTTACTTTAAGCAATTGATACAAAAATAAATTATGGGAATTTCCAAAAGTTTTTTTTTAAATTTATTTGTCACAGATAGCACTATTTATTTAAAAACTGGACCAAACACTAATCAGTAATCACGCACCGGAACAAATGCTTTTTTCTTTATTTCTTTCTATTCTAACAAAAACAAAACAAGTAGCACAAACACGAGAAAATAAATGCAGTGCAATTATAGGTATAACAAAAAAAAAACCAACAATAACAAACATCCTTCAATTTGCAACTCTTTCTTTTTGTATGATTATCTGCCTATATTCATTATTTGTTACATTGTAGTGCAAAATTCGCATGTCCTCCTCATTTTCTCTATTCATTTTCTCTCCTCAAACTTCAAACGAACGTACTTCAAATGTCCCAACTCACAACAACGTCACAACCTGCGACAATGTCATAGCCTGTGGCAGATTGATAATGTCACGAATCTAGTTCGATTGGGACATTTGAGTAATAAGTACCTTATTAGTTATTAATACAAAACTTCACGCTTCATGAATATTCATTTCATTTTTAAGACAAAAGACAATCGTCCTCGTCTTATTGAGAGAGAGAGAATGTAGTTAACTTCATTCTTCATCTTCTTCAACAACAAGAGAGAGCTACGAGTAGTTTTTTTTGTGGACACAACCAAGAGTTAAGATACATTTTTTGTTGTTGTTTTTGGTGAGGTGTGTGGTAATACATTTTTTTGCTTTGAGGTGATGGGACATTTCAGAGTGGTGTATGAGACATTTTGTATTGCCTCATGTATGAGGTACACAATACACATCATTAGACTGGCTGCATGGGAGTAGAAAAGCTGGTCTAAAATGTTCCATCTTATGCAAAGTTTGTTGTGGGCAGTCTTGCGAAAACCGGCCAGATCCAATTTTCGATGGAGACGATGATGATAAAGATCCGATAATATCAATACCAGATTAAAAAGATTTGCACGACGACACCTTCTCTCTTCATTCTCCCCCTCCTAGTCCACATCATTCGACGCAATCTCCTGCTACTCTAACTCATACTCCACCGCCTTCTAAGCGTATGATAGTGTAAGTTGTACTTGTTAATTGAAGAAAATTATTTTGTTATTCAATAAAAAAAAAAAAAACAAAGCAAAAGAAAAGAAAAGAATCAAATCAATATGCGTTATTTGTCTTCAAAATCAATCGATAACTTAAATTATACAGGTCCGTACTGAACAACTTTTTGGATACTTTTTTCTATCAGACCCTTTGGATGAGATAATACAAAAACTGGGATTTTAATTTTGTTGCTATAAATAAGCTTTGTCGTTTCACTACTGAAATAATATTTTGTTCATATCATAAACAAATATTATTAAAGTGCAAAAACTAAAAATTAAAAGAACAAAACAAATTTTTTATATGACAAGTTTTTAAAATGAGTCCATACAATTAAAAAAAACGTAGAACTCATGCTGTAGATAATAGTAAAAGTGGTGTAGAGAATAGCCTGCGCCCTCGGGAAGTTATCTTAAAATCGATTGCAAAATTTTGAGCGAATAGACAGGCATAGAAGATAGGCACTTTCTAAGCTATCAGGTGCTTGTTTTGATCGCAAAATAAAATGTGGTACATGCAATTTGTAAATCATGAAATAATCTACAAGATTGATTCAGAAAACTTTTGCTTAAAAATCACTTATTAAAAAGTTTTTGCACTAAAAAGTGGGAAGAAACTGAAAATTTTATAAAATACGAAATTTTAGCCTTTTTTGGAGCTTCATAGCGTCGTTGCTATTGGTTGTATAAAAATGCTATAATCATATTGGTAGGAAATTTTATTTTCTACAAGTTGTAGACAAACTTTTTTGCAAAAACCCGCACCAGAAAAAAGTTATAGGCAAAAGACTGAAAAAAGTGCCGATTTTCGTTGGTTTTTTCTGGATTGTGAAGGGGTGGAGGGGGCGTGGTTGTGGTAACTTGGGTTTTTCATCTACTAACCATACTTAACAACATATCAAAAATTTAGAACTACCCGACTTCACCTCTATTTACTGGACTATATGGGTATGTATTCTTCCAGTCCAATACAGGATTACCAACTTCGGAAAAACCCAGAACCGGAGGTTTTTCCCAAAACCATTGTTTGTCCTTCTGCTCTACCCCGAATAGCCGTATTTTTTTCGTTTTAATGCCTTGTCGCTGTGTCACTTAGATACTTTTTCGCTTGTCCGTTTTGTCGTTTTGCGCACTTTTATGCATTGCTTTGACAATTGGTGCTGCTGCTGCTTTTTCGCTTTGATGCAAACGGCAAAAAACATGGCTGTTTGGTATCTTTTTTTTCTACAAACTTCTCAAAACAATTTTTTTTTTCCTATGGGTTTTGACAACAAATTGTCAAAATTGGTGAAATTTTGTACAAATACGCAAAAAATTTCACGTTATTGAACAGATCACTTTTTAAACAACGACAGAGAAATAAAATTCAATTCTAAGGCAAATGTCAGATCAGCTTGCTTACGTTTTGTAACTCTTGCCGTTATAAAATTAATGGAGAATCGTTGACAAATGGATTAATCTCGATTAATTATATCGATGCGAGGGTAACAGAACATAGGCACAAATTTTTTGGCACTCTATATTTGGAATGTTTCGTAAATTAAAATTTCTTACAAATTTTATACAATTTGCTGTCAAAACTCGATTTATTGACCTAGTTCGGAATTTTACCCAAAGCGAACTGAATAACCTTGTGTTGTTGTAATCGCTCTTGGAAAAACTGTTGATATCACTGAAGCAAAAACAACTCGTGTTACCTAAAACATTTTTTAAAAGCTTTCTAGCCAATGGATACTAATATTAACGCATTACGCAAGGAATGGAAAATTCCAATTTGTGTTTGAAGATTTCTGTTTGTGTTAAGGAATGCGTCACCATCAATCAACACCTCGAAACCACCAAAGAAGCCACAAAGCCGACCGAACCGCAGAATTTTTCCGCTTCCAGAATCGGGCAAACCAGGTGCTCTGGATGACCCTCTGAGAAAAGGACTAAGCGGGGCAGGCACAAAGTGTTGCTTCATATTCCTTGCAGAGAGGATGTCCCCGCAGGAAGCCAGGAAGAAGGTGGATGACAGGAGAGAAGCACTCAAAAGTGAAACTGAAAGCCTGGGCCAGGGTAAGAGGAAAAGTAGTCAAATCACTCCTCCCAAAGGCAAGAAGTTAAAAAACCCAGGACAACGGCAACGTCTTCTACAGGTCTAACCACTGCGAAGACAAAACCTGTTGAGCATAGGCTCTCTTATGCGAGTGCGGCATTGAGCGTCAGAGTTGCTGTCCTGCCGAGGAAGTACCCTCAGGCCGTCCTGAATGTGGAAGAACTGACGGCACTTGAGGAAGCTATCATCGAGGAAGTGTCTCTCGGCTGGAAGCATAAGCTAAAATTCAATGGCTTGCATTTCAGAACAGGTCTGCTCTTGGTTGACTGTGCTGGACCAGATACAGCGAATTAGCTAAGAGAAAGTGTACCGAAATTGAGCACTTGGAAGGGCATCGAGCTAACAACGTGCAGGGGTGATGGTATCCCCAAACTGCACACGATAACTTTGTTCCTGCCAAGAAGTATGCGGCAAGATGACAAGAAGTTCTTGGCACTTGTGCAAGCCCAAAACGATGGGCTTTACGTCCAGGCCTGGAAAGTAGTAAGAAGTAAAGCTGAGGGAATAGGCCAACTGCTGACAATAAATATTGACACCAAGTCAGCAGAGACCATAGTTGCAGCAGACCATCAGGTGCACTATAAGTTTGGCAAAGTAACGGTCCATGGTCTAAAAAAAGCGGCAACCTCTAGCTCCTGCGATCCAGCCAAGAATTCCTCGAAACAAGGTCCAACAGAGGAAACCCTGGAAGTTTCCCACCCAGCATCAACCAAACCCAGTCAAACTCCTACTCCTTCTTCAGCCAACATCCCAATCCTGAATATCCCACCAATCTTACCACCTCCCTCTCCAAAGACCCCTCCTCCCTACCCTCCTCTGAACCAGGTTATGTCACTGGCGGACATGGAACTGGGTCCAACAGACGAAGATATAGAGGGCATTGACCTCTCTCCAAGTCCGATGGACCAAATTGACATTCCTACGGCAGAAGAGGAAGAAAACCTGCTTGCGGATGAAGGGGCCTTTGCCCCCATCTGCTAATAAACAAAAATGACCGGACGCGGGATCAGTGCCAAGCTGGCTCAAGTAAACATCCACCACGCCAAAGTTGCATCAGGAAGTTTGCTACAGACAACTTAGGGCTAGCACTGATCCAAGAACCCTGGATTTACAGGGGTCAGGTAAGAGGGTTGACAAGCAGCGACTCTAAACTGATATGGGACACGAGAGAAAACTCACCCAGAACTTGCATAAGAATAAGAAATAACATACATTTTATATGTCTTTCAGAATTTATGACAGGGAACTTGGTCCCGATACAAGCCCAAATCAACATCGAATGAAGTATTCGTACAATGGTTGTAGCAGCAGCCTATTTCGCAGGTGGCGAAGCCAACATCCCACCGATCGAAGCACAAAAGTTAGTGGAATACTGCAACCAAAGGAAGCTACCACTACTAGTCGGATGCGATGCAAACGCCCACCATACGACATGGGGTAGCACCGACATAAACCAAAGGGGTGAGTACCTTTTAGACTTTATGTTGGCAAAAAATCTAGAAATATTTAATGTAGGGAATACCCCTACTTTTGTTAATAGAATTAGAGAAGAAGTTCTAGATATAACTTTCGGAACTCCGAACGTAGGTCTTCTAATAAGGGATTGGAGAGTATTCAATGAACCCTCTATGTCTGACCACAGAATAATAGTGTTTACCTTGAAAGGCCTTCTCACAGAGAATACCTTTGGAAGAAATTTTAAGAAAACATACTGGGACCTATACACAGATACTCTAAGATCTAACTTAGAACAAATAGGCCCAGCTAGTACGACAAATAGTCACCTTGAACTAGAACTTAATGTTAATGAGTTTAGTGGGGCTATACAGGAGGCATTTGAACTCAGTTGTCCTATTAAACCATTAACTAAACAGAAAGACGCTCCGTAGTGGAACAACAAACTATCTTAGTTAAGATCCAAGGTAAGAAAACTCTTCAATGAGGCCAAAAGGACCAGGGAATGGCAGAATTACTCCGAAGAACTAACAAAGTACAATAAGGAGATAAGAAAGGCCAAAAGAAATAGTTTTACTAAGTTCTGTGAGGGTATCCCCTGCTGCGGCAAGAATACACAAAGCTCTTGCAAAAGATAAGTCAATAACATCATTAGCACTAAGGTATAATGATGGGAGTTTCACAGAGAATGAAGAGCAGAGGTCCACTCTGATGCTTAACACGCACTTTCCAGGCAGTCTACCGTTGGGAGATAATTCTCCAGAGAGAATACTTCTGAAACCTAACAGAGAAGACTGGAAAACAGCCGCAACTATATGTTCAAGTAAAAGGATAGAGTGGGCGATAAGCACCTTCCAACCTTTTAAGTCACCAGGGGTAGATGGTATCTTCCCAGCCCTTTTACAAAAGGGGAAAGAAGTTCTCATGCCCTATCTTATTAGTATCCTTCGAAGTAGTATTGCTCTTGGGTATATACCAAGTCTATGGAGAAGGGCCAAAGTAATTTCTCTACCCAAAATTGAGAAAAAAGATAAAACCCATCCAAAGTCTTTCAGGCCAATAAGCCTAACTTCTTTTATACTAAAAACCTTGGAAAAAATTATTGACAACTTCATAAGATCTGAAGTTTTAATACATAGGCCTCTTAATCAGCAACAGCATGCCTATAGAGCGGGTAGATCTACAGAAACCGCACTATTCGAGCTCACTAATACCTTACAATAAGCTTTAGATGCAAAAGCAACAGCATTAGCTGCTTTTTTAGATATAGAGGGGCGTTTGATAACACCTCCCATGATGCAGTCAACATTGACCTTGTAAGAAAGGGCGTTCCCATTACCATAACCAGATGGATCAATGAAATGTTAGGCACTAGAACAGCAGAGGCACAAGCAGGTACAACTGTACAGAAAATCATCACTACGAGAGGTTGTCCTCAGGGAGGGGTACTATCACCCTTGCTTTGGAGTCTCGTAGTAGATGAATTGCTAGAAAATCTTACTTCCCAAGGCATACACTGTATCGGCTTCGCTGATGATATAGTAATCACAGCCTTAGGGAAGTTCGAAGAAAAACTTTGTGATATAATCCAAAGAGGACTAACTGTAACTAGGAAATGGTGTCTATCAGTAGGACTATCAATTAATCCCACTAGGACGACGATTATACCATTTACCAAAAAGAGACTTCTACCACGCATGAAGCCTATTCGATTAGCTGGCGAAGAAATCGGAACAAAGAGATAGGTTAAATATCTAGGAATTACACTAGACAGCAAACTCCTCTGGAACAAGCACGTAGAAATAACAGTCGGGAAAGCCACAAATGCCCTAATGATATGCAAGAGACTTGCAGGCAAATCAGGGGGTTGCAAACCAAACATCCTCAGATGGATGTACACCATGATGGTAAGACCCATCATTACCTATGGTGCAGTTGCATGGCACAAAAGAACCGAATTAGTAACAACTAGGAAAGTACTTGATAAAATCCAAAGGCTCGCATTTATATGCATCACTGGAGCAATGAGAACTTGCCCTACAGCAGCTATGGAGATAGTTTTCATCTGTCTCCCTTACACGAGGTCATTGAAAGTGCTGCAAAGGGTGCTATCATGAGATTTGCCAAAGAAGGAATTGGGACAGGTAAATGCATAAGTTTCAGTACTAGGGACAGCTTGCCAAAGTCCGCAGTAACAAACCTCATTGACATCCCAAGAGATAGCGTGATTAAAACGTATAACTTCGAGAAAAATTTCCAAACGAAGCTAAGCAACAAAAAAGGGTGGGTAGGTGAAACAGCAAACTATACACTCAAAGCAAATACCATCAAGTGGTACACTGATGGATCGAGAACGACTGAAGGGACTGGGGCAGGAATTTTTGGGCCAAGAACCAAACTTTCTATTCCGATGGGACAGTCAACTAGCATTTTCCAGGCGGAAGTGAATGCCATAGGTAAATGTGCAGATTGTAACCTCGAAAGGAATTACCGAAATCAAGACATTGCCATCATGTCAGATAGCCAAGCAGCGCTCAAGCCACTCAGCTCCTATTTCATCAACTCCAAAATTGTATGGGAATGCATAGACAGGCTTGATGAATTTGGCAAAAACAACAATGTCACACTTCATTGGGTACCTGGACACGTTGGTGTTCAGGGTAATGAAGAAGCAGACTCCCTAGTAAAAATAGGAGCAAAGACTACCTCAACGGGACCTGAGCCCTATTGTGGCTTGGGAGAAAATGTTATCAAAAACAAAATAAAAAAAGAAGAGGAGACCAATAGATCAAAAAATTGGAAGGAACTCCCCAAGCTGAGGCAAGCCAAGCTCCTACTTGGGAACTATTACCAAGAACGTTTTAATGACTGCATCAGCTTAAGCAGGAACAACCTCAGGATCATAACGGGCCTCCTCACCGGCCATTGCAAACTAAATAGGCACCTAAACATTTGAGGCCTAGTAAATAGTGCCATATGTAGATTCTGCAATATTCTAGAGGAAACACCAAACCACATATTAGGCAGTTGTGATGCACTCGTGCACCAAAGAAAGAAACACCTGGGACGATACCAGGTGGAGGAATGCAATCTATCCTCCCTGAGAGTGCCCCAAATTCTTAGATTCCTTAGAGAAGTAGGTTTGGAGGAAGAGCTATAATAGTGAGAATCCTCATCTAGCTCCTAATGGGGGCGCAATAGATCTATAGGTCGCAGTGCTATATACCCTACAAATATTCATTCATTCATAAGGAATGCGTTCAAGAATGAAATAAAATAAACGAAATATAAGGCCCGGAGAAATTGTGGCTAAGCCCGGAGCCCGGAGGTATGATCGAATTCCCGGAGTCTCCGAGCGAAAATACCCCTATTATTAACCCTGCCCAATACCAAAACCATTTCAATGTCAAACAACATATATTTATTTATTTATTTTGCTGCGGGTTTTACTCACAAAACTAGAGAGCGTTGCTTTAAGTTTTAGAGCGTCTACTTTTATTTGTATGTTAGTGCATGCTACAGTTTATATGTAGTACTCATGTACACAAACAATTTTTGACACTTAATAATATATGCCTTTATTTAATAAATTCATTTTGACAGGTTTGTGCCATTCAACACGTTGATGTTTGTATGTTTAACAACGGAAAATTCAAAAACATCGTTGCTGATTCGGATAACAATTCTCCTGTTGACAGGACCGTGAGTCCTGGTGGAACACTTTCTACAACATTCATTTTAAGACCGCAGAGAGGTAAAAAATTATATAATAATGACTTATGTATATTATACTGATTATACTTAATCTTATTGTTTATAGGTCCAACAAAGAATTGGATAGCATTGGAGGATACTCTGCAGCGAAGTACAGAACCGGAAGAGATAACTGGAGCAATAGCAGCCTCTGCTATCCGTTTGCCTAACCTTGAACCGCTATCTAGTATCATATCATCGAATCCAGATGACCGAAATGTATTCGCCATTTATGTTTCTTATTACGTCAAGGTGAAACTGACCTTGAGTGGCATGGGTGGGGAACTTTCTTTAAAACTGCCATTTGTTCTGGTTTACGTTGATGACTGTTATCACAACCCCGTAATTGAAGGCCAAAAATTAGATCTTGGGAATGTACCACCTCCACGAAAAAGCCAAAAAGATATGGGGTCTCATGAAGTATTCAGGGAAGTAGAAACTGGTCTTGACAGAATTGAATCGGTTGAAGATGAGTTACATATTCCGATACCTGAAATTTTACTAAAGGCACCCAATCTTGGCACTGTAAAACGTAAGCTTTTAAGAAGTGAGACTATTGTCAAAGATTTATCAGACGATGATGAAAACGGAGCTGAAAAGGACGAAGAGCACACTCAAGATACTCAAGTAGCTACAGATTCATTGGAATATAATAAGGATGTTCTTATTCCAAGAGATGATATCCATCAAGACATGTTTCCTGATGAAGATGACGTTGAAAAAGAGTCACTTCCGATACCAAAACAAATTATATATGCACAAGTGCACTCTGACGTGTGATGGTGATTTATAACATGGCTTAGTTAATTTTGTGGTTATTGGCTGTTTAATTGTTCATTTGAGTCCTAATACTTAAAGTCCGGGAGCACTCCCCAAACATGTAAAAAAATGTACAGATTTCACTCATAAAGTAACTATGTGGACATTGAAAATGACTTTTGTTAGCTTGATAAACTAAAAACATCATCTAATCTAGGTGATTTTTAATTTGTATCCTATAGTTACATCAAAACTTCTGAAGCTGTCTTAGAAACCAATTTACAGTCTGAAATTACAATAATGTATTTTTAATGTCACACCCCAGTTTGCGGTTAAATTAATGCTATTCAGTACATGAAAATCAAATATTTGCTTAAATTTGCTCAAATTGATTTACAAGTCTTTCAACTTATTGAACTGTTTATATAGGCAAGTTATTTGATTTACTGTCAAAGTGAACCCTTTTTAATTCGAGACCAAATTTAGAAATAATTTGATGTGTAGCTCAACCTCACTGAAAAACTGATTTACCTAATTTTTTTTATTCGATAATATTTTGCATTTTGAACTCATCTTTTAATAAATTTAAGAAACTCGAGTTGTACAATTTCTTTAAACAATAATAATGGTTTTGACAGTTAAGCAGTCTTCATTCATCTGAGTATATGAAAGCCAAGCATCAATTAAGTTGACAACCAAATTGAATCGTGTATGAGCTTTAAATGAAGCCTAACATTTTATTTGCATTTGAGGACCTTAACCTTGAATATCTGAACATTAGAACTAAATTTATAAGTTTATTAAAGAAGTTCAAGTATATGTGCATATTCTAGGTTCTATAATCGCATTTTCTTAGACGTAGGTAAAGATTTGTGACATAAATTTGTAGACTCACAAAGTTGAATTCTAAGACCTTAACAGAAAATAAAACCCTACCAAATCAAACCTTTGCGATTATTATATTTAAGTTGCTTCAGTAAGTTAATACTACTTCTAGACTGATAAACGTTAATTTAAATACCTTAACCTTGAACAACTGGCCCTTAGAACTAAAGTTACAAGTTTATTAAAAAGGTTCGCAAGTAGGTACCATTGCATATTTTAGGTTTGTACGTAGGTTAAGTTCAAAAATCGCGTTGGTTTAGACGTTTGTCAAGTTCAAAAATCGCATTGGTTTAGACGTAGGTTAAGTTCAAAAATCGCATTGGATTAGACTTAGGTAAAGTTTTGTGACATAAATTTGCAGCCTTAGATTTTACCTAAATTCTATGACCTTACCTTCAAAGATACGATATAATTAGAACAAAAGATAAAATCTTACCAAATCAACCCTTTTCGATTACTATATTTACTTTGCTTCGCTAAGTTAATCCTACCTCTAGACTGATTAAAGTTAATTTAAATACCTTAGCCTTGAGCATCTGGCCCTTAGAACTTAAGTTATAAGTTTATCAAAGAGGTTCAAGTATAGGTCCCTACGCATGTTCTAGGTTCAACAATCGAATGGATTATGAATGAAGTCAAGTTTTTCACATAAATTTTGTAACCTGACATTTATCTTCACTTTAAGTCCTCAATCAATCAATTTTAAATTTATGTAATTATTTATTTGGATAAATTAACCAAAAACGTTTTTCACTAACACTTTTATGTAATGTCTATAATTTTTTAACTGAATACAAGCTTTATTTGGTAAAATTGTTGTTTAAATATTTACAAATATTTTTCCTACTATAAGTAACTACATAAAATTAAATACTTCTAGTCATTAGTTTAATAATTAATTTGATCATACAGTTAAAGTTTTGATCTTTTATCTTTTAAAATGGATAGATTTGCTTTATCTGGCATAAGCTTCCCCACCGTAGCAACGTTGGGGCTAGGCCCCCCCTGGCGTTTGCATTGCCCCCACAGGCGTTTGCAAAAAGGACACAAATTAAAAGACAAACAAAATTAAGATAATGTGAACTGCGCTCACAATTTTTAAGTTTTTTTTTAACAATAACATTTATTTTTTTTTTTAATAATTGCACTTTGCGAATTTTTGGTGCACTGAATCTTAAAAAAACCATGTCCAGGTCTAACAAATCTTGTTCTCGAATGCCAGAAAAGATAAATTATTCTCTCAGTCGACATGTTAATACTTTGAGGCCGCATTGTTGTATTCGAGTGTAGGCATTGACGTATTATATATGGACTGCTAGTTACTTGTCACTGTGCAGAAAAATGTTCCAAGATATCTCAGCGCTTTTGAAACTAAGCGCCCACATTCGTTACTTAATAGTAGACGCCAACACTATAAAAAAATCGTTAAAATTCGAATATTTAAGAAGAACCGACAGTAGATGGCATTCGAAAAAGTTCGTTTTTTATTTAAATTGAATTAAAGACATTTTTGCTTTAGGTTTTTTCGGGTTATTGGCCAACGAATTTTGTTTGGCAATATAGTGCATATTTGCATTATTATGTGCATATGTGCATTATTACCTTACAATATATATCAATAATAGAGTTCTGGTTATCTGTAGGTACTACCGAATGTGTTGGCGAAGGGCAATTTTTTTAGAAATGGACGTTAAATTTAGTAAAATTTCTCTGCCCCCCCCCCCCCCAAACAAAACAGAGTAGCTACGGCACTGAGCTTCCCCCATTGTTGTCCATACGAATCTGCTTTTTGCATCATTATACCAGTTTTTTTAAAATTTATTTAGATCGTCAGCACATCTTTTTTTCGGTCGTCCTCTTGGTCTCTTCTCATCACTTAGGGTTCATTTTGTTATTATTTTTGTCCATCTTTGGTCTTCAATTCTTGATATATGTCCTGCCCAGCTCCATTTCAATTGATTCATTCGAGTTATCACGTCAACTATATTTGTTTTTCTTATAATTTCTTCGTTACATCTTTTGAATTTGAATCATTTGAAAAAATATATATCCTAGACATCAGATTAATTATTTAACGAGAGAATTTGCTCAATAAGTCTTGACATTGAAAACACAAAAATGACTATCATTCAAATATATTATGCACCAACAACGAATTCAACTGACGAAGAAATTCAAGCCTTTTACGAAAATTTAGAACAAGCTTATAGAGAAACGAAAACAGAAATAATGTATGTATGTAATTTTAATGCAAAACTTGGGACAATGCAAGATGGAGAAGAACAGTTATTTGGACATTTTGGTTATGGAAGAAGAAATAAGCGTGGAGTAAAACTTATAAAGTGGATGCAAGAAATTCGTTTTTTAAGAAAAAAGACAAAAACAAATGGACATGGTTATCACCTGATGGACAACAGAAAAATGAATATGACCTCGGTTTAACGAATAAAATTACTACATTGACAGATGTATCTGTAATTAATAATCCAAAATTTGATAGCGACCACAGAATGGTGAGAATTAAAATAAAAATTGACCATAGAACAGTACGAAGAAATCCCCAAAGGTAATTTTTTCCCGATTTAATATTGCCTGAAAGTATCCGATCTTATATGAAACTCTGACGAACAAAATAGAAGAACACATAAATTTCAATCAATTTTACGATGACCCACAAAATTCATATAACATGTTAGAACATATCAAAAAGACTACTGAAAAAGACACGCTTATGAAGCCAAGATCTAGAAAAACTGACAAGCTATCAAGTGAAACAAAAAGACTTATTAGCCAACGAGAAACTCTTAGAAATACAAGTAATCACACAGAAACCGAAAAACAAGAGTTACAAAATTTAAGAAGAATTATAAAGAACAAAACAAAAGAATATGTCCAAAAATTTATCGAAACAAAAATAAAAGAGATTCTAAGAAATACAAAATCAATCAAAAAAACAAAAACCTTCATAAGTAACGAAAAGGAATGGATAGTTTCACTTAAAAAAAAAAACTTAAGCCACAACAAAACGAAAAGACATTAACGAAACAGCTACGAGTTTCTTCGAATCGCTATTCAAATCAACCAATGACATTGCTTTTGACTCTCTTGACAACTTTGATAATGATAATATATTTCTTTTAAACGAAACTGATATATCTTCTTCAATTGATAGTTTAAAAGCCGACAAAATTGCATGAAGTGATGGAATCGATGCTGAAATGCTAAAATATGGAAAGGACGCGCTGACACCAGTAATAACAAAACTATTTAATTCTATAATGACATGCCAAAGAATACCTAGACAACGGCAACAGAGTACAATAATACTACTCCACAAAAAGGGACATGAACAACTATTGACCCATAAGCTTTATATCAACAATCTATAAACTTTTCTCGAAGACTATTAGAACTAAACAAGCAATGAATGACAATCAACCACGTGAGCAAGCAGGAATTAGAGAATGCTTCTCAACGACTGACCATCTTCTGACAATCAACCAGCTAATTGAACAAAACGAATTCAAAAGCCCACTTTACCTGTTTTATCGACTTTGCAAAAGCTTTTGACACCGTGGAACGCAGCAGCATATGGAAGCAATCAAAAGATCAACCCCACTTTTATCAGAACGTTTAGAAACATTTATAGAAATAACACCCGTAAAGTGAAAACGGACAAAGTAGGAAGGTGACCCCATGTCACTGCCACTGTTTTCTGCAGTTTTAGAGAATATTTTTCAGAGGCCGGAATTGAAAAATAAATTTGGTGTAAGAATCCATGGAGACTACTTAAACAATCTAAGATTTACAGACGACGTTGTTCTTCTTTCGAATTCAGCAACACAGATACAAACAATGTTAAACCAACTCCCGATAACTTGCAGACAAGATGAGCTTTGTTTCACAAGCCCAAAAACTAAAACAAAAGCTATGAGTTAAAAGTTATATAAAGGAGGACATCTTATTGGAAAAAAATAAAATAGACTATGTTAAAAACTACGTTTACCTAGGACAAATTAAATCTTTCAAAAACCAAGACGAAAAAGAAATAAATAGACGAATTGATAAAGGATGGAAACAGTTTTGGAGCTTAAAAGAAATACTGAACTCGAACCTAAGTAATGACACAAGGAAATATATATTGGACTCTACAATCTTACCTGTTTTGACATATCGGCTCCAAACCCTAGGACTAACATCAAATCAAAATAATAAATTAAGAATATGCCAAACAAAAATGGAGCGTAAACTTCTTCGTACTGTTCTATGGTCAATTTTTATTTTAATTCTCACCATTCTGTGGTCGCTATCAAATTTTGCAAATTAATGTAGTAATTTTATTCGTTAAACCGAGGTCATATTCATTTTTCTGTTGTCCATCAGGTGATAACCATGTCCATTTGTTTTTGTCTTTTTTCTTAAAAAACGAATTTCCAAAAGTCAGGTTCATTTTTTGCATCCATCTTATGAGTTTTACTCCACGCTTATTTCTTGTTTCATAACCAAAATGTCCAAATAACTGTTCTTCTCCATCTTCCATTGTCCCAAGTTTTGCGTTAAAATCACCTATTACATACACACATTATTTCTGTTTTCGTTTCTCTATAAGCTTGTTCTAAATTTTCGTAAAAGGCTTGAATTTCTTCGTCAGTTGAATTCGTTGTTGGTGCATAATATATTTGAATGATAGTCATTTTTGTGTTTTCAATGTCAAGACTTATTGAGCAAATTCTCTCGTTAAATAATCTGATGTCTAGGATATATATTTTTTCAAATGATTCTTAATAAGTAACCCTACCCCATAAAGTCCTTTTGTTTGTCCAATATAACAGAAAATGACATTGTCAGATTAGTTTACTTTTTGCCCAAACAATTTTGTTTCACATAATCCTATTTACATATATAATTTTTAATTCTTCCTGTCGTTCCTCTGTTGTTAAACTTCTTACATCGAATGTGCAAATGTTTAGAGTATTGTTTATATTTGTTAATGTATTCTTTCTCGTTGGTTCTGTTGAGTATTTTGGAATGAGCCTTCATTTCTCACGGTGGCTAGCCGGATTGAGAAAGGATTTTTTTTTATTTTGTTATTTGTTTCTTTGTCAATATACTTTTTGGTCAGATCAGTTTGCCATTGTTGCTAATTAATGCTTTGTTGTATCGTTTGAGTTTCGTTTGGATTTTCGTTCAGATAAGTTTTGAAAAACTGATCAATTCGGGTTTTGTTCGGTATGTCGTCGATTTTTTGTGTTTCATAACGTTTTTGTTTTTTGCTTTTCTCTGGTTCAGAACTTTGAATGTCCTTTAGTGGTTAAACAGTTTTTAATGTCCTTTTCTTCGGGTTAGAAGAAGCGGAAATGTTAATATTTTTGTCACTTGGTAGTTGTCTAACGTGATTTTGTTTCGTTTCCTTTTCTTTGCGTGCTGGGTTAATGTCCTCCTTTATTTGCTCGTCTTTAATATAGATAATTGCTTCTTTAAATTTTTTTAACTTTGATTTGTTTCTCATTATTGTATCTTTTTTAATTTGAGTTGTAAAATCTACAAGTAGTGGTCTGGTTCTTTTTTCCTATTCTCCTTACTAAATCTAGTTCGTTTGTGTTTGTTTCGATCTCCATTATATTATTGAAAAACAAAAATGTAAAACGCATTTCTGCAAAGATAGGTTGTCAGTCTCCACCTCTTCAATGTTGTAGTTAACTATGTTCTTCCTCTTCAAAGTTCTTTCAATATGTTTTATTTTTCCTTCTAAGAAACACTTTGTCCTCAATTTCATCTTGTTTGTCTGATATTTTGTCTAGTTTGGACTGTAGTTTGTTTGTTTCTTCGTTTATTTGTTTGGTAAGGTAATTTCTCAAATTTTGTATAGCTCCTAGAATAGAATCGAGTTTCTTTTCAGTTGAGTTGTCCATTTCTATCGCTCGTCTAAACTGGGCTAACGTTTTTGATTGCTTCTGTCTAAGAAAACCTTGCGTATGTGTTAATAACCTGAACGCTCAAGCGTCAAGAATTGGAATGTCAATGAGAGGTCAAATGAGTAATAATGTTTTGGTTCAGTTCAACTCTTGTTAAAATTAAATTTTTATGTTTTAATTTTTGTTTTCGATTTTTATTACAATTATAATTTAATTAAATATGTGATTTACTTATTGTTTCAATTTAAGTTGTATTTGATACTTTTAATTTTCGATATCGGATGCAAAAAGATAAATTTGTTATATTGAGAGCGGATGAAAACTCACCAATGTGTCGTGGTGGTGGAGCGGCGGAATTCTTCTTCTTCCGGTTGGGGAAAGTGATGTGTTAGACGAAGTAAATAAGGAATTCTTTGTTATAAGAAAATTTCTTAATTTTAAAATCGATAACTCCAGATCTTCCAAATTTCCTATGACACCAAATTTACTTAATACCGAATATGATCAGTTCGCCCACAAAACTTATCAACCCCTTTACAAATTCAATGCTTAGTCTCGATGTTCTGGACAAAAATTTTCGGAGTGTCCGAGAACACTTGTTTCTTTCTTGACACTTGACTAATCCTTGATATTATACCTTCATTTTAAGACCTTTATTTTAAATATCCGACTGTTAAAACAGAAGTTATAATCCAACCAAACCAACCTAATCGTACCACTGCGAATATTATATGTAAAAAACCTACACAACAACAATATAATCTACATACCCAGCGAGAAAAATAAAAAAATTCATTGAGGAAAAACCTGCTTTTTCCTTGAGGAATGGAAGCTGCACCTGCCACTTTTCAGCTTATTCCTTTGATGAATTTAACATGGGCGTGTCATTGGCAGGAAGCACATGCAACTTTCTCGATGAGAATTCCACATCTAAATCACTACTTGCTCGGAAGTTGCTTATTCACCAGTTGGAATGAAAAAACAAATTTTTTTAAACAAGCGTGAGATTTGAACCGGCGTCCACTGGTAACCCAGTGTTCTACTCTTCCTACGTGCTTTACCTAGATATAAGTTTTAATAGTCGTTGATCGATTGTAATTCAACACTTATTTCAATAATATTTTAAATGGCGAAGTAAAAAAGAGAGAGCGCTGTGAGAGAATTATTTTTTCCTTCTCTCCCATAATATATACTTTAAAAAGCAGATGAGTGGATTCAGACGATGAACTGATGAGCTTGTACATTACATTGCAACAGTTTTTTCATCGCATAATTTTTCCTATTAAAATAGCAATTTGTAAGGGTTGTTTCCTAAACACAAAGCAGAAAGTGCGGTCAAAGCTATGAACTGAGGAAACTTTTCATTACTCTTCACATACTTAGTCATTGCATGTCACTTCGCCTTTGATTTGGCAAGTGAATTCATTGACGAATTCAGCTATAAAATTCATTGAGGATAATATTTCCCGCTGGGTACATGTAAGTTCTCCATACATACCCTAATAGCACAGATAATAAACTATAAAGATGTAGCATCCCCATAGAAAAAAATGTCCCAATTTATTTTAGGCGTTTTTCTTTGGCACTGAGCTGTCAAAAAGAAAACTATGTTACTTTTTAGCTCAGAGCGCTACGAGCTCTCAACTTGCATTTCTTTTTTAGCTCAGAGCTCGATCGGGGCTCGCTCAATGAGCTCGGAAAAAAATGACCCAGCACAAAGCTGAGTGCGGCTAACTTCATACAATTTTAATGTATTTTGACAGATTACTAAGCATATGAGAGTTCAGTGCTATTCGCTCGAGCCCGTTCTGTGCCCCGCTCGGAGCTAAAAAAGAAAAACGCCTTTTTACACCAGACAGACGATCAACAGGCAAGAAAGCTCTTTGCCCGTTCATAGTAAAGCACAGAAAGAAAGCTATTTGTCTTTTGGAAAAAGTTCTCTCCTGCGTGCTTGCTCATATGTTTTCCCTCTTGTCTGTTTTTTTGTTTCGGCAATACTATGCAGTCAGCAACGATCGAGAGGAAGACGAAAGACATTGCGATTATGTTTGTTTTTTTTACTGTGTTGTATGTATGATTTTTTTTTAAGGTCGTCTGAGGCTGGCGACAAAAAATAAAAAGTATTTAGTATGAACTCTTTTTCTTCTTTGCATCCAAAGATATTGGATATATACTTTATGTGGGTAAGTAGAACATTTTTTTTTGAGCGGTGGGGGTTATTTTTTTAAAGACGGAAAAATGTCTTATTTTTTGTGTAGCTTTCGTGTTTTCTATTCTAGATTAGTAAGATCGGCGCATTGTTTGATTAGCTAGGTAAACATTATTTTTAATTTTATTTAGATAATCATTTTCCAGTTTCTTATATTAAGAAATTTATTTCTAGGGATTATTAATACATTTCAACATTTGAACATGTTGTTTAGGAAGCAAATACAAAATGATTTAAAAAATATGTAATTATAATACAATATTTAAATTTGATCTGATAGGTAGATTAGGTATACCTACCTACAAATCAAAAAAAATTCTCTACGCAGGTGGACATTTTCAAAGGACACTTTGTAATATTCGGTACCGAGTAGTATGGGACTTGTGCTACACTAAGGCCGGTATTCACCGAGCACTCATAAGTTATGAGAATCATAAACCTATTCACCAAGCAATAATAAGTGGATATTTATGAGCGCTCATAAAAGTTATGAGTGGTCCCGACCACTCAAAACTTATGAGTGCTCTCTTCGAAAAATATTCCGAAATTTTCGCAACCGCTTTCACAACCACCACCCCCACAAACACAAACATCTCCACCGCTACCATCCCATCTACCGAAAAAAGTTTGATTTTAAAGTTTGGGAGTGCCTGGTTGACAGAGAGTGGCTCTCTTTTTCGAAATTCGAAACATATTTATGAGTGGTGGGTGAATACCCCAAAGTTAGTGAGCCTCATAAACTTATGAGGCTCATATGAGCGCTTGGTGAATACAGGCGAGAGTTGCAGAACGTAGGCACTGGTTTCAGTATTTGTTTGTATAGCATTATTTTGTTCTTGATAGAACGCATTTATAAGGCACTAAAATGGCAGTATCATCTGCAAATGTGGCCAAGATAGCATAATTGTCCACTGGAATATCCGTAGTGTATAACAAATACATTGTTGGTCCTAGGCCACTTGCTTGTGGTACACCTGCTTCGGTTTTATTAATTTCTAAATACTCTTGCTCGTACCGTACTCTAAAGAATCGGTCTGTAACATAGGATTTCAGTATTTCGTAGAGCTGTCTTGCGGGGTCTCAATGCAGTTTGTACTCAAATCCCAAACCTTGTCAAAGGCTTGAGCAACATCTAGAAATAGAGCGGAACATACTTGTTTTTAATAACGAAGGTGAAGAAATTTAGAAAACTACTTCTGTTTTAGTGGAGTGATTGAATATAATTCAATTAATAAGTTCAAATGACCTCAACTCCAAAGATTGAGTTTCGCCCAGGTACGACAGTTGGGCTCATCAGTTAGATGCTGTCATACCCTTCTAAGACGCAAATTATGTTCGATGATTACGGACTCTTAAAAAACTCACAGCATGAATATACTGTGAACTTTATATTTCTAAGGGAATACTTGTTTTTCTTCAATACCTTCTCAACAAAATCCGTAATTCGATGCGCTTGGTCTATCGTCGAATGTTTATTTCTGAATCCAAACTGATGGTTTGGAATTAGTTTTCATAGGCAAAAGCTATTCCATCCAGGGATGGAAAATTCGGTACAACTGTATCGAATTTTTTATTTCACTATATTTTATTGCATTTTTGAATTTCACTTCACCGAGACGGACGAGTACGACTTAAAAATTCACTGAAGAAAGTAATTATCTACCTTATTTGTTAAAGGAAACTAAACTTATTATTGTCGGTGATTTATTTGTTATTATAAATTGAAAAAACAACGCACAAATATTTAATATATTTGTCCGCAAATGTCGAACGAATTTTTTCATACCAGAATTTTATAAAGTCGAAATGTCGAAACAAAATGCAAGTTCAAACGTGTTCTGCCTTGATAGCAATACAAAACTTGGCAAATTAAAGAATTCATCGTGCTATGATTTTGATATAAATGGAATTATTTTGAAAAATAACGTGCAAAATGCAAGCATTTTGACAGAAGAACTTTTAGACTAAAAAATAATTATATAAATAATTTTCACTTCTGTCAAAGTCCTTGCATTTTGTACGTTTTTCAACTTTTTTATTATAAAGTGGTCATTTCTTTATATTTGATGTTTTTTTGTTTATTTGTGTATGTACATATTATGCATATTTATGTATTGTTTTTGTTTATGTTTTAAAGAATAAAATATTTTCGTTACATATAAAATCTTTTTTCATTCAACAAAAAAAAAATTCAGTGCAATTTCAGTACAATTTTAAAGACGTTTTCAGTACATTCAAAAAATGTCATTTTCCATCCCACCAAATCTAAATAAAAATAATTGCATATATACAAAATCAACAGCTAACCGACGACGCAAGACGCTCTTCCACTTATCTATCCTCATTAAATCTATTAAAAATAATACATAATTCAAAAAAACCTATTCTCTGTGCAAACTGACATAAAATTTTCCTTGAATAAAATGTTCTTGTTTATAGTACCTTCTATTAAATTAATTTTTATTTCAATTATTTTTTTCCAAACATTCTCAAAAAATCAATTTCAATATTTTTCTTAACAAATATCATGAAGCGCACATGCAAAATACATATGTATATAATGAAACACACATACACATAAATCTAGCGGTGTTGATGATTTTCATCCTCGCATTTGAAAACCGCATACCACTCAGATTTTTTTATATCAAATTTGTCTCAAATTTGACCTGCGGTAACACATAGCGAATAAGAATCATGAAAACCAAAACAATAACACACGATTCCTAAAAAGAGAGAAGCAAACAGGTTTTTTTCCGTTCGTTTTTTTTCTCATAGCTCTTGAAGGAGTAAAAGAAATAAGCATTGACTTACTATATATATATAGGTCTATATACTATATACTATATATATAATAGGTCAATGGAAATAAGTAAACAAAAAAAAAATTGTGCGTTTTTTTTCGTGTGTAGCTCTCCTATGGTTTAGAGTAGTAGAGAAAACAAATTGAAATGTTGTCCCAACTCTGAGTTTAACTTTTAAGAAAGCTCTTTTTTTGGACGAATTTCGTTTTCATGTACCTTTTTTTTCCATATGGATGCTACATCTGTATAGTTTATTATCTGTGCTAATAGCTATGTATGTACATATTTCATTTTTGTTCCCGATGCGAATCCAATTTTGTTTGCCACCAGTCACAGTGCAGTGTTTTTTTTTTTTTTTGCACACATTCCACTGCAACGTCTCGCCACCTCTTACAACATTAGGTATATTCTTTGTTGGTACATTTTTCGATATGTAAACCAGAGATTATGAATTGAATTATAAAGATTGGAATCTTTCGTACGTTCCATCCCCCAAAACCCATTTGTTTGCATTGTTGTTTTTGTAATTTTATCTCGTGTCGATGAATAGAAGTGAATTGCAACAACAACTTATGCAGTGGTGAATTAATATTTTTGTACTAGTGTGCGTTAAAACATGTAAACTAGTATGAAAATATGAATTCACCACCATCCGCCATTTTGTTTAGCTTGTTGGCAAAATGACAGCCGAGTATTTCAATCTTTATAATTCCTAATCTCTGGTGTGTAAACATCTATACTGGCAGCAGGGTGAAAAAAAACGTTACGTATATTGTGATCGTGATTGTGATTCTGTGATTGTGATTCACGTTACGTTACGTATGTTTACACATATTAACCGTAAGTCCTGGCACTCACACATTTTTTAATGTGTAGAGTGCATCAGTGTGAGTATACGAAATGATTTTCGGGAGAAACCCCCCCCCCCCCCCCCCCATTCGACCACTATCTTTAAAAAGAGGTAGGAAGCCCCTTTTCACAATATCTTGAGAAATAAAGGTCTGACAAAAAAAATGTAGAAACTATTTTTGAAGAGAATTTAATTCTCTACAATTTTTGTTAAGAGACTTTTTACCCTTAGATTTAAAATAAAAAAGATATAGCCAATAATCGACGAACATTTTCAAAAAAAAAATTACTTTAAATTGTTATAACTTTTTTCTAGCAGTTTTATTGAAAAAAACACTTAAGATGTTTTTTGTAGATCATTTTATTGAAAAAAATTTGGTATACCCACTGATCTCTATAATACACTGGATAGTGAATAGCCTATAGTGTATAACAGTTTTTGTGAGGCAAGTTTTTTAAAGGGTACCGGCCACGACCTCATATCTCGCTCCATACAAACGAAGAAAGAGATTGAAGATGTTTGCCGAAATTGAGCATTTATTTGATATCAGTTGATGTCAACAAGCATTGCGGCTGTAAATATTGAAAAAAATATAAGAAAATGCAGGTCAAGTAGCGTCCATTCCGCTGGCGCCGCTGTTATACTGTTATATGAGGGTACCGGCCACGTCTATATTTTTGCCTCAAAAATTTTGTATGAATACACTATCCAGTGTATATAGAGATCAGTGGGTATACCCCGTTTCTAAATTCCATCATCCTACAATAGAGCTTTCCACCAAGCTATCTCTTTCTAAGTGGTCTATATCTTTCGCTAAACATCATGTTGTGCTTTTTATTATTTTGATTCGAGAAGCAGGATTCTCGAAAGGGGTCTTACCTTTTCAGTGTTATGTTTTGTTTGTGCCGTATTGAAACTCTTATTCTTTTTATATTTTTGAATTTATTATTATTTTTATTTACTAAATTTACTTATTCACTAATTTTAAGATTTAGAAATAGTATTTATCTATCTTACAAGATTTTGAAATTAGATATTAATCTTCGTTTACAATTTACAAGATTTAGAATAAAAGAAGAAGTATATAATTAGCTCACACGATGACGATCCAGTTAAAAGTGTCGAATCTCCGACTCGTCACCCGACTCGAAACATACTTAGACATGTCACCCGAGCTGAAGTGTGCCTGTGCACTGCTGGGAGCAATGCACATTTTTTGTGTTAGGAGGAAATTGAAAAAAAAAATGAAATGTGATATTGGAAAAAAGAGTGCATTGGTTATTGGGTTTGGTATTTGAAGTAATTAAAAATGAAAATGATGACCTGGGAATTTTAAGTAGTTTGGAGTTGGGCAATTAAAGGAAATGATGATTATGGGAAATTTATTGGTTCAGAATTGAACAACTGAAATAAATGATGAATATGGGAATATGGAATATTGGTCAATCAAAAGGAAATGATGACTGTGCGAATTTGGAGTGGCAAGTGGCAAGGTATGATAAGGGAAGGTTGTAAAGTACGTACTTAACAACACCTCCCCCCCTTAAGAACGAAACTTGTACCTTGGAGTGGTGCGAGTTTCGGCTTTGCTGTGATTTGATGGAGCTAGACGAGGTGTTGGAATTGGTAATGGTTCTTGAATTTGTACGTTGATGGTTTGGACTGGGTCTGGGATTTTTATTTCTTCTAATGGTAAGCAATTCGATATTTTTTTAGTGTTTACAAAGGTTTTATTTTTATTTCCCATGAGTAATATGATTATAACCATAAGTATGGTGGAAAACATTGCAAGAAGGAACACGACTATCATATTTTTATTTTCCTGATCGACTTTTGAATATATGAACTGGGAATTTTTTATATTTTCTATATCTTTACTGATAGAATTAAGTTCATAAATTTGATTATGTATATTAAAAGATTTTGTCACGTAGCTGGGAATTTTCTCAAATTGTGGTGGTGTTATATTTAAGGGAAGATTAGGACTTGATGAAATAAAGTTAAGATTGGTTTTTGTCTCGAAGTTTGTTTTAGAGTTTAAGGATATATTTTGTATTTGCTACGCAGGTTTGTTGGATTTTAAGAATACCAGTTGCATTTTAAGTTTGGGCATTTAATTATAAGATTTTCTGGATTTGGAGATACGAAAATCCAAGAGTTAGAATCAGCTAATTGAATAAAAACTGGGTGGTATATTTGCATTAACTGAATATTGCAATTGCTGATTTCACTTAGTAGAATTGAAAGTAAATTCAATTCGCAAGTGCTACTAGAATGTGTGAAAAGAACTGGTGCGTTTCGTTCACAAAGATAGTTATTTTTTATGGTTTCTTGGCAATTATCTAAGTCATGTTTATTAAAATGAAAATATGATTGTTTTTCCGAGTCTACTACAAGGAAAGGTTTTTCGGGGATTATGATTGTATAGGTTTTGTTTTCGAGCAGTTTTGGTATGCTAGTCATTTTATAAATGTTATAGTTTTTAGAAGAAGTTAGAGGAATCTTTAATATGAAATTAATGTGGTTGTCAATATAGTAAACATGAGTTTCTAGGATATTGAATAATGTGGCTATATATTTTTCTTGTAAAGGTAGAGGTAGGCGATTTTCTTCTGGAAGAAGTAGTTGTACCTTCTTTATTTCTTCGGTGAGTTTGAAAGGATCTATTAGGTATGGATGTAGTTTTCCATGGGCTGCAGAGATGCAGAGTAAATAGCGTCAAGGAGATGATCTTTGGTTGAGTAGTAGTATTCTGATAGGGAGTTAAACATTGTGAAAAGTTCGTTTAGGTGAATAAAAGATTTGTTAAAGTTGCTGTTATTATCTGAGGTTTTACTTATTTGGTTTATGATTTTATTGGTTGATTCAATTTTTTCTTCTATTTTTATAATTTGGTCATTTGTTAGGTTTAATTGATGGATAATGTTTTTTGATATGGAAATTTGTTTATCGTGCAATTGGGATGCATAATATTGTTGTTGGTTAAGTTTATCGATATGTTGTGAAAAGATTTTGGCATCTTCGTCGTCGAGGGTGCCGAATAGTTACTTTGAAATAGAACTAATAGCATTTATTAGTCCTCTCTTTTGTATCCTGGGTTTTATAGTAGTTCGTAAGTACTTATTAATAATTATATCTTGGGATTTTATTCGATCTAGCATTATGGTAGTTAGAGTAGGAACGGAATCGCATTGACTTAGGTATTCGTTAGAGGAAAGAAGTTTTTGGCATGTGGATAAAATTTTTTCATAGGTCAGCAAAATAGATTTATATTGTGAGTCCAATTCAGTGAGATTAGTATATATCACTAAATTCCATGGATTAGAAAATACTTTGAGGTTACCAACGTTTTCGTAGTATAGTCCTGATTTGTTATGTAGTTCGATGTCGTGTAGTTGATTTTCGGTGTTTATTGCCATTTGGAAGGTTAAAACCATGTTGCTTATAAAGATGACAATTAGTAGTTTATCCATTTCTGGAAAGAATATTGAGGTTGGGGTAAATTAGTTAGGTTGAATAAATTTTAAGTATGTTGTTATGAACTTTTGTTATTTTGTTCTTTATTTTAATTTTTGAGTTTACTCCTGACGTAGATATGATTTCGTATGATCCTGACCAAAGGGGAAGTAATTTTTTATTTGTATTTTTGGAATTGCTTTCATTTTTGAGTAAAACTAGGTTTCCTATTTGAAAATCAACAGGGTTTTGTTTCTTATTGTATTGTTGTTTTGAGGATTCTTTACTCTTGAGGAGATTGTCTCTTGCTATCTGATGGCAGTGTTGAAGTCTTGATTTAAGTTCATTGGCATAAAGGTCGTAATTGTACCAAATTTCTGGATTTTTTGTTACGCTAGAAGGAAGTTCAACCTGTCTACCATTCATGAGTTCGAACGTTGTAAATGACGTTGAAGTGTTCGGGGTCGTGTTATGAACGAAAACGGCATATTTTATCCAATTATCCCAGTCATATTGAGATTTGTTGATAAAACAACGCAAATATTCTACAAAGTTTCTGTGGCTTCGTTCGCAAGATCCATTTGACTGTGGTCGGTATGCAGTGGTTTGCAGTTTAGTTATTTTGAGAAGCTTACATACATTTTTAAATATGTCGCTAAGAAAATTTTGTCCTTGATCTGACAAAACTTATTTGGGTGTGCCATAACGAAATATTATTTCTTTGACAAATGCTTCTGCAATTGTATTAGCCTCTTGATTTGGTAAAGGTATTGCATCAGTATATTTTGTAAGGTCGTCAATGAAGGTTAAAAGATATTTGTTATTACTGTTAGTGATAGGATATGGACCAACGATGTCGACATTGCGTCCTTAGCAGTAGACGCAATGACCATTGGTTCCATTGTGTACTTAGTAACTTTGTTCTTTTGACAGAGTTCGCAATTTTTTATAAAGTTTTTTATATCCTGGAACATATTTTTCCACTTATGATAAAGTCGTATGCGTTTAAAAGTACGGGTGACACCACAGTGTCTTCCGATAGGATTTAAATGAAATTCTTTGAGTATAGTTTTAATTTAATTTTGAGATAGGTCTCGTCTTGTTGAAGGGTTCGAAGAAGAATTAGAATTTATGTCTGAATATGAAGGACTAGAGTTTGTATTCAAAGTAGTAAAGCAAGAATTAGAATTATTATTTGAAGATGTAGGATGAGAACTGGGATTTTCATTTAAAGATGTTGGGGAAGAATTTGTTATTGTAGTTGTCGAACAAGATTTAGGAATTGAGGATGTAGAACAAGAGTTAGTATTAGACGATGTAGTACAAAGATTTGTGTTTGAAGGTGTTGAACAAGAGTTAGTATTAGACGATGTAGTACAAGGATTTGTGTTTGAAGTTGTTGAACAAGAATTAGTAATTTAGCTGAGATAGAAGACGACTTTGGAGATGATTCAGAAGATGAATTTTGAGAAGAAGTAGAAGAAGATTTTGTATCTGAACGAAGAGTCATTTTTGCAATTCTGCTTAGGCAATCAGCATTTGTATTTTGTTCACCTTCTTTGTGAATGATTTCGTATTCAAACTCTTCGAGCTGTAAACGATATCTCATCATTCTAGAATTTGTGTCTTTAAAATTGTGGATATAAACTAGAGGTTTATGATCCGTGTAGAGTTGAAATTTTCTTCCATACAGATATGGTCGGAAATGTTTGACTGACCAAACGATAGCCAAAAGTTCCTTATCTGTAGTAGAATAACTTTTTTCACTTTTATTAAGAGTTCGAGATGTATAAGATATAGGAAGGTCATTACCAATTTCACCTTGCGAAAGGACACTACTACTAGCTACATCGCTAGCATCCGTTGTTAAGATAAAGTTTTTGGTGATATCAGGATATTGAAGAAGGGGCGGATTAATTAGTCTTTCTTTTAATCCCTGAAAGGAATTTGAACAAAGAGGAGTCCAGTCAAAACGAACATTCTTGCGTAAAAGATTAGTAAGAGGTTTGGAGATTCTTGCAAAATCTCTTATGAAACGGCGATAATTATTAGCGAGTCCCAGAAAGCTTTTTATTTCTTTGGAATTTTTGTGTTGAGCGAAATTCTTTACACATTCGATTTTTTGTGGATCGGGTTTGATAGCTGATTCATTTGTCACGTGTCCTAGATAGGTGAGTTCTGTTTGCAAAAACTGGCATTTATCGGGTTGCAATTTTAGGTTATGCATTTTAAGGCGTTCAAAGATTTCTCTTAGTTTTGAATTGTGTTCTTCTAAAGTCTTACTATAGACCACTATGTCATCCATATATACAAAAGTTTTTATACCTTGAAGACCAGTCAATATATTATTCATTAACCTTTGAGAGGTGACTGGGGCACCTGGAGCATTCTAATGAATTCGTAATGACCAAATGGTGAAGAGAAGGCGATCTTCTCTCTATATTCCGGTCTAACTTGGATTTGATGGAATCCACTGGCGAGATCTAAGGTGGAAAAAAATTTTGAGCTTCCCAACTGATCTAGAATATCAATTATGTTGGGTAGTGGAAATGCGTCACCGACAGTTTTGTCGTTGAGCTTGCGAAAATCGACGACGATTCTCCATTTCTTATTACCGTCCTTATCGGTTTTTTTTAGAACAACGATAAGAGAGAAATTCCACGGACTATTCGATGGTTGGATTATGTTATCGTACATCATCTCATGGATTTGTTTGTCAACCTCTTGTCTTTGAGTTTCCGGTAACCTGTAGGGTTTAATATTTTAGGTGAAGCATCCGGAGTAAGAATTGGGTGTTGTACAGAAGAGGTATGAGTTAATTTGTCTCCCTTTAGATAGGAGAGTTCGCTATACAAGATACACAGATTTAATATCGATTCCTTTTCGTTCTTCGACATGTGATCTGTCACCACTAGGTCCTTTATAGCTTGGATTCTATCATATGATTCAGGATAATTTTGAATTCGTAAGATATTGTAGTTGGAGACTTCATCGAATATAAGGTCTTCGGTATTAAATTCAACAGGAGATTCAGAAGACTTAACGACAGATATGTAAGAGATAGAACTATTGGCAGGAGTAATACTATTGCCAATATGTACTCCATTGGGAAACTGTTGGGAGAGACATATACTGTCCACATTAACTTCTTTAAGAACAGGGACTACGATTTCGGATCTTGGTGGGATAGTGACTAAATGTGAAGCGATTAAATCATATTCAATAATGAATTTTTTAAAAGAGAATGTAAGCATTTTAGTCCTATAATCGATTTGAGCTTTATGATCATCTAGAAAATTGTTAGTTATGATTCCGTCAGTGCTTATGGGGAAGTTTTTATCTACATCATGAAAGGGATAAGAAATAGTAATATTTTTGGGAAGGTTTATGCGTAAGTATATAACACCCTTAGTACGAATCACGGAATCAGTAATACCAGATAATGAATGAATAATGTTTGAGTCAATGGGTTGTTCTGGTTTTAATTTATCTATTTTAGTCAGACAAATTTAACTACCACCATCAATGAGAAATTTCGAAGGTTGAGGATTTAGTATGGTTTCGAATGAAATTTTTATTGAATCTAGTTTACTAATTTTATTATTTAAGTTTATATGAAAGATGTGGCGAGTTCAGATTAAGTTTGAGTCCGAAGCCTGCCACTGGTTCCGGCCTCTGAATCGTTTTCCGAATGCTTATTTGGAATTTGATTTGTTGATGAAAATTGGCTTCGAGTTATTTTGTTTTTTATTGTTATTGTATTCCCTTTTTCTACACTCATTTATGTGGTGGCCGGGATTTTTACAATAACTACAAGTAATTGTTACTTTTTTTAACCTCACTCTTGAAAGAAGGAAGTTGCTCCTTGTTTTTCTTTAAATAGCATTGTTCGATGCTATGTCCAGCTTTTTTACAATAATTACACGATACTGGATTTCTAGATTTAGGTGCCAGTTATAGCTTTCATTGAAACTCATCATTGAAAATTTGAATTTCTTATTTTGAGACACTTAAAAAGCAAAATGAGTAATTATTTTGATGCCAATAAAAAGCTTTTGACTCAATTATTATTTCCAGTCAAAAAAATATTTCATTTTGGCCCACAGTACACATATTAAAGGTAATATCATTATCGTTTTCATTTTTGTTCAGTTCTGCGCATCTGTCAAAATCGAGGTATTATGGTGGTAAAATGGTGGATTCAGTGCCCCTTTCCTTGTCTAATTTCAATATTTTGTTGTTGTTTCTAATGATGCGCGTTGAGTTCCTGTGGGCATTCGAACAGCCATTTTTAATTTTTTGACATTTCCAACTTTGACAACCTGCGCAATATATTACCTTTAATATGTGTACTGTGATTTTGGCCCAATCTTTTACATAAAACGATTTCTAAGATTTCAATGATCAATGATAAGGTAGTTCAATCATTGAAATAAAGAAATTCATTTGATTTGTTAGGTTTGGCCAAAATGAAAATTTTTTTTGACTAATATTAATAATTGAGTCATCACCTTTTTATTGCCATCAAAATATTCTCTGATTTTACTTTCAAAGTGTCTCAAAATAGGAAATTAAATTTTTCAATGATGAGTTTCAATGAAAGCTATAACTGGCCCCTTAGGTTGAGATGAGCTAAAGGAAGTTTGGTTAGCATATGAAAAACCACTTTTCTCTAATACGGCAGCTTCTATGGCTTCTGTCAGAGTAGTAAATCTAGAAGCTTTAATCTAGGGCTTAGGCCTCTTTCGAATGATTTTAGTGCAGTTTTTCCATTAAGATTCAGAATTGTACTAGAATTTCCTGAGCCTTCGCTAGCTATGCAAGTGTCATTCAAGTTTGCCAACGTTTGTTCCAATCTATTAAAATAAGTACGCACTGTCTCGTTTGGTCTTTGTTTTATATTAATGAGATCTAATTGCAGTTGAGACAGGGATTTAGTTTCTAAGAATTGTTGGACAAGTTTTTCTTTAAGGGATTCCCAATTGGTAAATTCTGTATATTTAACTATATTATAAGCTGGGCCAGTTGATGAGGAGAAGGATAGGAATTTCGGAAGCGGAGATGTCTTCGGATATCAAATCGTACGCATGTAGGAATTTATGGAGATTTGCTCTGTTCCCATCAAACTCGGGGATTAATTTGAGGGCAAAAGATCGATCTGGTTTTGGGGCCATTTCGGAATCGGTTTCTAAAATAGAATTAGAGGTGTCAGAGGAAGAGGAATTTTCAACAATAGAATCGGATTCTTCGTAGTCGGATATTTTGATATTCTTATTTTCAGACACAAACTGATAATATTATAATAATATAATAAAAAATGTTATTCAAATTCGAAAAGAAAAAATTTCGTTACTAAAAAAAAAGTTAGTAATAGTTGATAAAAGCAATAAGTAATTAGTTTTTTTTTTTTAATAATATTTTTTTTTTCTTACCTTTTTTTTAATCAGATAGTTACGGTGACCATCCGTCCTCTTTTTTAGAGGACAGTCCTCTTTTTCGATATCGTGTCCTTTTTTTGTGTTTCTTAAAGAAGACGGTATTTTGTCCTCTTTTTCCTAATTGTCCTCTTAATGTCCTTTTTTTCTTTAAAACCTTTTTTCTATGATGTACACAGTAAAGTTCTTTCTTTAGTACTAAATTAAATACAAAATGTATAGACAGCACTGGTTTGAATAATTCAGTTCTGTCATCTGGTTTTTGCTATTGTGAATGAATCGCAAACTGTCATCCAAGTCAATTTGATAAATTTGTATGACTTTCTTTTCGCCTTTTGTTTATTTCTTGGAATTCATAATCGATTGGTATGAAATTATTTTAAAACGGTGAGTATTCATTTCGAATCAATAAAATCTAAATGAAGGATTAATTTATTAAGATTTTAAAAAAATGCTTGAAATAGAAGAAAATGTTGATGCAATCAATTTTAAAGCCCCAGTTGGTTCCTTTTATCAAGTTCCTTTTATTTGACGAGGTTTCTTGCGTCAAACGATATGCAAGTAAGAAACAGATTGAAAAATGGAAAACGGACAATTTGCCACCAAGTGAGAAATGGGTGGAAATTTTCAAACACTTTGATGAAGAAAATGTGAAGTACAAAAATTTTTCTAAGACTCGTAGAGTTTTCGCTGTCTCTTCCAGCTTCAAATGTCCCTACGGAAAGAGTGTTTTCAATTTCTATAACATTTGGAAATCTGAGAAATCGCAATTAAAAGTTGATACACTGGAGGCAATGTTGATAACAAAGTGCAATTATGACTATGACTGGAGATTTTAAGACTTTTTTAAGAAGTCGGGATGGCATCTGAAAAAAAATACACTGCGAAGAAAAATACAAAAACTGTTCCCTAAAGTTAAACTTTTAAATTAAGTATCTACTTAAGTATTTATTATTTTGTTTCCTTTCCTTTTGTTTTTTTTTTTTTTAACTGAATTTTATGTATGTAATCTGAAGCACAAATCGTCACTATAATGCAGAACTAGCCTAAGTCACATTTACAAAAATTTTCAAGAAGAACCTTGGTCCGTAAAATGCTGACATTCGATACTATGTGTATTCTATTATTAAAATTCTGAAGGAACTACTGTACGTATAGGAATATTCGGAATATGTAGAAAATGCGCGAAACACAACAAGTTTCGTTATGACGTAAAAAAAAAACTCATTTTGAAATTTTGGACTTAGACTAGTTCTGCATTGTAGTGACGAAATATTTTGAAAAAATATCGTTTGTTTCTAAACTTATTGTACGTTAGTCTTTTTTTTTCTAAATTACAGTTTTTGTATTTTTTCACTAGTTCTTATTTATTTAATGCGTCACTTGAGTTCCTTTTGGATTCCTTTTATATTTTTTTTGTATTCTTGTTTCACTTGACACAAACACTTTTCAGGCGAACCCCACATCTGACACCATTTTTTTGTTGTGCTTTTTATTATTTTGATTCGAGAAGCACGATTCTCGAAAGTGGTCTTACCTTTTCAGTGCTATGTTTTGTTTGTGCTGTATTGAAACTCTTATTCTTTTTTATATTTTTGAATTTTTATTATTTTTGTTTACTAAATTTACTTATTCACTAATTTTAAGATTAACAGTGTCGAATCTCCGACTCATCACCCGACTCGAAACATACTTAGAAATGTCACCCGAGCTGAAGTGTGCCTGTGCACAGCTGGGAGCAATGCACATTTTTTGTGTTAGGAGGAAATTGAAAAAAAAAATGAAACGTGATATTGGAAAAAAGAGTGCATTGGTTATTGGGTTTGGGATTTGAAGTAATTAAAAATGAAAATGATGACCTGGGAATTTTAAGTGGTTTGGAGTTGGGCAATTAAAGGAAATGATGCTTATGGGAATTTTTATTAGTTCAGAGTTGAACAACTGAAATAAATGATGAATATGGGAATATGGAATATTGGTCAATCTAAAGGAAATGATGACTGTGCGAATTTGGAGTGGCAAGTGGCAAGGAATGATAAGGGGAAATGATAAGGGAAGGTTGTAAAGTACGTACTTTACAACAATCAAATGACACTTTGAGGGAAAACAATTAATTGAACAGTATGGCGATACATTATTTATATTATAAATATATATATTTAGTGCTGGGAAAAGCATATATTAATATAATTGTGTTAGTAAATCTGGATGGAGAAATAGAGTGCGCTTGCTGCCAATGTAAAACGGGTCTGTATAGAACATGTCCGCATGTAGGTATTGTGCTCTGGATTCGTCTCGTAGCCCAGGTGCAAGCTTGGGACCCAATCTGGATTCAAATTATCCAAAAGTTTTGAGTTTTTGCCTAGATTTTTAATTATGGATATGAACATATATATATTTACATTCGTTTTAAATACCTGAAATGAAATGCCTGGAACAAACACGAACTAATTCGGTATTGAGTTGTTTCCTGTTGATTGCTGCTAACCATTGCTTGCGGCTTTTCCTTTCAGAGAATTTTCAGTCTAGGGAAAAATATAAAATCTGCAATTTTCTGCGTTCAATTTGTTGTTTGAACAATTTTTAATGCAGCAGTTTATTGGCATTTTCACGGCTCTTAGATATTTTTCAGTTTTTTACAAAATCAGTTTTGCCGCCAACAATGTTTTCCCTAAAGTGATTTACCTGTCAAAGTATTTTTTTTCTGTCATTAGACGAGTGCCCTATAGGTTCACGCCAAGAACCTTTATTTCACAAGATATTGTTAAAAGGGGCTTCTTACCACTTTTTCAAGATAGCGGCCAAATGGGAGGGGGGTTCCAGCCCCGACAACGATTTCGTATACTCACACTGATGCACTCTACACATTAAAAGAAATGTTGTCTATACTAAATGCAAGGTTCGGGCAAAATTTTGTAACATTTCAATGGACTAATTATAAAGATTGGAATCTTTCGTACGTTCCATCCCTCAAAACCCAATTGTTTACATTGTTGTTTTTGTAATTTCATCTCGTGTCGATGAATAGATGTGAATTGCAACAACAATTTATGCAGTGGTGAATTCATATTTTTACACTAGAGTGCGTTAAAGTCGAGTATAAGTTCTTTTGAACGAAAAAAAACATAAGTGGTAAGAATTTTTTTTTTTTCGGAAGAAAAAAAATCTGAGTTGAAATAAAAAATTTGTATTCGTTGTCCTCTTTTTTTCCACAAAATAATGTCATCAACATTGTTTTGCGCGAAAAAGTTTCCGTGGTGAATATAAATTTTTTTCAACAGGTTTGGTTCCCAGTTCGATAGTAAAATTTTAAACGTCAAAAATTTTTTTTTTGCGATAAAATCACTCCCATAAGAAGTACATGTATTTTTTTTTCGAGGTGGAACTGTATACTAAGCTTTAAACATGGACATTAGTTGAAGAATATGAATTCACCATTATCCGCAATTTTGTTTAACTATACTTGGGCTGTTTGGTAACGTGAAATTTCTTGCGAATTTGCACAAATTTTCACAAAATTTCACAATTTGCTGTCAAAACCCATAGAAAAAAAACGCATTTTTTGGGAAATCTGTTGGAAAAAAAGTTACCAAACAGGCATACTATGTTTTACCTTTTCTATGTAAAAGTAGGTACAAAATGCATAAATAAGTGTAGAAAAAGTAAAAATCCCGTAAAAACGTAAAAAAGGTAAAGAAGAGGTAAAAAAAGTAAATCGCTGAGAAAAAATTGGGAAAATGAGAGGCAACTGTCAAAATTCAAGTAAATAAAGAAAATTTGTCAGAAGTTAAAAAATATCGAAAGAACAAATAAATAATTAAAGCATCTTATACTGAAAAACTTGGACTGAAATAGAGTAGAGAATCTGTTTTTAATCATTTTGTCGAAAATAAAGTAAAAACCCAATAGTTTTTATCCAACTGTCATCTTAAATAAAATTTTTATTAATTTTCACGTTTTTTTTTTTTACTTTTTTACGTTTTTTACATAAGCCTAATTAAAATACAGCAGGTAAAAAACTAATATAACAAAAGTTAAAAAGCGAAAAATAAAAAAGTGGAACAACACTGCTTGTAGGTAAACCAGAATGACAGCCGAGGATTCCAATCTTTATAATTCATAATCTCTGATCGTGATCGTGATTCTGAGCCTCACGAAACCATAGGCCCAATTCACATAGAACTGGCTTATGGTTTTGTTGTGGTTCTGGCATGGTACAACATATGTCACTTTGTATAATTCGCATGTTCTCTTATGAGACAGTACACACACATATGAAGAGGCGAGGATATGGTGTGCCCTGTCATTGCCACGCCATATTGAAAACTTTAGTGGCTTACGTAAACGTTATGCCTCAATGAAACTCATTCAAAAGTCATATGTCAAAACAAAAGAAAATGAGCACGAGGGATGACTTTGAATTTAATATTGATTTCTGCGATGAGATCCAGATTTATGAAAATTTGTATACCTACAGGAGGGCAGATTACTGCGTGCAAGACCAAACATGGTAGAAAATAGCCCAAAAATTCAATGCAAATGGTAGGTATTTTTTTAATTTCATTTATTTTTATTCTTTATAAACTTGTTCCCAACCACAAACCGCTGAGCATTTAGTAGTCATTAAATTATGAAGCTGATGCACACGATAATTCTTATTTTTAAGATCGATTTAGTTACAAAAAGTCAAGTCGAGGAACAATATGAGATAAAAGTGAAGTTCGTGCAGTGAACCGTTGCTGAAGTAAGTCCCGCATTGCTCCAATGCGTTGTGCAAGTCAAAAAGAGAACTGTCATGTCCATTCACTGTCACTTCTGTGTGAATCGAGTTCATCAAACCCACTCTACGCCCGTTGTAGACCTTAACCACAACAGCACCATAATCCAGTTCTGTGTGAATCGGCCCAATTGACATAGAACTGGCTTAAGGTTTTGGTGTGGTTCTGGCGTGGTGCATCATATGTCACTTTGTGTAATTTGCATGTTCTCTTATGGGACAATACACACACATATGAAGAGGCGAGGGTATGGTGTGTCCTGTCATTGCCACGCCATATTGAAAACTCTAGTGGCCTACGTAAACGTCACGCCACAATGAAACTCATTCATATGTCAAACCAAATAAAACCAAAAGAAAATGAGCATAAGGGATGACTATGAATTTTATATTGAATTCTGCGATGAGATGCAGATTTATGAAAATTTATATACTTACAGGAGGGCAGATTACTGCGTGCAAAACCAATCATGGCAGAAAATAGCCCAAAAATTCAATGCAAATGGTAGGTATTTTTTTTATTTCTTTTATTTTTATTCTTTATAAACTTGTTCCCAACCACAAACCGCTGAACATTTAGTAGCCATTGAATTATGACGCTGATGCACATGATTATTCTTATTTTTAAGATTGATTTAGTAACAAAAAGTCAAGTCGAGGATCAACATGAGATAATAGTGAAGTTCGTGCAGTGAACCGTTTGCTGAAGTAAGTCCCGCATTGCTCCAATGCGTTGTGCAAGTCAAAACGAGAACTGTCATGTCCATTCACTGTCACTTCTGTGTGAATTGAGTTCATCAAACCCACTCCACGCCCGTTGCAGACCTTAACCACACCAGCACCATAAGCCAGTTCTGTGTGAATCGCGCCTACGTATATTGAGTACGTTCAACACTAGGCGTGCTCCTTTGGGCCTTGCAAAGTACTTTTTAGTACTTCGCAGTAGATGATGAATGGAACGTATTAATTTTTGCCAAAAGAAAAATCTAACCTGTGTTAGACGAAAGCTTAGTTGTTTGTATTGGTATTTTATTTTAAACTGTAGACAACATCAACAACAATAATTTATTATATAATTTCTTCTACTGAAAGTGTCGCTTTCTTGCGTGGATTCGTTTCGTTACTACATTATTGAAGTGCTTTGAACTACTTTGACCATAGAGTGTAGAAGTAGTTGAAAGCAGCCAGACATTGACGTATTAGTATAGTATAGTCAATGCAGCCAGAAGTACTTGGCGGTAGAAGCTGCAGCCCAAAGTAACACGCCTACTTAGTCCAGTCAATGAAGCGAAAAAAATAGCTAAATTCGGAAATAATCGCCGGAAAGCTGGATTTTGGTATATAGCTTCCTCATTGTGATCTTAAGAAATTGTCAAAAGTTCCCAACGATATGAGCGCCGCTTACAATTTTACGGGGGGTTGAAGGCCCCCCAAAATGGTTTTTCAAGAATAACTCCCAAATGGTAAGTTATACAAGAAGTGTCAAAGATTAATTTGTAGCTTGGAATATTTCCTAGAAAAATGTAGACCATACTTTTTTCATTCAAATAACGGTTTTTGAAATAAACCAATCAGAAGAGTTAAGGGTTTTACTTTTCTATGTAGTTGGCGACTTAATTCCAAAATTGTACATTTTGTGATAAAAGCACCATTTTTTTTTTGTTGTTGGTACATTATATGGACATTATTTTAAGATATCGGTCCACTCTATTTGTCCACCCCTTTAGGTGGGAGGGGCAAATTTTTTTTTTTTTTTCTAAAATATAAAATGAATATAAAAACACAACAAAAAGTGTATATTCTTTGCCTATGGCAACCTACATACATTCATGAGAGGTAGGAACAAACTTTTTTGAATGCAAATGCGATTTCTGGAGTGATCGCATTATAAAGTGACGCATCAAAAAATAGGTACCAAACTAACTAGGTACATACTACATACATACCTATATTTACCAAACACTTGAGCCAGTTGAAGGATTTATTTATGTTTTATTATCAAATGGAGGCAGAATGCTACGTAATTATTTTTATATTTTGTTCTTGATACGCATTTTACGTGGATATTTTATTGTAAAAGAATTAAAAAATTATCAAAGTTGCGAATAGGTACGCAGAGTTCATAGGTATTTTCTGCTTGATTGGCGAGTGTTTTGATTAAATGTTTAGGAATGGATAGTTGAGTGTGCTGCCTATATATCCCATGGATTTATGGTAGATATGAAACTACCTATAAAAATCTGATCCGTCAGTACCTATAGCTAGCAGAGCCCGTGGGAAGATGTTGGCCAATAGGGTTCCCAACTTTAATCGTAAAAAAACGAGGATGTAATTTTTCAAAACAAATAAAAGAAATATTATTCGGAAACTTTACAAAAGATTATGTTACAGCTATAGTTAATTAATTTTTGAGATATCCACAAGGTTGCAAAAAACAGCAACAAATTAATTTTTGAGTCGAATTTTAAATAAAAATTCAAATTTCAACTGGAAATAGACACCAGGAACTTTTTATAATAAACAATTCAGCAAAATATTAGTTTGATTAGTACCTAAATGAATGAAGTCAAATCATCGTCTTGTGTGTGTCTTTCGCATAAGGCAATACGAAAAAGCATTCAAGTGCTCTTCGCAGTTTCAAAATATTTAAAAAAAACTTTATCTTTGCTCTTCTAAACTTGACAAATCAAATATTTAATGTTTTTATCAGTATGCTACGTATGACTTAAATTTAAATTTAAATTTAAAATTATTAAAAAACAACGGCAAAACCTACAATAGTGATTTTGAAAGCCAGAAATCTGTTCTATAACCCTAAAAAAAATTTAAATATTTTTATCAATAGTTTTTGAAAAATTCGACTGCAAACTCAAATTTGTATAAAAAAACGAAAAAAAAAAGTTTAAACCAATTTTTTTTAATTGTGAAATGAAGTGCTTAATTAGCTTTTAGTGGTCAATGCTTATATAAATTCTGAATCGAAAACAGAAAACCGAATGGTTTTACGTCTTCTAGTTATTGAGAAAATTGAAAATTACTAAAATTACCTTTTATAAAATTTTTGTTTTTTTGGTATTTACGTTGGATTAATGTTGATGGTTCATTTTTATAAGTAAAGTACAGCAATTAATTTAGCGTTACAGTTGCATTACATAGATATATCACAAACGAAATATAATAAGAAATTATATAGATTTGCTGCAGTCGTACAGTAGTACCTTGGGTTTGTGAATTTTTTATAATGCATTACGTTTTCATATATGAAAATGTTAAATGTGGAACTTTGAACAACGTGTACGTATATGTATATTTAGAAAACAGCTCTTGACTTTGGATATGTAGGATAAATTTAAATTTTCTCTAAATCTAGACACTTTAAATGCAAAAGGAACTTTGCATATACCTTCGGTGACCATCCGTTCATTATAATAATGAACAGTTCAGTATTTGAAGATAACCTCGCATCTAACCCAAATCCTGTAGTGTGCCCAAGCAGGGGGTTGCAGCGGGGCAGCATGCCCCCTCATACATACCTCACTGTTTATACGCCGTAATGCTGGGCGCTAGCACTGATGAATTTGTGTAAGCAAGCAAAAAAAACAAAAATCTCATAAAAAAGTGGTTTCAGTAATTTTCAATTTTCTCAAAAACTAGAAGACATAAAAACATTTTCTGTTTTGCGTTCGACATTAACCACAAAAATCCAATTTAGCACTTCATTTCACAATTTTGAAAAAAATTGGTCTAAACTTTTTTTTTATCAAAATTTTGAGTTTGCATGCGAATTTTTCAAAAACTGTTGACATAAATAATTTAGTTTAAATTTAGGATTATAGAACAGATTTCTGGCTGAATTTCCGTGAAATAATAAAAAATGCTTGTTTTTGACCCCTCTATAAATAAGTAGACAAAATAAGAAATGATATTAAATTATTTTATAAAATTTATTTTCTGTTTGATATGTATAGGTACATAATATAAATTTGGGGAGTACTTTCCATCCGATTGTCTTTTCAATAAAAAAAGAAGCTCAGAGTCAGAATTCAGTTCCTTTTTATGTTGATCGAAAGTTACGAAATAAAATTTAAATCTACAGTTTATGCAAAACGTTATAAAGATCGCGTGACAAATTTAGCTGCGTAGCGTACAAAACAGGATTCAAAATAAAACGAATTAAAATTAGGTTAGCTACCTACCTACAGAAACTCAAACTGAAACGAAAACAAATACACATTCTCTTTTTTTAACGGAAATTGAATGGTCATTTTATCCCACCCAAAAAACTGGTCCTTTACATGATTGCGTATTTGCCATATTCTTTCAACACACTTTGACTTAGCTCCAACTCTAACCCTTCTTCTAATAATGTCATGTCACCACCGAAAGCAAATTATTATGGCGCCACTTGACACATTCCTTGCTTGGTGCAGTATCTACTTGCATAACATGTATCTAATGTATTTTTTAAATACATCCATTACCTAGGTGCGCAAAATTGAAACAAAACTATCCTTCAGCACGATAGTAAATATTTAAATGACGACCTTGCACCATTTCTTATCAGAAAAAAAAATCCAACGCTCAATGACCAAAAAATCTCGTATATATTTACACACGCAATATGATGGACTTATTTTCGCAAAAGAAACATAAAAACTTCCAACAGATATTTAAACCATAAAAAATATATGTAGGTACATACCATACATATAAGATACACAAAATTCAACCAAATCTCCTGCAACGATCCCACGCGAATTTCCACCAAATCTACCTACCCGCTGAAAAAAAAGAATAGCATAGATATGTACATCACTGATGGAAAAAGCCTTACTATTGTACTGAATTCAGTACAATTTGATTTTCTCAGTACGTAAGTACACCTTTGCCACTTTCAGTACAATTTTGAATTGTTTGTACAAAATTGATAATTTTCTCTTATCTTCATTAAAAAAATCTATGTGCGATGCGAACATACTCAAAGCCCAATTACCCAATATCAAAACCATCCCCACTTGGGCTGAAGGCGGTCATTTGCTTTTAAATACTGAACTGAAAATGTAAGAGTACATATTTAGCTTCCAATTTTTAAGTTCAAGTGACCTCAACTCCAAAAGTTGCGTTTCGCCCAGGTACGACAGTTGGGCTCATCACGTTTTCTCAAACGCACTTCAAAATTTCTCACAAAGCGCAGTATTGGATGGTCAAGTTAACTCCATGGTTCAATTTGTTTTAAATTTTTTTTTCCTAATGAACACAAAAATATTGAAGCTATATGCAACGAATATAGAGCTCTAGCTGACTGCGAATATATTAAGAAACTGAAAATGTATCTGTATCGGAATTTTGGGAAAAAATTTGGTTTTTGAAAAATGAATGCTGATAGAAACCAAAAATCTTTTAAAAAAGGAATGTTGTCACAATTTTGTAATTAATAAAGATCTTATGAATAAAAACGTGACAAACAATCCTCTTCAAAAAGAAGAACTTTTAGAGTAAAAAAAAATGTTAATTACCTAACTTACTATTATTTTCTTATCTAAGGCACCAGTAATATGTACGTAATAATCATTGAAAATTTTATTTTTAATTTTAAGATGTTAAGGAAGCAAAAGTGATTATTTTAATGGCAAAATAAACCTGACAGTTTAATAATGATTTAGGATTTTAAAAACCTCAAAACGAAAAATTTAAATATGCAATGATGAGATTCAATGAAACCTGCAACTGGCTCCTTACTGTGATACGGGATCTGTCCGTTATTTATTTAGCTATAATAATGAAGTTCCTTTTCTATGTTACCTTAATATTTATAACAAATAATTTTTTTTTTTTCGTAATAAATCAATTTTGTTTTTGAATTTGTGTGTTTGCTAGTTTTTATCCATTTAAAAGAGCCCAGTACTATTTGTTCTTTTTCAGTACTATTTTGTTTCAGCGCTCAGTACAATCGAAAAAAGTCGATTTCCATCACTGATGTACATATTGCCAAAAGACCTATATATTTGAACGACTTCTGTTTTTTTTCTTTTATATAAAGAAAGATCGCTATCCATCACGATCTACAGAAGAATGTGTGTGTATACTTTCCATAGAAGAAAAAAAATATGAGGAGTCAAGAAACAACAAAACAAACATTAGAGCTCATGACTTCTTTTTTTAAGAAAAAGAGAACTGAGAGAAAGAGAATGCATCGCCACCCAGTGGCATTTGTTTGAAGCAAACTTCTTTGTGTGCGTGATAATCATTTTTTTTGAAAACGCAAAATAGACAACTTTTACAAAATTAAAATTAAAAAAACAGTGTTCAAAAACACTATTTTGTTCTTTAAATTTAATAAAAAATATACAAAAAAAAATTAAAAAAATATGTGCAAATTGTATTGGCTGTCATTCCCTCAGAACGGCATGGCAAATAGTGTCATAATGAACTGGATTTTTAAAAATGCTACAAGAAAAAAAAAAATTTTTAAAACCGAGGTTATGTTCAGGATATATTTATTATTCTTTGATTAAAAAAATATTGACGAAAATTAAAAAATATAAGTATCAATTTCCCAAAAATCAATTTATAAAAAATAAATAACTTTTGTGTTTTTGTCTCTAAAAAGTTACTGTGAAAGCTTTAAAAAAAAATAAAAAAAATAAAAGTAAACTCACATTTCTATTGGCTTTGTAAAAAAGTTCATTTGACCCTGTTGCCTTTCATACTTTAGAAGTTTTATCAAGTAGTTGATTTGTAAATTTGATTTGTAAATTTCGTCAATATTTCATAGTTTTGTCCATTTTTTTTTGGGAACAAATAAATTAATTAAAAAAAACGAAAAACGGTGTTCAGTATTGAAATCTATTGTCTCTAGAAAAAAAATATAAAAACAATATTTAACGAATTTCCCATTCATATGCGCAAGCATCGTACTCAATTTTATGATTTTTTCACTTGCCTGGTGATTTTGAGTCACAAATAATTTTTTTATTTTTTTTTAATCTACAAAAATAATTCACCTTACATATTTTCTATCGATAACCATTTGTTTCATTAAAAAATATGGAAAACTCTTAAAGTTATACAGTTTAGCGCAAAACCCCAACCTATTTTTTCAAGGGACACATACCCTTAAGAGTTAAGCTATGGGTTAAAAATTTCCATGAATAAAACCAAAATGTTCGTGTAATAGTAAATTGACGTTTAAGCCTAGTACGCTCTTGATACGAAACGAAAAACCCCATACAAAAATGACATAACGAAATCATAAACGGAAAATATCGTTCTGCTTTTCGTTTTGCAGTACGCAGTTCGAAGAGCGAAATTTATAATTGTATCAGATTATTTGGAGAAGTCTTCGCTCCTTATTCGCACTGAATTAATTATACAGACTATTTATTGTGTGCGGAAAAATGACATTTGAGTTTCATTTGTGTTTTTTTTTTTTTTTGTTTATCATTTTCTTATATCATGGGTTTCTCTGATTTTTTGCGTTTATGTTTGATTTTGTTTTTGGAATTAGTGAAAATCTCCAAGGATATTTTCCGTTGTGTTTTCGCAAGCGTTTCGTTGTCTGTTTTTAGATCACAGGAAATTTTCGTTTCGCATCAGCAGCGTACTAGGCATTACCTTAAGAAAATCTACTACAATAAATAAGATGCCTGCTGGGTAACTTGAAGTTTTCCCCAAGTTTCGCAAACTTGGGTATTAACATTGAAAATGTTTATAGGGTCGTTTTGAGAAAAATATGGTGTTACCAAAATGATTAAATGAACAAATGAATATTTTTTTGAATTGAATTTTTATTGAGACTTAAGAAAATTTTACAGAGTACAAATCATAATATATATTACTTAGCAAAGCTATGTTTAACTGCGGCTATAATGTATTGCCTGCTCTATCTAGTTACATTTTTGGAAAGCCTCGTGGCTGTCATTTATAATATATAAAAAAAAATATATAGTCAATCTGTTCTTGCTCAGGAGCGATATTTCAGTTATGTGTTGGCTGTTGCAACGGATACAAAATATACATATATACAATACCTACAAATACAAATAACTTACAAACTAATATGCCATAGAATACATTTATACATATATATAAAGTTTCATGTTATAGAGCGAGAACGCTCTATGTGGAATTTTCAAAATTAATGAAATCACTTTTGCATGAGTTATATATAAAGACGATTATTTAAATACAATTTCAATTTTTACATAAATTCACTTCTTACGAGTTGTTTTAGTTAATATTAAAGCACATGTTGATGGCAAGGCGATAGAAAATGTAAAAAAATATGTAAAAGGGTATAACTTAGTAGAACACTAAAAACAATAATGATTGAATACAAAAGATAATTCACTTTAACTTTTAACATATTATGAGCAGTTATAAAGAGATAATTATTCACTTTAGCAAATTTTCTTGTGATATGATGGTCATCTCACTGATTTGGTATGATGCGGGGTGGTCATCCTTTGTCCATTGTTGTGATGAAGGTTTGTCATCTGTTATTAGCACAAGGGGTGCTGGTAGCCTGGGGACTAGATTAGCAGTTGCTGGAGTTTATGTATCTCCGGTTTTGATCCAGATGGAATCCTTCCCCCAGTGAGGTTCCATGCTTGGATTTCATGTGGGCAACACGTCGGTCACGGACACATGATACAGTTGCTAGCGGGTAATGTGATACCACGCCAGAGTCCCGTAATTAACGGGATTGGCTTAAGACTAGTTCAAGCGGCACAGCTTGGAAACTAGCTTTTCGGTTGCTGGAGTGTGTGAACAACTCCTGTTATCATCCAGGTGGACACCTTCCCCACGGAGTACCAACTTTCGATGAAGAAAAAAAAAAAAATTATTTTAAAATAATTAACTTTTACTGTTTTAAAAAAAAATAAAAACTGAATTTGCAGGTTGTGCCCTCCACACAACCTGCTTCGTTGCCTTTCCTAACTTCTCCCAACCGAACAAATGAATATATAACAAATGAACGAAATGAACTCTAGCGTATAGGGGGCTCATGATCGAATTTTTGGTTGGTGTTACCAAAGAAAATGCCAAAATGAACAATCGATGAATCGTACCTACACGTTGCTCGTCGCCAACCGACGAGCTTCAGTGGAGGATAGTTGAATTTGTATGAAATCTTAAAATCACTCGATTTGAGCACACTTAGGAGCATTTTACTCAGGTTATAATTTTCGGATGCTTAATGTTAAGATAGATAATTAAAGATAAAATGACAGGCTACAAATCTGCATCAAAATGTTTGCAAAAGCTTACAAAATTTCATAATAAAAACGTGAAAGATTGGCTTTTGAGAACTAATTTCATCACGGCAAATGACGTGAGGAACAAGAAAACAAAAAGAAAAAGAAAAAAACGTACCGACAAAGAATATACATTGCTGTAAGGGTGTTGGCAAGACGTTGGTTGGAGTGAAATGTGTGCAATAAAAAACCACCACTGCACTGTGGCTGGTGGCAAACACAATTGGCTTCGCATCGGGAACAAAAATGATATACATACATAGCTACATTATTAAGTAGGTTAGGTATGTCTGTAAAATGTTATGTTGATTTAATTGTTGTAGGTACATATTTTGGAAATATTATTCGTAATGGTACGATTAGGTTGGTTTGGTTGGCTTATAACTTCTGTTCTAACAATCGGATATTTAAAATAAAGGTCTTAAAATGAAGGTTAAATATCAAACTAATTTATTCAGTTAAAAAATAATTGAAATAACATAAAAGTGTAGGTGAAAAACGTTTAGTTTTAATTCATCAAAATAAATAATTGAAATAATTGAAAAATTGAATAACAAAATTGGCTTCGCCAACAAAATTCTTATACCTACGTATCTATATAGGTACATACATTATGTATGTAGGTAGGTAGGAAGGTAGAAATGGCGATCACGAGCAAAATAGCTCGTTGACCCAATTAGCGCTAGAGTGCACCGTTTTGTTACCATAACTCGTTGGACCTGGGGATGTACCTAAATGGTTTGGAATGTCTCAGAATGGCTCAGAGACGTAAGAGGTTTGACCCCTTAGGGCCAGTTTCACAGTGAAGTAAGTGTCACTAAAGTGCCGAATATGGAAAACTAATTCCCAATTTCACAGTATAAACTTATCGGAATAAGTGACACTTAAGTCTCCGATGTTGGCCACTTAAGTTCCACTTACTCAGGTAGTAAAACTGCGGCTTAAGTGCCAAAATGGGAAAATTAAGTGCCACTTATTTTGTTAAGTGTGCACTGTGAAACTGGCCCTTAGTATGACATTATGTATGTACATTTATATAAAAGGGTTGATTTAGTTGTTCTGCGGTTGCCTTTTTACTTCTGTACTAATAATCGGATCTTAAAGATTAAGGTTTTGAAATAAGTTAAATAATAGGCTTCAAAATTTTTTGTGACAAAACTTGACTTCATTCTTAATCAATTCGATTGTTGAACCTAGAATATGCACAGAGACCTATACTTGAACCTCTATTATTATAAATTATAACTTTAGTTCTATAAGGGCCAGATGTTGAAGGTTAAGGTATTTAAATTAAGGTTAACTAGGCTAGAGGTAGGATTAACCTAGCGAAGCAACTTAAATATAATACCTAATCGAAAAGGATTTGGTATCTTCTATTCTAATTATCGGATCTTTGAGGTTAATGTCTTAGAATTAAGGTAAAATCTCAGGCTACAAATTTATGTGACAAAACAACATCTAAACCAATGCGTTTTTTGAACTTGACCAACGTCTAAACCAATGCGACTTTTGAACTTGACCTACGTCTAAGCCAATGTGATTTTTTAACTTGAACTATACGTCTAAACCAATTCGATTTTTGAGCTTGACCAACGTCTAAGCCAATGCGATTTTTTAACTTGACATACGTCCAAACCAATGCGATTTTTGAACCTAAAATATGCAAAGATACCTACTTGTGAATCTCTTTAATAAACTTACAACATTAGTTCTAAGGGCCAGTTGTTGAAGGTTAAGGTATTTAAATTAACATTAATCAGCCTAGAGGTAGGATTAACTTAGCAAAGCAACTTAAATGTAGTAATCGAAAAGGGTTGACTTGGTAAGCTTTTATTTTCTGTTCTAATTATCGGATCTTTGAGGTTAAGGTCTTAGAATTAAGGTAAAATCTAAGGCTTTAAATTTATGTCACAAAACTTTACCTAAGTCTAAGCCAATGCGATTTTTGAACTTGACATACGTCTAACCCAATGTGATTTTTTAACTTGAACTATACGTCTAAACCAATTCGATTTTTGAGCTTGACCAACGTCTAAGCCAATGCAATTTTAGAACTTGACCTACGTCTAAGCCAATGAGATTTTGAACTTGACCTACGTCTACACCAATGCGATTTTTGAACTTGACCAACGTCTTAACCAATGCGATTTTTGAACTTGACCTACGTCCAAGCCAATGTTATTTTTGAGCCTGAAATATGCAAAGGTACCTACTTGCGTTTCTCTTTAATAAACTTACAACATTAGTTCTAAGTTGTTGAAGGTTAATTTATTTAAGTTAACGTTAATCAGTCTAGAGGTAGGATTAAATTACCTAAGCAACTTAAATATAAATATCGAAAAGGGTTTATTTGGTAAGCTTTTATCTTCTGTTCTAATTATCGAATCTTTGAGTTTAAGGTCTTAGAATTCAAGTAAAATCTCAGGCTATAAATTTATGTTACAAAACTTTACCTACGTCTAAGCCAATGCGATTATTGAACTTAGAATATTCATAGGTACTGCAATATAATTGAACTTCTTTAATAAAACTTATATATATTAAGTTCTAATGTTCAGATGTTCAAGGTTAAAGGTAGAACTATAATAGTCAGATGCCGACCTAAGTGCTCGTACGAAGAATACAATGAATTCATATGACGTGCCCATAATTCAGTTTCGCTTCGTTTTGAACAATTTTTTACTTTTGTTTTCGGAAGTGAAGAGCGCTCACCGACCGCTCCATGCGTATAAGTGAACTGAGAGAATTTTCTTCCAACATCTTCCGACTATTACAGTTCTACCTTAAGGTCCACAAATGAAAAAAAAAAAACGATTCAACTTGGTTGTTAATTGGTGCTTTGCTTTTCATATACTCAGATAAAAGAATACTGCGTAACTGTCAAAACCATTTATATTGTCTTAAGAAATTACACGACTCGAGTCGTTTAGAATACCTAAAAACAATTAGGTAAATCAGGTTTTCATTGAGTTTGGGCTACACATCAAATTATTTATAAATTTGGTCTCGCGTTAAAAAGGGTTCACTTTGATAGTAAATCAAATAACTTGCCTATATATAAATAGTTCAATAAGTTGAGAGACTTGTAAATCAGTTTGAGCAAATTTGAGCAAATATTTGAATTGCTTCAACATAAACGCCGTGATTAAATAAACTGAACTGAACAACATTAATTTAACCGCCAACTGGGATTCGACATTAAAAATATCTACATATTGTAATTTCAGACTGAAGAATGGTTTCTTAGACATCGTCAGAAGTTTTGGTGCAACTATAGGATACAAATTAGAAATCACCAAGATTATTCATGTTTTTATTTTATCGAGCTAACACAAGTCATTTTCAATGTCCCCATAGTTACTCTATGAGTGAAATCTTTAAATTTTTTCGTATGGGTTCTGACAGAAAATTATTATTTCTGTCAATATTGTTGTTTTGTGTCTGTTTTGTTTTTATTTATTTAAATGGAATGTTTCTGAGCACTTCCATTATAGATCATATACATGAATTTTTGTATAGTTTTCTTTTTATGGTGGTTGATGGCTGATTGTCCAATAATTAGAATTAATCGTTTAAAAACTCGATAAATCTAGCAAATATTATTAATTTTATTCAAAGTTAAATTAGCAATCTTCACTTAGGTATTTTTTTTTATTTCAGAATAAGTTTGATATATCTGGTTCTTATCCCTTCGCTAAACCACGTTCTCCGGTGGTTTAACTTAGTACACGTCAATTTTAGATATTTTCTTTTATTCATAACCATGGACGTATATATATGGACTGCTGGTCTAATGTCAGTTTCATACAACAATTGTCAAAAAAATGTCGCCAAAATAAGAGAGCGATGCTAGCTCTTCCCACGCCAAAAAATGAACTTCTGACATAGAAGCGCGGGACATCTGTTTTTAAAAATTCAAAAAGTCGTATTTAGCGATAAACCAAACCTTAATTTTTAAATTTACTGCATAGAAATGTGCGACATCTACGGTATTTTGTCTCTTTTTTTTTTTAATGTTGGTTTGGAGGTTGGATATTCAAAATGAAACAATTCACATTCACCAAAAATAATAAAACTGGACGCGTTCGAATGATAGGCCGATAGGGTATCTAATGTAAAATTCCTTTCAACAAAAGAATCGATTTTTTTTCTGAACAATTCGATTTTTTTTGTCAAAACAAATCTAGAAAATTTAGCAAATTTCAAGAAAGATTTTATACCGTTTTGCAAACACACTAGCAAGATTTGAAATTTCTAAAATGTCAAATTGAATGTCGAGGTGTTTTAAGAAAACAAATTCAGCCAAATTAATAAAAAACGCTTGTTCCACCTCTAAGCCTAGTACGCAGATCGCGCTAAATTTTATGTCGAATTCCTTTCAGCCAAAAAAAAATCAATCCCTGTGAGAGATTTTGATCCCGGACCAGTTTTGGCATTCCATTCAACCAAAAAAAAATCGATCCCTCATGATTTGGGATCAAAATCTTTGATCCTGATTTCAAGAGAGATTTACACCTATACAAAACACGCACTTGCACTCACACAATAGTAAAGTGACATTTATTGTGAAATTATTGTTGTTTACTTTTTAGAAGTTTTGTGAAAATAAATTTATATTTCCTTTTTCGTGGCCTTTTCAAATTTAAATTGTTATTTAAATACATTTATGAATTGGAAGAACGACGGTGACAATCGGTGTTTGTCCCCTGGTGAAGCTGCCGAATGCATTTACTGTTTTGCACAATCTATGTAGACTGTTGAATACAACGCCGCCGTTGCTGCAGCCATTCCAACTGCAGGGATACATATAATCCGGAAGAAAAGTGTGCTTCGACATGTGAAATTGCATTTCCAGGCAGAGAAGGTGTTGCATTATCATTTGTTTCCGAAGTTAAATTTTTTTTTTTTTGTTAAAATAATTGAAATTTGTACAGTGTTAGTATATGAAAGAAATACAATTCCTACTAGTACTAAGGATCAAAAAATCCCTTATGTGTATTTTAGTTTTAATTGATATTTTAGACTCATACGAGGAAAGAAAATCGTTTACTCTTTTGTAAGTTAAACAAGTCGCCATGATTTTTTTAATTTTGTTTACCATTTTAAACTTCAGCATTTTAAATAGTCTCAAATCTACGACTAACAAAGTCGTCAGTTTTCTGTCACCTACCTATATTTATACGAAGTCGAATGATGGCACTCTAAAGATTCTATTATTGATTTGCCTCAAAATATTGATTAATTTGAATCTCTCTAATATTTTGTTATATATAATTTACAAAGTGGGGAAAGCACAGTAATTATTGCCAATAAAATTTAATTTTATTGTGAAAATAGTGGCAGATTTTGGACCATTTAGAACTAAATGGTAAAAAAAGAAATTATGATGAAGTTATCATTCGTGTAAATTACATCATTACATAACAACAATTGGGTTTCCTTTTCAATAGTTGCGTTTTATTTTTCCCCATATCCAATTCAGATCAGATCATGATTATAGAACAAACTGGATCACAGTTGGTCACATTACCCATAAAATTGACAGATTACAGAATGAAAATTCCATCACACAATTTGTATTTTAATTGTTTTAGGCATTTGCAAATTCCGGGGTGACATTCTGTATGGGAAAAGCGAACAATAGTTTTCGTTTTTGCTTATGTTCGTTTATGAAAAACGAACGTTCGCTTTCGTTTCGCTTATTACAGAATCTGGCCCCCTACCACCTCGAATAAAATCGCGTGCATGCAGAATGTCGGTGATAATCTGTACAAATAAATAATATACAACAATAAATAATAATTGCGACAGATAAAAAACAATTCGTTAAAACACAAACATTTGTATATAATATGTAAAATAACTTTAATTTAAATTAAAAAAAAAATCTTTTGTAGTTTGAAAATACTTATACTTCTAGGAATTTTTCCCTATCCATACTATCACTGGTTTCATCAAGAAATTAGTGCCATATTTGACATGCCACACACACAATTACAACAAAAAATCAATCCCATTTTGCTCTCCATTCACCACGAAAAATCCGCAATCCCGGATCAAAATCCCAAATGGCAAATGGAATTCGACATTAGTTTCCATACGAAATTCCCTCCAAAATTTAGTCAAGCTAGTGATGGAGGATATATAACGATAACTGTTACTAGGATTACGTCATTCAATTGTAACTGATATAACAGGTTATCCGATATCAAAGTTACCAGTTATTACAATAACAGTTAACAAAAAACAAATTTAAAAAGAGCAACTTTAGGAAGAGAAGCACATAAATCTTGAATTTTTATAAATGCCGTTTTCGTTTGGACGGCTTTTAAAGGAAGCAATTACCCATTGCGGTTTTAAGAAACGAAAAAATCTAAGTATATCAAAATAAAGTTGGTTTGGCATCTGTTAAGGCTAAAAGCATCATTTGTGGAGTTTATTAAGAAGATGCTTATGTCGAATGTCGTTGGATTAAAAACTTCTGAAAAATCCAAAAAAAAATTGAAATTTATTTTTGTTTTGGAAAAATACAATTTTAGGGCTATTCGCTGACCTTTGGAACAAAATATTTACAATAAGTCAAAATAGAGTTCATCCCCCATCTGTGAAGCCATCAAATGTCAAATTCCATCGAATGATGACTACGATGTCGATGGTTTAAAAAACTATAGGAAAAATTTCGATTTTTTTTTCTGCTCCGGATAAATGCTTTTCTATATGCCTCAAAATATAAGATGTTACCTATCTGTCAAGCAATCAACTGTCAAATTCCATCGAAGGATGGCTACGATGACGATGGATTAAAAAAACTTCTGAAAAATACTAAAAATTTCGATTTTGTTCGGGTGCGAAGTTGACCCTTAGGTGCTGGTTTAGCAGTAGTGCTCCGACGTAGTCGACAAAAAAAAAACGTAGGTTTAATTTCTTAACTATATTTTATTTAGCTTAGCGAGAACTTACTTCTATGAAGGTTGATACAAAAAGAGAATGATAGACAGCAGTCTGATAAGCAGGTAGGTACAAAATTAAAGTAAGGTGAATATAAATGAGATTAAGGAGCGACATCTTTCTGTCGATTTGCAATATTATAATAATGTTTTTGGTAAATCTATTACATAATTCTGTCGTAAACATTCCGCCGCCCTTGCAGCAACACATGATGCAAATACACTCCCTTTATAAAGTCTTTTATTAAAAAGATACAATTGAAAATTTAAGTAATTTAAATGAAATAACGAGGCTCAAAAATTTTAACAAAAAAAATAAATAACAAATATTATGATAAATACAAATATTATGATAAATACAAATATAATGATAAATACAAATATAATAATTACATGAGTGAATAAAGCGTTGCATAATTATAGTTTAAAGTAAGTTCAAGAAATTTAAGCTCACAACTGAAGCTATAAAATTAAAAAAAAAGAATAGAACAAAATGGTTGAAATTTAGACATAGGAATGAGCCCTCTAATCAGTGGTAAGGACGCAAAGCTTAACGATAGGACGGGTCAAAATACCGTGTTGTGTTCTTACATCGGCAACGCGAACATAGTTATCAATTCCCGGATAAACTTTAATAACTCGACCTAAGCGCCATTCGTTTGGAGGCAGATTTTCATTTTTTTATTACAACCAAATCATTTTCCTTTACATTTTGCTGAGGGTTTTTCCACTTGTGACGCTTTTGAAGCTCTAACAAGTATTCATTTTTCCATCTAACGCAGAAATGTTGGTGGAGTATCTTAAGTTTGGTCCATCTGTTAAGACAGCTTAAGGATGAGTTAGTAAGGTCTGGTTCGGGTGGAGCTAAAAGGGGTCCACCGCGAAGGAAGTGACCTGGAGGGGCAAGATATCTTCAGAGTTGTCTGACAGCAAGCCTCAATTTTAGCTAGGAGAGTAGAAAACTCTTCAAACGTATATTTGTGATCACAAGCAACCTTTCGAAAGTGTTTTTTGAAGCTCTTGACCCCAGCTTCCCATAAACCACCCATGTGAGGCGCACCGGGTGGAAGGAACTTCCATTCTAAATTGCGATCATTATACAGATCGGTAGCGATTGAGGGAAGTGAGCGTTTAAATATCTTGAAATCGTTTGCTATGATTTTGCTAGCACCAACTAAATTTGTGCCATTATCAGAGAAAATGGTTTTGGGCGTACCTCGACGCGCAATAAAACGGCTCAAGGCACCTAAGAAGGATTGACTTGAGAGATCACTGGTGGCTTCCAAGTGAACAGCTTTCGTAGAAAAGCATATAAATAAGCACACATATCCTTTTGTTAAGCGGCAGTGACGACCTGAAAATGTTTTGAGCGTAAATGGACCGGCAAAGTCTAATCCAGTGTTTAAAAAGGGAAGTGAAATCTGTGTCCTCTCAATTGGCAGAGCTGCCATTATTTCGTCAGCGGAAAGCAAAATTGGTCTAAGTCACAAAAACTAAATTTTACAGGAGACGATTTTTAAGGTTTGAATTTAATTATAGCTGGACTTTTTGACTCGAATTTTGTTCGAATAATTTTTTTTAGTTTCTTTTATTATTTTTGTTTCTAAAAATTACAAAATTGTTTTGTAAATAAAATAATTATTATTTTTAAATAATTTTATAAATAAAATACCCAAAATTGGAGATAGAACAATTTCCATACAACTCTGAATCTTCCTGAAATAAATCATGGACTTAGAACAAAATATGGCAGTTAGAACAACTGAGCATAATCTTGTTGAAATTAAAGTATGACTTACCTCTTCGTAATGTGTTCTATGTCCATTCTTATAAAAAGTTTATTTTGTGTCAGTAAATCAAAAAATCAAATTTTGTTTTCTCATTTCCTTTCGATGAATTGTGCAAACTTTGCAAAATCGAATAAGTTTCTTTACCAAATTTTTTAACCTTGAAATCCAATACTCACATCTTGTTAAACGCAAAACTAATTGGTTTTCACCATGAAGTAAAACTTTATGAATGAATTCAATAACGAGTGTTGATATATGAGCATTGTAAGGCAAAATTACGGGGTATCTTTCGTTATAAGTAAGCGACGAATGAGCTAATCTTCCATTAACTCGAAGAATTTTGTTCGAATCCACAAAAGGATTAAGATTTGCTAAAGCACTTTTAAAAGGAATTTGTTCACCTTTTGAGAGCACGGAGTACTCGGCGGGATAATACATGGATTGAGTTAATCTTAGGATGAGAATTTTTGAACGAACATTTTCTTCATAAGTTAACTTCTGGGAAGTATATTTAAACTCTGATTTTAATTTCGGATGGGTTCGATGGAAAAAACGAAGTATGTATGCTACTACATTTAATGCTTTTGGCAAAGTCGAGAATTTTTTGATAATATTTTCGACGTTGAAAATGTTTAAATTGACGTGATTCGCTTTGATTGGTCTTTTTTCCAAATCTTGGTTTTTCGGGCAAGTAAAAAGTGACCTAGGCCAGAAATGTTCAGCCTGACTAAGCCAAGAAGGTCCTATCCACCAAAGGCTACTTTCTCTGAGTTGAATCGGGGTCAACCCACGAGTAGCAAGGTCAGCTGGGTTGTCAGTAGAACGAACGTGCATCCATTGAGCGTTGGAAGTATTCTCTTGTATGAGGGATACTCTGTTGGCAACAAAGGTAGCCCACGTACTTGAAGGTTTTTCTAACCAACATAAAACGATGGAGATGTCAGTCCACAAGAAAAGTTTATAATTTTGACAATTGAGTTGAGGAAGAACCTTTTTAACGATATTTGAAAGTAGCACAGCACCGCAAAGTTCTAGTCGTGGAAGTGAAAGATTTTTCACCGGTGCTACTTTAGTTTTTGCACAAAGAAGGTGACTTGACCAGCTGTGAGTGTCGTCCTCAATTCGCAAATATAGAGTGGCAGCATAAGCACTCTCGGAAGCGTCACAAAATCCGTGGATTTGTATCGAGGTTGAGTTGGGGATGTATTGAACCCATCTCGGTATTTTTATGGACTTAATTTCTGGGAAATTATAAAAAAACTCTTGCCAGCGATGACACGTTAGGGGCATTAGACTTTGGTCCCAAGACGTCCCATCCTTCCATATTTGCTGCATTATAATTTTTGCAGTGATGATTGCCGGTGATAACCACCCTGCAGGGTCAAACAGCCGAGCTATAACTGAAAGCACAGCTCTTTTAGTTGTTACAAAATCGAAATTTTCCACAAAAAAATTAAATGCATTTGTTTTTGCATTCCATTGAATGCCGAGGGTTTTAGTGTTACTTTTGTCTTCGAATTTGAGAAGTTCTTGACTATAGAGATCATATAACGGAAAGTAATTTTATAAGTTCGGTACAGTTAGCTGTCCACTTGCGGAGTGAAAACCCCGCTGAACCTAAGGCCATTATTAATTCATTTTGAGTTCTTAATGCTGTATCAAGGTCATGAGCCCCTGATAAAACATCGTCAACGTAAAAGTCGTTGTTCAAGACAGAAGAAGCAAGTGGAAAGAACTCTTTAACGTCGTTAGCGAGCCTCTTTAAAGTTTTCAAAGCAAGGTAGGGTGCGCAATTTACTCCAAACGTAACCGTGTTGAGCTCAAAATCATGTATTTCGCCATTTTCGGATTCACGAAATAATATTCGTTGAAATGGTGTATGCTCAGGATGAACTTTTATTTGCCGGTACATCTTTTCAATGTCCGCATTGAAGACGTAACGAAAGAAACGCCATCGCAAAATAAGTGTCATCAAATCCGATTGTAGAACAGGGCCAGGATATAAATTGTCGTTGAGGCTGGTGCCATTACTCGTGGCATTAGATGCATTAAAAACTTCTCTCAATTTCGTACTTATGCTATCTGGTTTTAAGACCGCATGATGAGGGAGATAGAATGAACTTATTTGACGATTTTGAAAGGGTATAACTCTTTGCATGTGCTGTAGGTCAATATATTCTTGTAACACATTATTGTATTGCGCCTGAACTTCAGGTTTTTTAGATAAACAAATTTCGTTCCGTTTTAATTGTCTAAGTGCAATGTCTCTGGATTGACCAAGTATTGGCGTTGGTTGTTTAAAAGGAAGTTTAACAATGTAACGACCGTTAACATCTCTGCTAGTAGTAGTAGCGTAAATATGTTCGCAATATTGCTCAGATGCGGAAAGATTTTTGGATTCGGGAACCTCTTCTACTTTCCAAAACTTTGAAATTTGTTTATCTAGGGCAGTCTCGTCGAGACTAGAAACGGTAGTCGAAAAACTTTTTATGTCTTTAGATTGTAGGGGTCCTGAAAGAATCCATCCAAAGATAGTATTTTGGCCTAACAAAGAACCAAAAACATGATATTTAATACCTTCTCTCATAATAGAAGGGTATAGGTCAGCACCAATGACTAAGTCAATGAGAGAACTTTCGTAAAAGTAAGGATCCGCAAGGTTAAAGTCTATAGGACAGATTTCTGATGAATTAATATCACAAGAAGGGAGATTACCTGATTACCTGTAAGGCGTTCCAAAACGTATGCTGTAGCTGATATAGTTGTATTTTCGTATTTAGAACCTAGAACAAGCAAACACATTTTAGAGGATATAGCTTTAACAACGTCGCTCATACCAGAGATTGAAGCTTGGACTGGCTTCACTGGCAAATTTAATCTTTTTTGCGCGTGTTCAGTTATAAAGGTGACTTCGGAGGCGGGATCCACTAAAGCTCGGAGAGAAAACTGACCCCCTAAATGATGAACATCAACAAGAGCGGTTGCCAAAAGTATCTTATTGTTGTGTAGAGAAACGTAAGTTTGAATTTTAACTGGGTTAGAAGTGGACTGTATAGAAGTGTTTGTATTTTGTTGAAAACTCGAAGATGGTTGGAAAATTTCTGTGGAATGTGAATTAGAGTTAGATAAAAGATTCGAAGAATCTTTTTTATGAAGTGCAGAATTATTGACAGGAATTGTAGAATTATTTACATGTAGTAAGCTATGATGTCTCTGTAAGCATTGCATGCAGGAATATTTACTTCGACAATCAATAGCTAAGTGTGTTGGAGATAAACAATTTTCACAATAATTTAGAGACTTCACCGTTGAAAGTCTTTCGTTCATTGGCATTTTTGTAAACTTTGAACAAAATCGTAAATGGTGAAAACTTTTGCAAAGCTTACATTGTGAATCTTTGTTTGTTTTCACATGAAATACCTTATGTTGTTGTTTTTTCGGTGGTAGAGATTTGATAGGTTTTGAAACTTTAGAAGGAGATAGCTTCCCATCATATTTTATATCTGAAACTGTTTCTAATATACGGTAGCGATTAGTCAAAAACAAGTCCATATCTTTCCATGTAGGAATATCGCATGGATTTTGAACTGATTGTTCCCACAAAGATAATGTTACTTCCGGTAATCTACTGGAACACAGATAGACGAGAATTGGATCCCAAGTTTCGGTGGATATTTTATGCGTTTTAAGATTGGAAATAGCATCGTTTATGTGACGTTGAATGTCTTTGATTTGTGTGCTAGATTCACTCATGATTACAGGTAAATTAAACAAGGTTTTAAGTTGATTATTTACTAAGATTCGTTTGTTTTCGTATTGGTCTGCAAGAGCAGCCCAAGCTAATTCGAAGTTGTCCGCTGTCAGTGGAAATTTTGAAACTATGTTTAAGGCATTACCCTTGGTTTTTGCACGAAGGTGAAAGAGTTTTTGCACTGAACAAAGTTTTGGATGTTTTATATACACCGCCGTGAACATGTCACGGAAGGACGACCAAGTCAAATAATCATCAAAAAAAGTTTCGGTGTCGCATGCTGGTACTTTAATGCATTGAGACGAGGATGAGTTATGGTTCAAAGGTGGAGCAGTTGTAATGTCGTTTTTAATTATCTGAAGTTTTTTAATGTTATCTATTATCTCAGCTAAACAATGAATGTAAGTGTGGAAAGAAGACCTATATTTAGATTTTAAAGTTTCTAAATAATCTCCTTCACCTGCGTTGTCGTCGGGAACAGGTTGGAGGCATAATGCGTAACAACATTTAACTTGAAACCAAAGATTATTTAACTCAGTCTTATATGCTTCTAATGTATTTTCTGTCTCATCGCTCAGTACTATTTCCTGAAAAGTGGTTTGAAATATTACCAATTCATCAGTAGAAACAATAAAATCATCCAGAACTGTCATTTTGATTTGAAATTATGTTATCGTAAAATAACAGAAAAGGTAGGTAATGAAAAGGCAATCAACTAATGAAGAAAAGACTCACCCAGCAAAGATAAGGAAAAATATCAATACAATGACACAAAAACCGTAACACAATTTTTTTTTTTTATATAACGCTACTTGCAGGTTTTCTTACCCCAGTACAAAGCACGTTTTCATTCAATTAACCGTACACTGTTTACAGCACAATGTTAAAACACAAGAGGGTAAACGATACCGTTGCCTATATATTTTTTTTTTTTTTTGATTTTAATAATTTCCGAAATTTGGGAAAAAAATACAAATTAAACCGAGTAATACGTTAACACATTATAGAAAACCCATTTGCATGTTTTTCTTCAGCGATTTTCGATCTTTTCCGATTATTTTACGCGATATTTTATAATATTCGTACAAATATATAAAAAACAATAACTTAGGAAAAAGACTACTGCACTTACTTTAAAATAAAAATATAATGTATGCACGCACCTGATAGTAATGATTAACTGATGACTTTAACTGGGAGCTTCTTTGTTGTCTTCAAGGGCAAAGATTTTGGCTTCTCTTTGCAGCGGCGAATTCGTAGATGGTAAAGATCTGTAATGTATATGTGTTTGAATGGGCGATGTATGGCTGGATAATCCTCTCACACAGCCAATAAGCGAGGGGGGAGTTGAAGTATATGTACAGATGAACTTGAACTTGAAAAGCACTTCTGAGCATGTGCTCGCTTATGTACTGGAAACTGGAACTGATGTATTATAAATTTGATCTTGAAAGTTTTTTATGCACTTTTTAGACCACGTGCTCGCTTATATAGTATTTGGTTATATGAAATTTGCGCAGGAGTTTTTTTTTTGTTTTACTCTCATACAAAATTGATAAATTTCTCGTACAATAGGTGTCGATGGATTGATCGTTTTTGAATTGATCAATTAATGTTGCACATTTGTAAGTTTCGTAGAAATTATGAAAGACGAGACGTAGATTTTTCTTCTTGTATCTTCTATTTATCGATTTAAACAAGGATTGTTTATGATGATCGAAGACTTGATTATCGTTGATAAATCAAAGCAAGGATTGCGATGATGATTAGGTATATTTAAGTTGATTCTCGTAGATTAATTTTACAAGATGAAATAGGAACTGAAACCTCTTATTATCAGGTTCGACTGGACCAAATGTTCGGGTGCGAAGTTGACCTTTAGGTGCTGGTTTAGCAGTAGTGCTCCGACGTAGTCGACAAAAAAAAACGTAGGTTTAATTTCTTAACTATATTTTATTTAGCTTAGCGAGAACTTACTTCTATGAAGGTTGATACAAAAAGAGAATGATAGACAGCAGTCTGATAAGCAGGTAGGTACAAAATTAAAGTAAGGTGAATATAAATGAGATTAAGGAGCGACATCTTTCTGTCGATTTGCAATATTATAATAATGTTGTTGGTAAATCTATTACATAATTCTGTCGTAAACTGATTTTTTTTCTGTTCCGGAAAAATGCTTTTTTAGAGCAACCCGTTAAAATTTGGAACGAAATATTCTATATGCCTCAAAATATAAGATGTTATCTATCTGTCAAGCCATCAACTGTCAAATTCCATCGAAGGATGGCTACGATGACGATGGATTAAAAAACCTCTGAAAAATAGGAAAAATTTAACTACAAAGAACCTGATAACTTAATTTGTATATACTGTAACTGTTAAAAGTTATTTGATTGGTTGATAAATAACAGGTTAGTTAGTTCTTTCATAACTGGTAACTTTGATAACGAATAAGATCTAGGCCTTAGGTGTTTTTTCTTACCGGTTATTAAAATAACTGGTTACGATTAACCCCTAGGCCTTAAGAGTTATTTCTTACCGGTTATTAAAATAACTGGTAACTTTAATAACGAATAACATCTAGGCTTTAAAGGTAGGACCGCACTTGGCGAAACTGCACTTCAATGGATCTGAACTTCACGACTTATTTGTAGGAAATTGTATGAGCTATATCGCACTAAGCGACAACTGCACTTCACGGCGCGACACTATGCGAAAAAGTTGGTAATCTGACCAACTGTATCGTGACTTGAAGTTTCGTTCAGTTTCGTACGAAAGTCGCACGGTGTCGCTGAAGTGCAGTTGCGCCTAGTGCGGTTCTACCTTAAGAGTTATTTCTTACCTGTTATCAAAATAACTGGTAAATATTAACACCTAGGCCTTAAGAGTTATTTCTTACCGGTTATTAAAATAACTAATAAATAACTAATAGGTTAACTGTTTACTTTGATATCGAGTTTCGAGTAAGAACTATGCGTTAATATATTAATGGTTACTTTTAATAACTAGGAGAGTATAACTTGTTAGTTTTCTAGTAAACTACAAGAAGTTTATCCATCGATATCCCAGTCATTCATTGATTGAATTTGACAGTTGATGGCTTACAGATGGGAGACGAACTAAATTATGACGTGTAGATAATATTTGCTTTTAAATGTTAGAAAAAAGTCCTAAAATCGCATTTTTCGCAAGGAAACAAGAAAATCTATTTTTTTTTTATTTTTATTAGTGTTTTAATCCATCGAAACCGTAGCCATCCGTAAATGGAATTTAACAATTTATGCCTTTAAAGGTGGGAGACGAACTATATTTTGACGCATAGAGAATATTTTGTTCCAAATGTCAAACGGAAACCCTGAAATCGCATTTTTCAGACTTTCAAAAATCCTAGATTTTTCGGATTTTTCATCTATGCCTTTTTCGATATAATTTATTGAAGTTGAAAGTTTATAGTTTAACACTTGAATCTTGATAAATATGCGATGAACTTATATTTAAACTCTATAGCGTATCTGGATTCTGGGCGACCTATTATTCGAACTCTGTAACGTACCTGGTCATAATAGATGTTTTTGTATATACAAATAAAGTGGGACAAGGACAAACGGCATGAATTCTTCTTGGTTGGAAAAAGTAAAGATAAAGACTATTGTCGACTACCAGATTGCGGTATTTAAAATCATTGTAAAAGTGTTGAAGTGATAGTTTTAATTTACTTACATAAAAACTAATTTATGTATATACAATAGTGTTAATTTTTTTGAATAGGTTGCAGTTAGTAGTTGTACTAAAGTAGTCATTCACTTTTCTTTCTTATTCAATTCAATTTATTCTATAATCAGTGTGTGAACAATTCAACGTTTTATTTCTATTTAAGAGTGTTAATGTGGGTATTTGTGTACTAAACTAGTAAGACACTGTTCTTGATCGACATGACGCCCCCAGCAAAAAGATTGAAAACAAGCAACATAGTATGGAACGTTTTTAGTCCAATAGAGAATAATGACTTTATGGCACTGTGTAATTTATGCAAAAAAAAAAGTCATATAAGTCGACTACTTCGAATTTAAAAAAAAACATTTAAGATCCTCTCATCCAACAATTAAAAGCGACATCCTGTGTTATCCTCCGTTTATGGAAAAATGGTGAACAACCACGATCACGGTTACAATTAGACTCCCCGCGTTCCCAAAGACCTACCTGGAACCTTCCTGCAATTACTTCCAAAATGCATTATTCAGCATTCTGGAAGTAGGGCTTTCTTACTGTGTCCCACTGAATCATTGCGTCACATTAAGTGTAACGTGAAAACTGCTGTCGATGATGAATACCAATTTCATAAGTTGAGGTATTTCGACATCATTGCGTCACATTAAGTGTAACGTGACAACTGCTGTCGATGATGAATACCAATTTCATAAGTTGAGGTATTTCGACAACAGTTGTGACTCAGTGGGATATGCCTTTGTAGGGTGGCATGTCATTTGGGGCACAACATCCCTCCCCCCTTAGGAAGTTCAAGCCAGGTCTCCAGAAATAGATTCGTCTTTCTTTATTTAAACATAAAAATTAGATGTTAATACTAAATTTTACATATAGGTACATAATATTTGATTTGATTTTAAATTTAATTGATATTTTTTTTTGTTTTTTTTTTTTGTTTTATACATAATATTCTATCATAACTTAAACGATATAATTATATTAAAATAAATTTATTTTAATTCTAAAAATTCAGTATTTTTTTTTTTTTTTTAATAGGAAATTAATTTCAATTTTTATTAAGAATAAATTAGTCTACACCCGGGCAGAGGTGATGCTGAAACTCGCTGTGTCTGCTTTGGGGACTGTAGTGGGCGCACGTCTTCTTGGTATTTGACGATTTGTCAGCTCATGAGTGGTTAGAATGGTTGGTGGTTGGTTTCGAATGGGTATAATGTTTCTTGCTTTGGACCGGAGGCATCGGATTGAAAACACAACAAACAATACAACTGCTCCGAAAATCAACAAGGACATTATCGAATAGCGATGGAATGACAATTCCCAGTCTTGGTCCGCCGCTTTACGCTCTGCATTTAATAGTTTCCAATTTTGTGCTAGATCTTCTATGGTCTTCCTCCCAGCGTTCAGTTCATTGGCAAAACTTTTGTGGTTCCCAATGCGTATGGGGCGAAATTTCGGCATTGACGCTGCTTGATCGGGGTTGAAACTAGCTCGTATAGAGTTCGTTAACTCGGAGTGGTCCACCATGGGTTGTTTGTACTCCGTGATGAACTCAGACTGGTGCTCGTAAAATAGTTTAAACCCTTTGGCGCTGGCTTCGCAAGGCTGTTCCATTTTTAGGATTCCAGAACCATTGATAGTGGCAGTGTATTGCTGGCTACCACACTTCAAGTTTAAAACAAGGGAGTCCTTCACTTTGAACAACCATTCGTTTGGGGCCGTCATCTTGAGGAATAGTCCTTCGCTTGCCGGAGCCGCAGCGTATTTACACGAAACTTTTGAGGTTGCTGCATGTTGAAGGAGTTCAACCAAACACTCGTTAGAGCCTGATGTTAAGACTGGGGCCTCGTGTCGGCATACCGCGATGTTTTTCGAAGTTTCTCCTGTTGGCACATGTGAGCATCGGGAATACTGTTCTTGGCTCAGCATCACGAACAAGTCATGGTTGTCCGATTCCGCGATGTATTCGTACTTAGTGTCAATCATTAGGTCCCAGCGTTCGTCCAGACCTGTTGGCAATATATAGACTTTGTAGACTTCGAAGTGCAGGGTATCTGGTAGCGGGAGTACAATTTTGATGTACAAATTTCCTCCCTTCAGGAACACAAAGGTTTTTGATGCTTGGTAGATCATGAAGGAGTCTTCAAATGAAAATCCTTTGGTCGTAGCGCTTTTCAGTAGATCAGTGATGTTTTCTACGTTGAGGATGCACGGATGGATTCTATTCTGGTATAAGTCATCGAATACTGCCAGCTCCAAGGTTTGTTTATTTTGCACTTCAACAACCTTTGCGGTGATGGAAGACGCCAATATGTTGACGTCGCTTCTCATCTTAAGCAGCGACACTTCTTTGTTAGTAGTCTGACTGTAACCGAGGAAAGTTTCACTAAGACTTTCTACACCCACTGTTATGTTGTCTATCTCCGCTGCTAGCTGATTTATTGGTTTGCTCAGTTTGTCGAAATTGGAGCTCATCACAGATAGCTGTCGGTCCATTACTTGAAATGTTTCCTGATCTCTTCTATGCAAGAATTCTAATTTTTGATAAACCCGTCTAGCGTCCTCACTATCCATAGTTCCAAATGCCCATTTGGAGAAACCTCCTATGAAGTCAAGTGCTCGTTTTTGTCGTTTGGAGCGTAACAGTTGGTTCATGAGGTTGGCGGTTTTCGCAAGTTATCGATATTTGCTGCTGTTTCCTGAACGACTGCGCGACAATGCGGCCTATATTCTTCATCCGGGATGCTCTGGCACAATTTGTCTAGTATGTCGTCGCATTTTTCAACCATTCGAAGAACCATCCCGTAGTCCATTGGCGTGACTTTCGTTAGGACCGTCCACGTGCTGCTGTAGAATTTAGCTGAATCTACACTCTCGAATAAAACTGGGGATGCGTCCTTCAACCAATGGATGTTGTATGGTGTTACTTTCTGTGACTGCCCGGGGCTTATACTTATTACTAGCTGTACTAATACAAAATATATTAAGTTATTCAAATTCATACTTAAATTTATTCTTAAATTTAAGAAAGTATCAATGAATATAAATTATAGTAAATATAAATTAAAGTAAAATTTTTTTTTGACTTCGTATTGGTTTAGGTAACCTTGACTGAAAAGAGAAAAAGGGATTAATGTCTGAACAAAACTTGAATTTTCATTTTTGTGTTCATATTATATGTATTTAATGATAATGTTTTTGCTTACTTCCTACCTCTGCGACCCTCTATAGACAATGTTGATTTTATTTATTAGTATTGTAAACTGGCGCTAATGGTCGTCATAGGGGAAAAAAAAAGGTTTCAGTTGATTGTTATGTACCCTCTTAATTCTGTTCCCCATTTTGATTCTAGTATTCACGTTTTTGCTTGGTGACACAACATCAAAAGGACCTAACCATATAAGCATAACCATAACCATAACCATAAAAGCAATGTCTTTTACTGCCTTATCATAAAAATCTTTCGATTTAATCTTAGCTTTCTTTAGATTCTCATTAGCTAACTTGTGCGCAACTCCAAGCTGATGTTTGAGCTGTAAATCATAATCATAGGCATTGTACAATGGTGTGGGCTTTCTACTCAAGTTGGTAGGCATTTCGAACTTAAAACCAAAAAGAGCATTCAAAGGAGTCAATTGAGTTGCGGTATGGACGGAGTTGTTGTGGACATGCATGGCTTGCCTTAACCACTGGTCCCAATTTCTTTCGTCATTTGTCACAAATGATCTCAGATATTCGGCTAGGGGCCGATGACTTCTCTCCAATGAACCGTTTGCTTGAGGGTGGTACGCTGTTGTGTGAATTTTCTTAACACCAAGCAATTTGCATGTTTGTGAGAAAACATTAGAGGTGAAATTGGCACCATTATCAGTAACGAGAATTTTTGGAATCCTATACCTTGTTACAATTTGTTCGTAGAATACTCTCGCAACTGTCGAGGCTTCCATATCAGGGAGGGGTGCACAGTCCATGAACTTCGTGAGATCGTCCTGGAATGTTAAAATGTATCTATTTCCTGAGTATGAAATAGGAAGTCCACATACAATGTCCATATAAACTTTATCGAAAGGAAGATTTGGAGTGTCGGTTATTAACATGGGCATTTTTTTGGTAGGAGAGCACTTATTCTTTTGGCACAAGGGACATTTTCTGACAAAGTCTTTAACGTCTTTCGCCATGCCCTTCCACTTGAACTGTTTCCTTATGCGTGCCAATGTTTTTTTTCCACCTTGGTGCCCTCCGAGCGCCGAATTATGGAAATCCTTTAAGATTGTTTTGATTTCCTCTCGATCTGTTAGGAACTCGGTAGCTTGAGATGTTTTAGTATCTGGGGATAATTTGGTACTCGCAGGAGGCAAATAACGTTGACCAGTAGAAGTTTCTGAAGTTACAACGGGAGTGTCGGCGACGTTGCTCGGCATTGCTCTTCCACACCTTTTTGGGGTATACGGCTTAGCGCATCTGCGTTCGTGTTCACCTTCCCGGGTTTGTATTCGATTTTGTAATCGTACTCCGAAAGCTTATGGTGAAATCTTACTAAACGAGTAGTAGGGTCTTTCACATGGAATACCCCTTTGAGTGGCTGATGGTCTGTATATACTGTGAAAGAACGCCCTAACAGATATGTACGAAAGTTGTTTGTAGCCCATACAATAGCCAGAAGTTCCTTTTCGATCGTTGAGTATTTCTTTTCAGAACAGTTCAATGACCGACTTGCATAAGCTATAGGCTTATCTTGGCCTACTTTACCCTGTGATAGCACGGCACCCAAAGCCTCGTTACTTGCATCTGTTGTTAAGATGAATGGTTTTGAAAAATCTGGATAAATCAGAACTGGAGGTGACGTAATGGCTCGTTTCAACTGTTCGAAAGAGTTTTTGTGAATATTCGTCCATTTGAATCCCTCATCTTTCCTTAACAGACAGTTAATTGGGGCGGCTAACTTGGCAAAGTTGGGGATAAACTTTCGGTAATAGCTCGCGAATCCTAAAAAGGATTGAACTTCTTTTATGTTCTTCGGCACAGGGAAGTTTGTTACGCAGCTCGTTTTTGAAGGGTCTGGTATTGCCCCGGTTTCAGAACAAATATGGCCCAAATAGACCACCTCTTTACACAAAAAATTGCATTTTTCGGTGTTAAGTTTAAGTTTATAATCTCTCAACTTTGAAAAAATGCGTACCAACTTATCACAATGCGAATTTAAATTTGAACTATAAATAACAATGTCATCCAAGTAGACAAAACAGTCTATTCCTTGCAAACCCGTTAAAATATAATTCATTATTCGTTGGAAGGTCGCTGGAGCACCTGTTAGACCAAAAGGCATTCTATTAAATTCATAATGCCCCAATCCTGTGCTGAAAGCAGTTTTTTCGCGGTCCTGCTTGTCGATCAGCACTTGGTGGTAACCACTAGCAAGATCAAGAGTTGAGAAGTAACGGCAGTTTCCTAGCTGGTCAAGAATATCTTCTATTCTTGGCAGAGGAAAAGCGTCCCTAATCGTGGCCTCGTTGAGCTTTCTAAAATCTACCACGACTCGCCATCTTTTTTGGCCATCGGGACCTGGTTTCTTCGGGACGACCAAAAGAGGGGAATTCCATGGTGACTTGCTTGGTGAGATCACTTTATCGTGTAGCATTTGCTTCACCTGATTATGTATCTCATCCCTGGCTATTTGAGGCAGACGATACTGCTTCTGGTTGATAGTACCTTGATCTGGTTTGATTGGGATTTTGTGTGATAAAATGTCAGTATGCGTTAATGGGTCACCTTCAATATGAAAAATATCGTTGAATTGAATGATTATATTTTCGATTGAACATTTTTCTTCCTTATTTAAATCAGTACCTATTTTAAGTGTCGAAAGAAGTTTCGCGATTCGTTGCTTTGGTTCTTGCTTCGCTATATTGAGCACTGTATGTTTTACCTTCTCTTTACCTTCAACCCGAAACTTGTTGAAGTTTTGGATCTTCGGTGCGAAGCCCTTTGGTAAGGTAAAGGATTTGTCAGTAGCATTAATTATAGATATAAACAGATGACTCCCCTTCACTCTTGATATTGTGTTAGCTAGATAAATTCCGGGTTTTAATTCTTCGCTTTGCACAAGAACGTATCGTAATCCGGTATTTACCTTCAGCTTCACGATGCTCTGAGTTCGGGGTTCTATCTCTTTATTGTAGCTGTTTGGAAAGATTTTGGATGGTTTGGTGCAATTTATTGTATTCCTTTGTTTATATGGATATTTCAAGGAGCACTCAGAAATCAACTTCTTGTTTTTATCCAAAAACTTTAATGTTTTGGCCACAGAGTCAATTATCGTACGATTCCAGAGTATATCTCGGCCTAGTATACCATCTGCGGGTATATCAGTTAGGCCATCCACTATATGCCATCTTAAACTATAATTTTTTCCCAAACATTTACTGGATGAAACCGTGCCTAATGTCGTGCTATTTCCACCAAATGCTCCGCCTAATTTTCGTATCTCCTTTGAGGATATCTTTGTGTTTGTATTTAAAACATTTCGTTTTAAAAGGCTAGTATCTGCACCTGTGTCAACTAAAACAGTTACTTTACCTTCTTTTGCCTCTGGCATAGCTAGGTCAATAAAAACATCATTCTTACTTAATTTTTTTATCAAGTAGAGTCTATTCCTCTTTATATCGCAAAATTTATTCTCCTTCTTGAGGATCTTCTTGCAGGTTGCTAAAGAAAATTGATAAACAATATTGTATCCTAAGATGAATAAATCAATAAGGTGCAGGGTTAGACTTAGAATTTTGTACTGTAAAGTTTTAAAACAGGTTTTTTGCAGACAAGCTCTTTTTTTACAAATTGGAGATATTTTGTTTTTACTTCTGTTACAAGTGAGAAGTTTACCACGAGATCTCTCGCTCTTGTTCCAAGAAGTTTTGTTTTTGGGACTAGGATTTGGAGGGATAGGTTTTTGAGTGGATTGCATTGTTTCAGTTTGTTCTAATTTAGAAATTTTTGGGGCGCAGCTCAGTAATTCAGGCTGGCCCCCTTCCCGTTTCCCTCCCCTTTCCTTGCTAGGTAGTTCTTCTTGCTATAGCAATCCTCTTCAGAGTGGCCCATCCTTGAACACGAATCACATTTAAGCCTAGGCTTTAGTGATTTAGCCGCTGTCATAAAGACTTGGCCTTTCGGACATGTTCCAAGGGCATGGCCATATGCCTTACAGGACTCGCAGTAAGGGGTGTTCTTTCTTATCCTGCATTCCGCATAAGTGTGGTTTGGCTTGCTACAGAAACCACACTTTATTACCTCTGGGATTCTACCTTTGTTTATTTTTTGAGGGGAATTAGGTGACTGCCAATCGTGGATTACGGCTGATGAGCCGTTAAAAGAAGGGTTTAAATGGTTGTTCAAAAAAGGGTTTATATGTGGTTGTTGTGGATGTTGCTGGTTAAACGTTTGTGGTGTGCATAAATTTTGAAAACTGTTTATGTGTGCGGGTGTGTATGTTTGGTGTGGTGAAAATTGTTGGCTTAAAGTAGATGAGTAAGCACATGGTGAGCTGGCACTGAACGCATTTGTTTGAAATGGATTCAGATTACCGTATTCCCAGGTATGCTGCGTTCTCATCAAAAGAGATGTTTCCTGTGCCAAATCAGCCAGATTTGATAGGTCCGTTTCCGCGGTTGTCAGCATAAACTGGCGTAACGCGGGATCAAACAATCCCATCTTAAAAACCTTCACTAAACTGTGGTTTAGCTCAGCCACTAAAGCTATTGACTGTGTCGCATTGTAGCGAGTATCAATAATCTCTTTTGCTTTTGTTTTTAGAGTGAGTAAACGCCTTGCGTACGACTGAAAATCCTCAGAGTTCAGTTGACGTGACTGATTTATCTCAATCATCACACTGTCCAGAGTGATTATTGCCAAATACGCCGTTTTTATTAATGACTCTAATTCTTTCACAGTCTTAGGAGGATTTGATCGAATCAAATCGAACGCGTCCCCAGTAAGCCTTGTAGAGATGCAGGACACATACATTTCTTCTGAGTCACCTGTATCTAAACATTTTAAACCGAGCTGACAGGCATTTAAAACTCGTACACCTTATTAGCTAAATCTGGTGTCCTTTGCCCTGAAAACTGGGGTATGACGCGGCATACAACTTTGGATACCTTTTCGTAAGACATTTTAATTACTTGATTGTCTCTCAAGATTGGGATATCACTTGGCACCTCAGGTATCTGCACCAATTCCTGTTCTAAGTTTTGGTTAATTTTGAAAGTTTTTGGAGTCTGAACTCCTTTACTGACAAACTCTTTAGAAACAGGTGTTTTTGGTGCAGAGGATAAAAACAACGGAAGTAAGTTTTTTGAGTGACTGGCTTTTGCACTTCTCTCACTGTGGACTTTTTGAGCTGACAAACTTTTATTTAATTCAGTTGTCAACTGGTCTATTTCCTGGTCAGCTTCTTCTGCCGCTCGCAAAAGTCGCTTTTCTGCTTCCTTACGAAAATACTCGCTTTTTTCAAGCTGCTTAGCAAGTTTTTCTGTCTCTCTCGTGTGGTTTTTTATTAAATTCTGAACGGCCTTTACGTATTCCGTCAGAATAGCGTCTGTTGATTCAACACGCGTAAATTTGCCCCACTGAGAACTTAACTGAAAACTGACCAGACTATAGACTTCAGGGTTTAAAATTTCTTTAAGTTCCGAAAAAAGAAATTCATTCACAACTTTAATTGCCGTTGCTGTTCTTTTTCCGCTTTTTTAAGAAACTCTGTTTCTTCTATGAGATCATTAAGTTGGGCCTGAATTTGCCTTTTGGCCATTAACTTAACACCAACAGAAACAAAACCTCTGAATTTCACAATTAACTACCTTGGTGGAAGTTGAAATTGAAGAAATTAAACAAAACAACAAAAACTTTTGGAGCCAAAACCGTGACCTACACCAAAAACCAAAATTAATGAAGAAAAACCAAAATCAAGAATAACAAAAGCAACCTTGAAAAAAAATAAAAAAAAATCTGCTTGACCCAGAAAAAAAATTAAAAAATAAAAAAAACCAATGCTAAAGAGGGCACACAAAAAAAAATCATGCAAATAAAAACTAAAAAAAATAAATTTTCACTTACTGCACCTTTTTCCTTTTCCTCTGCCACACTTCACGGTGTTTTTTTTTTCTGTTGTTTTATTAATTTTTTTTCTTTATTATCGCACTAATTATTCAAATGTTAGGGGCTTAGTTATTGGGAGACACTTAGTATTTTTTTTTTTTCTTTAAAAACTTTTCACTTAGGGGTTTGCTTATGGAGACACTTGTATTTATATTTTTTTTTTTTAATTTAATTTAAGTCGCGGTAGATTCGCAAACCGGCTGCGCCAAAATGTTATCCTCCGTTTATGGAAAAATGGTGAACAACCACGATCACGGTTACAATTAGACTCCCCGCGTTCCCAAAGACCTACCTGGAACCTTCCTGCAATTACTTCCAAAATGCATTATTCAGCATTCTGGAAGTAGGGCTTTCTTACTGTGTCCCACTGAATCATTGCGTCACATTAAGTGTAACGTGAAAACTGCTGTCGATGATGAATACCAATTTCATAAGTTGAGGTATTTCGACATCATTGCGTCACATTAAGTGTAACGTGAAAACTGCTGTCGATGATGAATACCAATTTCATAAGTTGAGGTATTTCGACAACAGTTGTGACTCAGTGGGTCATGCCTTTGTAGGGTGGCATGTCATTTGGGGAAAGCACGTCTTTACTCTTTGGCCTCTGTCAGTCAAGTCAGAGAGAAGGAACTAATAGAGAGAGTCAAATTCGACGGTGGCTCTCTTTTGGCCTACAAGCTACGATGTTGCGACTTGCGCACCATCTTGCATATGTATAATTATTAACTCCATATAAAAAAAATGTGGGGACAAATACGTATGCAAGAAGGTGTGCATACTTACCACCTTTGTTTTTGTTTTGCACTGCCCGAGGTGAAAACATGTACACACCGATAGGAATTTAACACGTTATAAAAAATTTAAACAAAAGGTTTCGAGGGGACGGATACGAGGAAATTTGACTCTCTCTATTAGTTCTTTCTCTCTGGTCAAGTGTCGAGTGCCGAGTCCCGACAGCCATTTATTCGAAACACCAAAAAGGCAAGTTCGAAATATTCAACAGTGTTGCCAGATACTACATCACTTTCTTATTTTATAAAATTTTATTATTATTTCTTTTCATACATATTTTGTTTTTAGCATATAAATACAAAAATTCTATAAATAATCGGTTAGCCATGTTATTCAGTCGGTGAAGTCTTCGACGAAGCAGGTGTATCAAATTGGCATCTTGATGATTCGTCCAGTTCGCCTGGGCTCCACGTTGGCATCGGAGGCTGTGGCTACGGCTGCATTAGTTGCCGTTTTTTGAGAATCTTTTTCACCTGCATTGCTTTGGTTGATCTTCTTCTATACCTTTTCCCAGAATCAAGCGACTCAATCAAAACCTCTCCGCTCTTCTTTCCAATTACTCTGTAGCTAAATGGCTCAAATGTTGGAGAAAGTTTATTTGTTTTAGACATCAGTTTTGCTAACACCACATCCCCCACTTCAATGTCTATTTTCTTGGCGTGGCGCCGGTCGTCCGAATGTTGCTTCCCTTTCTCCTTTATCTCTTTATCCTTATCTGCGACTTCCTCATCAATTTCCATCGGTGACTGAATGTTCGGTAGTTTGTCACGTATGTTGCGACCAAATAACATCTGCGCTGGCGATCTCAAGGTTATTGAGTGCGGAGTAGAGCGCAAGTAATCATTAAGATCTTCCATCCAATTCGTACCTGTATTTTGACTTATAATTAGACGCTTCAGTATAGTTCGGTTCTGCCTTTCGCCAAACGACTATCGTGCTCTTTGAGATCTGCACCGAAGACAATGATGTCATCGATGAAATTAAAGCAACCCTCACAGCCGCTGAGAACTTGCTCCATAGTCTTTTGGAAAAGTTCTGGTGCGCAAGTAATACCAAACATCAGTCGGGTATAACGAAACAAGCCTTTGCGTGTGATGAATATCGTAATCTCTCGTGACTTTTCCAAAATTGCAACCTGTAAATTATTAAAACGTTAAATCACTTTTTCCAATTTAATTTAAAACCCAAAACTTCATTTGATTTATTATTATACATTTTTATTCAAGAAATTGACAGGATTTATTACAAAATAGCATAAATATACTCAAAAAAAAAAATTTCTATGCCAAAATTTGTCTCTTTAAATCAATCTGTTTCTATATATGTACATATATTCTTTTTTTTATGTTGCGCAATCCTGTCATCTTTAAAGAAATCAAAACTGTTTTACTGCACCTTATGGAATGCGTTCTTTATATCCAATCGACTGAACACTTTGGCCTTGCCCAGGTGCGGTAGAAAGTCTTCAATTGTTGGGAGTGGGTGATTTTCTCGTTCAACAGCGCAGTTTGCACGGCGCATATCGATACATATTCTGATGTCGTCACCTTTTGGAACCGCAACAACTGGTGAAACCCATTTCGAAGGCTGATTAACTTTTTCGATTACTCCTTGCTCCAACATATTTTGAATCTTGTCATCAACTGCTTTTTCAAGCGCCACTGGAATACGTCGATAAGCCTGGACAACTGGCTGAGTATCCTTTTTGATCGGAATATCAAGCAAGACTCCTTTTATTGTTCTCAGTTTGTCAAGTGTAGAATCAACTTTACAAATATCCGTACCAACACGAAGTATTCCCATTGCAGTGGCAGTCTCAAGTCCAATCAACAATTTTCCATCACCTTTGATGACATAGAAATTGCCCAATCTATTCTTTCCGCCAACTTTGATTTCAGCTGTAAATCCTCCGAGCAGTGGCAATTCATATACACCATACGCTTTGAAAACTTTTCCAGTTTCCTTCCGTTGATTTATCGCTGCAACGCCTTTCGATTTCAAGTTTTCCCAGATTGCTTGGCCCAACAAATTATACTTTGAACCTGAGTCAATAATTGCGCTTACTTTGACTCTACCAATTTCACACGAGATTTCACTTCCATCATTTGCTGTGGTCACGTTGAATAAATATTCTTCAGCGATAACATGTTTGGCTGTATTCTCGATTTTTCCCGTCGAATCGTTTCGCTGTTCTTCTTGCTTCGGATTGATATGCAATTCTGGATAATCTGGTCTTTAATTTTTTCTTCGAATGTTTCACCAAATGCACAACGCTCAGCTTGCATACGTAAACGTATGGAGAACATGTCAACGCTTTCGTCAGATGTTTGCTTCATTTGTCGCAGTAAATGTCTTTCGTATGTGACATTCTCTTTCGGCAAGAAAAACGCACTCAATTTTTCCTTCGCTTCTTGATATTCGGTCATGTTTGGAGTGTATTGCTCGATATTCGGTCTTGGACCGCGCAACTTTGCATTTGGTAACTCAGGAAGTGTGTCGTACAGTTGCTGAACTTTTATTCCAGCATAATTCAAAAGTAAGACTCTTTTACATTCATCATCATCTATGCGACTAGCGCGGATCATGGTCTCGAACGAGAGTAGCCACTTCCGCCATTCCACTCCACAATGGTCGGAATACTCAGTGTAATCAAATGGTGTTAGCGTCATACTCGATCGTATTATTCCTGAAATACATAAATATAAAAAAAAATGTTTTCTGCCAGGAAGAAAAACATTATGCTTTTAAACTTTAAACAAACTTATCTATGGAACCCAACTTGAAACTAGTATCGACCCAATGTAAGACTGCATTGAATTGAACTCAGCTTCTTACTTCTTTTTCCATTTCAACCCAACTACAACCTTAATCGGAAATTCTTAAATATCTTCTACAGACTTTTCTTTGTATTTTGACGATTCTTTGCATTTAGCATTTTTTAGTTCAAAACTACATTTAAGTAACCAGATGGACTAAAATTTTTTTCTGCATTTAAGCAACACAATTTGTTCATTCGAAATCCGCATTAAAGCGACCAAATTGGACCACCTTTCTCTGCATTTAAGCAATCAAAATTTGTCCAGAAAAGATCCGCATTCAAGCTACCAAATTGGACTTACTTATTTGCATTTAAGCAACTGAATATATTCAGCCCTCATTCAGATTCAGTCATAATAAACAAATTCATAGTAAAATTTCGTTTCGTAATTTTTCTTAGACAAAACCAAAATAATATTCCACTCAATCGAAACTTCTACTGTACTTCAACAAAAAAAACACGATCACTATATCACTCTTTCTAACTTACCTAAAGAATTGTCAGTTTCCATCTTTATTTCCTTTTCTTCTTTTTTTTTTTTTATATCCTCGTCGCCAATGTAGTGGACCGAGGAAAGCACGTCTTTACTCTTTGGCCTTTGTCAGTCAAGTGTCGGGTACCGAGTCCCGAATCCCGAATTCAACCCTCCACTTCAAATTCTCAAAAATCGCAGTCAAGAATTACGGAATTCATTCCAAGAAATATATCATCATCCACCAAAAAAACTGTTTACACTTGATTTACAACCAAGATAAAGGATTTACAGAGTTTGTTAACGCTGTAAATCCTTCTTATCAGCTTCCAAATCGAAAATACAACTCCTAAACACTGATTCCAGCCAAATATGTAGAGTGTTACAATGAGTGCCGAGACATTATTAAAAGTGTCATTTCACTATCACTCACTACCGACTGTTGGTCTTCCATTAATAACGAAAGTTATTTAGCCTTAACAGCGCACTTTGTTTCTGAAAAGTTTGAGCTAAAATCGTTACTCTTAGATTGCTCAGTGCTGCCAGGACATCACACGAGAAAAAATTTAGGTGACCAAATACCTAAAAATTATTACGGAGTGGGAGATACCTCGGAGCAAAATAATTTTGGTAACATCTGACAATGCTAAAAATATTACTAGCGCGATAACAAATGAGCTGAGATTTAAACATTTCGACTGCTTTGCGCACACAATTAATTTAATTGTTCAGAAAGCAATAGAGACAGCGGAAGTTTGTATAAGAATAGATAAAATAAAAGCCATTGTGACGTTTTTCAAACGGAGCAATATTGCGAATGAGAAGCTCATGAAGTATCAAGAGGAAAATGGCCAACAACCACTGAAATTGATACAAGAGGTTAAGACCCGATGGAACTCGGCTTTTTATATGATAGAGCGCTTAGTTCTTTTGGAGGACGCCATTAAAAGCACATCTGCAATTATAAAGCACGATTTTACGATGTTAACAGAAACTGAATGGGAAGTTTCAAAGCAGCTTTGTAAGGTTTTAAAACCTTTTGAAGCCCTCACAAAGATCATCAGTGGCCAAAACTACTCTACGGCCTCATATTATTCCGCTTTCAGATGGCCTTTTTGATGTTTACAAAAATTTGCAAAGAAAAGATCATCATTGCATTATACAGAATGTTCTAGACGTTTTAGAGTCAGGGATAAATGAGAGGCTCTCAAACCTTGAAAACAGCTCTACTCTTTCTGTAGTCACTTTCCTAGATCCAAGGTTTAAAACCGTGGGCTTTGTAAGTTTGGAGGCGGCAAAGAGAACGAAGCTAAAGATTACAGACTTGGTTTGTGCTATGATAGCTGAAGAACGGGAAGCTTCCACAAACACCCGAATCGTTCAGCAGGGGTCTAGTGAAATTAGTTCTCCTGCAGCTGAGGATGAAGGAATCGCAATCTGGGGAGCCTTCCAAAAAGCGGCTTTAAGAACACGACCCGGCTAGATCAAGGGCGATAATTGAAGTACAGCGTTATCTTGAAGACGAACTTGCTGAAAGAGAAATTGATGACGGCTTGACTTGGTGGAGGGACAATCACTACAACTTTCCGTACCTAAGTAAGTTGCCGAGACAAAAGTTATGCACTCAAGCTTCATCTGTGCCTTGTGAGAGGCTTTTTTCAAAAGCTGGCCTAATTCTTTGGGAAAGAAGAAATCGGCTATCTTCGATAAAAGTGAAACAACTATTATTCCTAAATTCCAATAATTTTGACAAGGAATAAGTTTCCTTCGAAAATGTTGTTTTGAAAAACTAAAATGCAAATTTTAAATTTGTGTTCGTTTTTTTTTGCTTTTTCAACTTTTCCTCAAAACTTTGCAAATTTTAGTTTTTAAATCAATAATATTTTAATTTATTTTCAAAAAAATTAAACAAATTAAAAAATAATAATTATGATAAAAAATATTTATTTTTTTTTTTTTCAAAATGTGTTTTTGATCAAACTACCTAAAACGAAAACGGAGGCATACCTACTAACAATGTGAAAAAATCAACAGATTTTCAAAAAAGTGTAACGCCGAGAAGAGAAAGAGGGCGAAACGTCAGGGGAATAGACAAAATTATTGCGTTCGTGCTTTGTTCTTACTGGTCTGAGGAAACAGAATACGAAAAAAAAATGATAAAACGGACACCAAAAAAAGTAGAAGTGTTTGTAGGCAGGGATGGCCACTACATTTTTTACATTTGCGTTTATGCAGTAGTTAATGAAACAAATTGTAAAAAAAACTTAAATTCAAATATCAAACGATCTGTCAGTTGTAACTTTGAAGGTTGAATTATGAGTTAAAATGTTCAAATTTTTATTGAAATTTTATTATTTCTCTAAATTTACTATGTATGTATATGGAAACGTAACAATTTGTAGTAAATAAACGTGGTATAGTTTATTAAATTAACTACCCATAGTTAATGATGTAGAAAATGCAGTGTAGTTAATTCGGCCAACCCTGTTCGTAGGCTTTCCAGATTTGCATGCGATGAAATTTAAAAAAAGAATACATAATACATAAATGCTTTTTTCATTTCTAATGTACCTCAACTATGCTGGAATGGCAAATCGGGTAAATTTTTGTCTTGCCTTTTTAACAAAATTGTTCCTTAAAACTATGCATTTTCATTTTTTATATCATTAATATTTAATTAATTATTTTTTAATTGATGGATGAATGGATATTAGGTATTTAGAAGGTACATTTTGTTATTGTTATGAAAAGGTAAAATTTACGAATTTTACTTTAATAATTTATTTCAATTCAACCCAAAAGTTACTTGATATCTTCCTTTTTTTCGTAGTTATAAACCTGCTTAATTTAAAATATTTAAGAAAAAGATACTTTGAACTAAATTTATAAAATAATAAAAAAAATCGATTAAACAATTATTAATAAAACAAAACGTTTAATTTCTAAATTTTTTAAACTCAACAAGGATCAAAGACCAACAAAAAGGAGTCTTATAAGAAAATAAAATGGTAAGCTCATGAAATCTGTTGCTGAAAATAACAGTTACTGAAAGTCAACTGAAAGCTGAAAGTTTGTCAGTTGACGCATTGAAATTTGCACCTACAGAAACGCGGTTAAAACACTTGTGCACACTTCATTATTACAGCTGAAGGATTTTCCCGGACATATAGCCAGCAGACTATTTTTATTGTATAAAGTATTGTTCAAGCTATTAGTATACCAAATTTCATCTTTGTTAGTATCATATTTCTAAAGTTATTCTACGAAACGTGCATCACATGCATCCATTTAATATCGTTATCTAGACTTAGTGTATGGCAAACTTTATCTATCGAGTGGAATATTTTATAACAGTAATCAAGGGCTTTATAGAAAATATTTTAATCAAATTCATCAAAATCAAATAAATGATTTTATTCAATAAATTTTTTAAATTTCGGAGGCAAGAAAGCATATGGTTATGCTAAAAAATCAAATAACTCAAGGTTGGGTGATTTATTTTATTTTATTACGTAATTAAAGATTGATATTTTCTCTAAAAAATAAACTATAAACAGAGACGGCGGAAGGGGTATGCGAAGAGTGCCACCGCACACGGCCCCGCGCTTCGAGGGGCCCCGTGCGCCACATTATAAAGTGTCCGCGTATTGAAATCATAAAATCCAGCAAAAAATGTCTATTCATAATAATCGAACAAACAAAATAATTGAAATTGGCTTGATTCGATTCGATTCCCCTGACTGGGTGGTGAAATAAATTTGGCGACACACACAAACAAAAATCGAATGATTTTATAATACTCACCAGTCACCACATTATGTGGTGTTTCGTTCGCTCCAATTTTATTAATAATTTATTTTTAATGTTGCATTGCATGTATTAATGTGGGTAATATTTTATTGTGGAGAGTATGTGGTCGTATTACACATACGTACTTTTAAAAATTGGTGAAATCAATTTTCAACTCCTTTTGAACTTCAATAGCAGTTGCGAAAAGAAAAAATATTTTCTATCAGACACCTTACTATTATTTAAATTTTCGTTTATTCACTATTCAGAAAGTAAGCTTATTATTTTTTCGTTATACCTACATACATACATGTAAATTGGAAAATGCTTAAAAAGTTTTAAATCAAATACATACATATTAAGGGTATTTACGCAATGTTAAGGGTATTCATGCAACGTCTTAAACTTTACGATGTCGTAAAATCGTAAAGTTTCCGACACACGTTTCATGAACGCACCAAAAAACATTTTGCGTAAATGTGGTAAACGAATCAGCTGTTCGTTAAACGTCAAACAGCTTAAAATATTTTATTTAATTTTAACATTCGTAAAATTTGTCATCCGCAATCTAAAAATGCCCAAAATAAGCCAAAAAAGTAAATTTATATTAATATATGAACAAATTGCTTTCAATGATCTATATTCTTGATTATTTGGCGAAAATTATGGTAAGTATGTTTATTGTTGTGATCAACACATAAGTGCATGTATGAATGCATTTGTGTTTGTGTAACTCACACTATTTTGAAAAGAACCTCATTTTTCCTCGATATGCCCGTTTACCATGTTTACGATGTTTACCATCTTCGTTTAACACACAAATTTGTGTCTTAAAGTTTAAGATTTGTTTGAAAAGATTTCCCATACAAATTTTGACAGTTCGTTTACGACGTCGTAAACTTTAAGACGTTTAACACGTTTACGATGCTTTTCCAACGTTGCATGAATACCCTTGTTGAAAAACACTAGATAAGTTTACCATTTGGTTAAGTTTACGATTCGGTTCATGAACTGTCAAATTTTTTATGATAAAATTATTTACACAATTTGGTTAAAATTCCCCAAAGGTTTTGCTGCGGAAAATTAACCAAATTTCTTTGATAAACTTAAACAAACGTCATCTTGACTTTTAGAACTAAGCGTGTTCAGAAATATGAAATATTACATATCTCAGAGAACTAAAAAAAATCTGCCCGTGTTCTGTAACTAGCGCATTGAGATTATTTGGCGATAAAAGTTTATGTAATTTATAAAAAAAGTAATTAGGACGTCTACATTTTCTTACTATTGTTGATCAGCATTGTCAATTAACACAAATTCACATAATGGACCATATGGATAAACAAAAGTACATTCTTTTACTTTTATTTGTTATGCTTTCCGAATAGTCATCGAAGTGAAAAGAACCATTTATTTTTTTTTTATTTTTCCTTCACCTAATTTCAATTGAAATGAGCTCGGACTACTTTTACTATAGAAAACGAAAGTGAACTAAACTGAGGGAAAAGTAGATATTTCACCATTATGGGCGCACCATATGATTATTCGCTCATTTTCGTTCGATCACTGCCCGAAATCGTTTTCTCATCTAACGATTTCGATAACGGCAAAAACGCGGCTTTTATCGTATTTTTTTGAACCGTTAAGAGACATTCATCTCCCATTTCAGGTTAGTTTGGGAGAGGTTCTCCATTTAAAAATAATTTTGAAATCAGAACACACTTATTTGTATACAGATTTTGAAGTTTAATATTTGACATTTAAGGAACAGCTGATTTAATTACACAGCATTTCACCAGATGAATTAAAAAGGGCGTTCATGCAAACTTTTGTTTAAACTTATCATTTTACATAATTTGTAAGCCTATCATTTTACACAATTTGTAAACTTACGACGTTGCATAAATACCCTTCTTATCTTAAATTTTTTATTACAATTTTGAATTTAAGTTACTATAGACTTTGGAAGATTTGATGACAAGTGCAAGGGTAAATGTGTGTAATTGTGTAACATACTTTTTTCATAATGATGCAGCCTGAAATCATTTTCCCAGGGGCCCCGCAAATTTATTCTTGCACACGCCTCATTTTGGTGTAGCGCCCGCGCCGCCTCTGACTATAAATAAACTCTATCTGGCAAGTATTTTTGGAAAAAATTAATTTTTTTATCCTTATCATCGCCAAGAGTGTTTTTTGGGCTCTCATCTTGTGTATCAAAGGATGATGGGCAAATTGGACGTTAAGCAACAGAAATGAAATGTATAGCAAATGAAAGGTTGTTTTGTGTTCATTTTTTACTACAGTTACAAAACCCAAAACCACCGGAGAACATAGATAGAACTTGGATGACCGCATATATATTATATACCTGAAATTATGTGCTTATACATAGACTTCGTATATCCCTGCATCCGTGCGTCCGTGTGTCCGTGGATCCGTGTATCCGAAAATCCGTGTATTTTAAATCCAATCATGACTGGAGAGGGCCAAATTTATGGGATTTTTTTGATAAAAATACGACTTGGTAGTCGATTCGTCAGTGGGTTTAAATTTAGAATTATTTAATTTTTTCTTTAAAAATCGAATTTGTTTTGGAAAATCACCAAAAATAAAAGTCTATAATATCCATTATACCTTAAAATTTTGAGCTTGTAAGCCCACCCCTTGAAAAGATAAAAATAAAAAATCATTCTGTGTATTAAGAATCCGTGTAATAAAGAACCGTGTATGCTTAATATCCGGATATTGATTTGATATTGGAGATTTTTAACGTGTTTTTTCATGAAATAAATAAAAGATATTATTTTAAATAACTTAAAAACACTTATTTTATTTATTTATTTACTTAAATGCATTTCGGAAGCTATGCTTCCATCGTCAGTAAGTTTTATATAAATAATAATACAAAAAAATTTTGTTGATATATTAAATACAAATAACTCATTACAAACAAAAACAAACTACACAAACAAATTTATAGTGAATTTAAGATCTATTATAAAATTTTTTGAAAATTGGATAATTGGATAATAATTTCTGGATGTTTAAAGCTTTAAAGATGACGATGACGAAAGAAAGAGAATACATTGAAATACGAAAGATCAAAGAAATAGCTAAGATAAACAGATATACAGAACAATCAATAGATGATCTCACGATTGCACATAGAAGAAAACAAAACTTAAGAAATTATACAACTTTAGATTTAATCAGAAATAAAAACGATGAACAAAAGAAATGGTCAAATTCAATTTTTATCCAGAAATTACATCAAAATTAAGACCAATTTTTAGTAGGCAAAACATCAAAATGAGTCAGTGTAGTGAGATAAAACTCAAAAATGTGATTAGTGGATCAAAAGATAAAATTGAGAAAAATCAACAATCAGGAATTTATACCATCGGATGTAGGAAGGAATATCTAGGACAGACAAGAAGACCAATCATGAAAAGGTTCAAAGAACATTTTGCACATGTAAAATACAATGAACCTGAAAAGTCGAGTGTAGCACAACACATGCTGGAGAATAACCATAATTTTAGCTTACAAAATTTGAAATTAATTCGCAATGTAAATAATCATTATGAATTAGATGCTTTTGAATCTCTTTACATTTTCAAAAATAGAAATAATTTAATGAATAGTGACGATGGACCAATAAAAGATCCAATTTTCAAAAAATTTTATAATAGATCTTAAATGCACTATAAATTTGTTTGTGTAGTTTGTTTTTGTTTGTAATGCGTTATTTGTATTTAATATATAAAACAAAATTTTTTGTATTATTATTTATATAAAACTTACTGACGATGGAAGCATAGCTTCCGAAATGCATTTAAGTAAATAAATAAATAAAATAAGTGTTTTTAAGTTATTTAAAATAATATCTTTTATTTATTTTATCCAGATATTAAGCAAATAAATACACGTGTTTTAAGAGAACGGATTTTTATTTGCGTGTAATAATTATACGGAGTCCGTGTGTGTTTTTCAAATACACGGACTGAATCGTAGGCTCTAGTAAAAACCATTGTCTTATACTTTGGTTCAGTCGATTAGGTCTGTATTTATTAGAAACTTTTAAAATATGGAACTATTCGATCTAACCGGAGTGTTTTGGTTTTTATTTCTGAAAACTATAAATCTTTCTTTAAGCAAATTTAAATCCTTGAAGCAAAAAAAAGGCATTTATATATGCACGCATTTATAAATGAATCAGATGCTAGATCTTGAGTCTATGAGTAAGTATATATGAAATTAATACCAACTAAAGTAAGGATGCTTGAAATGTTTTATATACAGGGTGTCCCATAAAGAATGGTCCAAACTGAAACTGGTGATAGGCCAGGTCATGACCACTCATAATTTAGTAACTTGTCCGTACCGCATCATTACGGTTTTCGAGTAACGGCTGTTTTTTTGAAATTTCGAAAAACCCCTACTTCGACCCAGTTTTTTGGTCACCCTGTTCATAACTGATTTTTGTTTTTTTTTTTAATTTTTGCCCTCAAATATTGCTCAATAATGTTACCGATTTTGTGCATTAAAATATTTTAAATTTTCTGTACCATTTTGCTAAAAAATAATAAATATCATGATGCTTTGATCAAATCTACTTTTTTACTTCGATTTTCAAAAGAGCACCCTGAAAAAAAATCGTATGACTTAAAACTGGTTTTTACTTTTAAAAATTGGCCACATTTTTTAAGTTTCTTAAATGGTACAAAACTTGCCAATATTAGACTTAAATCAAAAGTTATAACCATTTGAACTCAATAAAACAGGGTTCTTAAATAAATATTTTTTTAAATAATAGCTGTCTTATTAATTTTAAATTTTTATTTTTACGGTTAGCTTAAATTTTTTCTTAATTTACAAAAATTGTTCAAAATGGTCCTGTCTTGCATTTGTACAAGCCCGACAACGTCTTAAAAACTGTCGTGTCTTGTGCTTTCCGAATTTCGATCCCTTGTTTCGAAAGGACAACATGGAATACCAAAATTTACAATTCAGAGAATACTTATAACGGAAAAATTTGGATTCTTTTCATCTGCAGCACCTCCGGACTTGAGTTCCAAAAAATTATCGACAAAGACTGGAATTCAATCGAATTATGCTTCATAAAAATCAAGAAGATTCAGGCTTTTTCAAACAAAATTTTATGGACTGAAGAATTTTGGGATAGAAGGATGGATACGTAAATATTCATAAATCATACATTTACGTTTAACAATTGGATAACCCACATATTTTGAAACGTGACGGAAAATCGCAATACCAATTCAAAATCAACTTATGGACTGTTATTCTGAATGCCAAGTTTTAGGACTCTATGAACCATCAGCAACATTAACCATTATCACTTGATTGTTCTCGAAAAAAGACAGTTCTTTCTGTTGGATATCTTCCTTCGGACATGCACCCCGGTCCCCGTCGTTGACTAGTTAATCGTTTTTGGTTGATATTTTTTTTGGTTGTGTTTGCATATTGGAAATGTTCTCTTTTTTTTCATTTACATTATGGACACCCTAACCTATGAGCATGTAAGTAAGCGAATAGATATTGTTTTTTGTTTTTCCCCCTTTGCGAGTAGGAGCGACCGACACAAATTCTGTATTAAGAGACAAGAGCAAGAGCAGCTAAGAGAGTTTTTATTCTCAATCCACCTAAAAAATACATACAAATATGTGCAGCGAGCAGGAATCCAGAAATACACATACATAAAATTGCCTGCCGTGCGCAGCAATCTTGAGAAGGAGAAGGTTTCATCATTTGAAAAGCAAACAGTTTGGTGAACGGTCGTGGCTATAAGTGTCTTTACAAATAAAATTTAAAACAAAAACAAAACAACAAAAAACTGAAAAACAAACAATTTTACTAAAACCTAATTTAAATATTTCTTAGGTAAGTCGACAATACAGTCCACATCCATAGCAGGACAAGTGAAGTGATTCTTTGTTAATTGTTATATATTGCCAAAATATTTCTTAGCAGCGGAGCTGGTTTTTTTGTTGTTTTTTCTCTCTCCCTTGGATGTGCGCCGATGGCGACAGTCTAATACCTATGTGCAGTGGATGTGATTTTTTATTTATTTTTCAGTGAGTAGAAATATTTGTGCAGGAGCAGCGACAATGTGTGAGCAGGAGCAGGGTGCTTGTTGATCATATTTTTCAGAAGGAAAATATGTATATGTGAATGAGCGAAGTGAGCGTATTATTTCTTTTGTTGTCATGGTGTGCTTGTTGTGATGAGAATAATAATGGTTAAATATGTATGTCGGCCAATTTAATTCTATATTAGGAATTTTTATATTGAAATATTTCCATGTAAATAACCTAACAAAAGGATGGTGATTGTTGTTGCTGCTGTGTTGTGAGATAGGGGTTGAAAATTTTAATTTCTTCTGGCTTACTTGAGTCAAGTTTTTTTATTGTCACCTCTTTTTTCTTGCCAAGTGATTTGGTTTGTCAAGACATAGCATGAGCAGGGGAAGGAGGGACTTGAGCACAAAATATGCCAGTCGCCACAAGTTATGTAGAGCGAAAAATAACGGGTGATTTTTTAAGAGGTTTAGAACTTTTTTTTAAAAAAAAACACAAAAAATTCGAAAAAATTAATGAAATATTTATTTGAATCGATAGTTTGAACCTTGCAATTTAATGTTTAAAGATAATTTCATGCAAATGTTGACCGCGGCTGCATCTCAGGTAGCCCTTCCGCTGAGTCCAATTTTGGCATACTCTTTCACACATATCGGCCGGTATCTCACGAATGAATGCATGGATGTTGGCTTCCAGTGCGTCAATCGAAGCGGGCTTGTCCCTATAGACATTAGCCTTGACATACCCCCACAAAAAATAGTCTAATGGTGTCAAATCGCACGATCTAGGCGGCCAATTGACCGGCCCGAAACGTGAAATTAACTGTTCACCAAACTCGCCTCGCAATTGCGCCATTGTTTCGCGTGCTGTGTGGCATGTGGCACCGTCTTGTTGAAACCACATATCATGCAAGTCAAGAACTTCCATTTCGGGCAAAAAAAAGTTTGTTATCATCGCTCGGTAGCGTTCACCATTGACAGTAACGCTGCGATTCGCATCATCTTTGAAGAAATATGGCCCAATAATGCCGCCGGCCCATAAACCGCACCAAACAGTGGCTTTTTCGGGATGCATTTGTAGCTGTTGCAATGCTTCTGGCTGATCTTCACTCCAAATGCGGCAATTGTGCTTATTTACGTACCCATTCAACCAAAAATGAGCCTCATCGCTGAACACAATTTTTCGATAAAAAAGCGGATCCTCGGCCAGCTTTCCAAGAGCCCATTCACCAAAAATTCGGCGTTGTGGTAGGTCGGCTGGCTTTAGTTCTTGCACCAGCTGTATCTTAAAAGGCTTTACGCCCAAATCCTTTCACAAAATTTTCCACGTAGTGCTGTAACAAAGGCCTAACTGCTGGGAACGGCGCCGAATCGACATTTCGCGGTCTTCTGTCACACTAGCTGATACGGCCGCAATATTTTCTTCACTACGCACAGTACGTAAACGTGTTGGTGGTTTAATGTCCAACAAAGTAAATTTGGTGCGAAATTTGGTCACAATCTTCCGAATAGACTGCTCAGAAGGTCGAGAATGCCGACCATAAAATGGAAGCAGCGCGCGATGAACATTTCGAAACGAGCACGAATTTTGATAGTAAAATTCAATAATTTGCAAGCGTTGTTCATTTGTAAGACGATCCATGGTTAAATTGCAAACCAAACTGAAGCTGTTTGACAGTGACACAAGGTACTTAACACACGTCAGCTGTCAAAACCAGTGTTGCCAAAACCAAACCAGCTAAAAAATCACCCGTTATATGTCGAGACAAACAACGTGAATGGGCAGGAGAGCAGGTGGAACTCAGAGCACTTGTGTGCGAGTTATCAAAGTTAAGAGAAGGAGAAACTTGAGTGCAAATGCACCAGTTTCAGTATAATGCAATTTTTAATAATGTTCAACAAAAAAAAAAAGAGGGACAAAGCAGGAGCAGGAAAAAACTCAAAGCACGACGGTGCTAGTTTTTTAAGAGAAGGAAAGCTTGCAAGCAGCAGGAAAATATTTTAGATCATTCTTTTTCGAGTTCTGAAAAGCAGGAAGCAACATAAATTGTTGCGAGTGGAATTTGAAGCGAAATATTTTTAGGGGTATAAATTCCAAGGCAGCAAAAAGCAGCAACAATTTTCCAACCGATTTATTCTTATATTTACCTACAACATATTATCATTTATTATCAATTATTTTCTATCGCATACTGGGAAATTTTACATTGAAGTACCTACTGCGAATTATTATCATTTATTTTGTTGCAGGTTAAATCGAAAACATGATTTCTAAGCAATATGAATTTCTTTATACCTTTTCAGAAGAAAAAAAAGAGCAAGCAGGTTAATAGAATGGAGAAACAGCAGGAGCGTAATGATAAATATACGTTGGATGCCGGAATATATTCGGTAAGCAGGATGCTGGCCTTCGTGGAGTCTACAACCTTTGAAAATTGCACGATGGCAGCAGCGCAGGTCAGGCTGGAAGCCTTGCAGGATGCTTGGCACAGGTGCTGGGAGCTGCTCAGGAACTTTTTCAGACTTCCGTCTCTGCAGGGTGCACAGAGAGCAGGAGAGCTGCAAAAACGGCAAACACTACCTATGAGACACTGCGGTAGCTGGCAGCGCAGGGAATCCCGACGGGGCAATGGGATATGATAATTGTTCATATCTTACATGAAAAATTAGATCCCGAGACAGCCTGCAAATGGGAAGAAGTGCGTGCTTCTGAAGAGCCCACCTCCAAAGAATTTTGTGTCTTCTTAGACAAGCGTGGTGAGACATTAAGCGGAGCAGCGAGCAGGAGAACTGGGCAGCCGTCGTCTCTACAGCAGACGCGGTCAGTATTAAGCAGATGCGAAAACTCACGAGCAGGAGGCAGCAATGCCCGGAGAGAGGAAGTAGGAGGTGACAAACGGCCATTGCCTTGTCATTCATGCAAATCTTTAGGCCATCCAATGTGGCGTTGCCCAGAATTCGCAGTTTTAAACCTGCGAGCAAAGCAGGATTTTGTGAGGGAAAAGGCACTCTGCCCAAACTGCCTCAAGACTGGACACACACCTAAGGATTGCTTCCAGGGGCCGTGTATAAGGTGCCCTGGGAAGCAAATGCATAACAGCGTGCTTTGTCCTATGAAAGTATTTGGTAGGGGTGAGGCATCAGCCTTACATGCGCAGGAGAAAGGTTGGAAGAGGAGGTTGGTCGAGAACAAGCCGAAGAGGTATTGACTGGATGTTCCTCCAGAGAAACGCCCTCGGTTGGACAAGAGCAGGAAGGCCATAGCAGGTGCAGCTGGGGTGAAGGAAGCAGAAAGATTTTAAAAGAGCAGGGTGTTTGTTTAATAGAAAACAAAATAAAGTTTTAAATAAAATTTATTTAACATCAATTAATGATTATTTAAGTGACCTTTGTATTTAACAATATGATTTAGTTTAGTGGGCTTTAGGTCCTAAAGGGCTTTAGGACCTAAAGCCCACTAAACTAAATCATATTGTTTTATTTAACATCTTTTAATTGTAATGAGCAGGACCAGGAAAGATTTACCTTGATGCCTACGGCACAGGTAAGAATCGAGATGGATAACAGCAGGTATGGGCCAATAAGAGCACTCTTAGATACTGGTGCACAACCCAATCTAGTTAGTTATCAGCTTGTTCAGAGATTAACTTTGCCAAAGGTGCAAATAGCAAGGAAAATGATTGGAGTTGAAGGCGAGCCTTTCAACATTAAATACAAAACCACACTTACAGTAAGTCCATGGTTTAATTCGCAGGATTTTTAGGTACTGCCCAAGGAAAGTAAATGGCACCCGATTATACCAGCGCATAATTTGAGACCGCCACAGATGGACGTTTCCGAAAGGTTGCCACTTGCTGACCCAGATTATTGGAAAACAGGGCCTGTAGATTTATTGCTAGGGTGTAGGTTTATAGAAGAAACATTTATTTCTGTCTTAGGTCATAAGCCTGGTGGGGTCCTAGAGATGGAAACTATTTTTGGTAGAATCGTACTCGGAGAGTATGAGAGCGAGAAGAATAGCATGGGCAATGAGCAGGTGTCGCATGTCGTGTACATGGACAACAATCAATTACATGAATCACTTAAGCGTTTATGGCAGTTGGATGATATTGAAATATCATCAAGCTGGTCAAAAGAGCAGGAGCAGGTGGGGCAGAATTTCATGAACACGTTCTCACGTGATGATTTTGGCAGGTTTGTTGTGACGATTCCTTTGAAGGAATCAGGGAAGAAACTAGGAAGCTCAGAGCTAACAGCGAGACGCAGGTTTTTTGCTTTAGAGAAAAGATTAGCAGAAGATTCTGAGTTGAGACAGAAGTATGTAGACTTCATGCGAGAGTATGAAAGAACAGGGCACATGACACCAGTAACTGGCACAGTGCATGAAAAAGCCGTATACCATATACCACATCATTGCGTCACTAAAAAGTTTAGAGTCGTATTTGATGCCAGCTGCAAAACAAGCAAGGGCACCTCATTAAATGAGGTACAAATGTTGGGTGAAAAATTACAGAAAGATCTACACGAAATTTTAATGCGCTTCCGCAGGCATCGAGTTGCTATTAGTGCGGACATTAAAATGATGTTCATAATGGTGAAGGTTGTGAAGGAGCAGTGAGATTTGCAGCTTATATTCTGGAGAGAAAGCCCGCAGGATAATTTGAGAGAATATTGGCTGACGGTAGTAACCTATGGTATGACCTCATCAGCTTATAATGCTGTACGAGCATTAATACAATGTGCAAGAGAAGCAGAGCAGGAGTTTCCAAAGGCTGCTACAGCAATTTTGGAAGACTTATATGGATGACTGTACCACGGTTGCTGATTCTGAAGAGAAGGCGATTGAATTATCTAAGGATATCGATCATGTTTTAAAAGGTGCAGGTTTTGAGCTTAGAAAATGGAAGTCTAATTCCAAGACTCTAGTGAAGGACATGAATTATGAAGAGCAGGAGTCAATCTTGTTTCAAGATGACGAGAAGGCATCGATAGGCCTTAAGTGGCTGCTTGAGAAGGACCAATTCACATTTGTGGTGAAGACACCAGTGACTAAGCAGGCAATGACAAAGAGAAAAGTAGTGAGCTGCGTTGCACAACTTTACGATCCTAATGGGTTCATAGCTCCCGTTACAATCGTGGGAAAGATTCTCATCCAAGACATATGGCGTTTGAACGTCGACTGAGATGAGAAATTGCCAAGATAGATAGATGAGATATGGAGATTTTTGGCAGGAAATAACATTCTTAGAGAATGTAAAAATTCAGAGATGGATATGTACCTCGGAAGGGGTGCGGAAGGAAATTCATGGTTTCTCGGATGCTTCCGAAAGAGCATATGGAGCAGCGATCTATGTGAGAACGATATGTGCAAACGGCAGGATTTCAGCAAATCTTCTCACAGCGAAGACACGTGTTGCACCACTTAAAATAGTGATAATTCCGCGCCTAGAACTTGCAGCAGTAGAGCTATTGGGACGGCTTATGGTAAGCGTCATAAAACCAATGGAATGGGAAGGTATCGAGTATAATCTCTGGACAGATTCACTCGTAGTATTGCATTGGATAAACAAATTACCGTGTAGTTTGAAAACATTTGTAGCGAATAGGGTCTCGTCTATACAGACAAACACTGAAATCAAAAGGTGGAGACATGTTGGATCGAAGGATAACCCCGCTGATCTCCTAAGCAGAGGGATTAAGCCATCAGCATTGATTGACAACAAGTTGTGGTTGCATGGGCCGGAATGGTTAACAAAACCTCGTTCAAGCTGGTCATCTAAAAAGTTTGTGCCAAATGTTTCAGATGGGGGGAGGGAAGAGATAAAAGTTTTTGTGATCATGAAATTCACAGAACCTTTATCTATTTATGTGAGAAGCTGGAAAAGGAGTATTCCGTTAATCGAATACACGTCTACGTTAGAGAAGGCTATAAATATATTCAGGTATGTACTGCACTTTATCAATACAACTAGAGCAAAGATTAAGCAGCGGCAGGATGATGAGAAGAGATATGGTAAGAGACGGAGACGTTCTGTACGTTAGGTAAGAAGGAGAGATAGAGCAGGGAATATAGCAGTGGTACTTGATCAACCGTCTTCGGAAGAAAAGATGGAATCAATTGGTCATTTACTAAGAAAAGAGCAGGAAAAGTAGTTTTCGAAAGAAATTACTTGCATAGAGCAGGGCAGGTGTTTACCTGACAAGAGCAGGATAGAATCTTTAAAGCCAATTCTAGATGGCAAAAAGATTCTGAGAGTTGGAGGAAGGTTAGAGAGATCAGAGATGGAATACGAGAGAAGGCATCCGGCTATCGTGCCAAATGGTTCTCGATTAGCTTGGTTAATCATGGATAGCGCTCATACAGTAACAAAGCATGGAGCAGTGCAGGTCATGATGCAGTACATTCGTCAGAGATTCTGGATTCCAAAGCTCCGAAGTGAGCTGAGGAATTATCTACATAAGTGCTTGGTTTGTGTGCGATACAATCATCGTTTTGAGATGCAATTGATGGCTGATTTGCACTCCGAGAGAGTAACAGCAGGAAAGGCTTTTCTACACACAGGAGTAGATTACGCAGGTCCGCTTGAGATCAAAATGATCGACAGAGCAGGTGAACAAATAATAAGACAGAAGTGTTGGGTTTCTGTCTTTGTTTGTTTCAAAACGAGAGCAGTGCATATTGATTTGGTATCAAATCTTACATCAGTGGCGTTTATTGCGTGTTTCGAAAGATTCATAGCGAAAAGGGGCAGGTGTGAAAAGTTATATAGCGACAATGGTACAACATTTGTCGGTGCAGCGAAGGAATTACAGAAGGCAAAAGAGCATTGGCTAGTGAAGGATACGTTCGAGCATCTGAGCTTGAAAGGGACGGAATGGAGGTTTATGGCTCCTGCAGCGCCACACCAAGGTGGCATATACGAAGCAGCGGTAAAGTCGATGAAATATCATCTGACGAGAATTGTTGGAGCGAAGGTTTTAGCATATGAGCAGTTTTTGACACTACTTCCTGGGATAGAAGCCATCTTGAATTCAAGACCGCTACATGCACTGAGCGATGGCCCAAATGATCTGCAGGCGTTAACGCTGGGACATTTTTTGGTTGGTGAGCCACTTGTGTTACCCTTATCATTTCTAACCAATGAGATGCCAAATACAAAAGGCATAAAATTATGGAAGGAGCGTAAGACCATGCTTGCGCATTTCTGGAGCAGGTGGAAGGAGGAGTATTTATGCATTCTATATGAGAGAAAGAAATGGCAAAAAGAAAAATACGGCTTGAGAGAAGGACAATTGTGCATAATAAAGAGCGAGAATTTTCCACCATCGGCATGAGCGATGGGACGCATAGTGAGATTAATATCGAGTAGAGATGGGTTAGTGAGAAGCGTGGTTTTGCAGACTGCAACCAATCAACTTACAAGGCCGGTACAGAAGATCTGTATCTTGCCAATTGAAGAGCTGGAATAATTATAAATTATTACAATATATTTATATTTAGCAGGTAGCAGGTAGAAAACGGTAGGTTTTCTCCGGGACTGTATCGAACTGCATGAGTATGGCAACTCTGCAGTCGATGTTTTGAGCAGAATATAAACTTATATATAAAATTCTATGTAAAACTCAACGAAAGACCGAGAATGTTCGGAGAATTTGATCAAGCAGTTTTTAGTCTTGGAGCAGCAAGCAACCGAGCAGGTCACTGAGAAGCGCGAGCAGGTTATTGAGCAGCGTGAGCAGGTTATCGGGCAGCGTATGAGCAGGCATATAATTATATTTAAATAAAAGTGGTTTTTATAACATTTTTTCCACTATAATTGTTTTATCCTTTACTTTTGTTCCGACGGCTTTATCTTTTACTTTGGAGTGTAACGGTTTGTATTTTTTATTCTTATAATTTCCCTGAGCTACGATACAATCTGGTTTATATGCAAGAACGAAAGATCGAGTTGGATTCGGGTCGGATTTTCGATCCTGCATATAAACGAATTACACGTTTGTTTGTAGGTATTGTGTTTGCAATTAGTTTTCACGTATTGCACATACGTACGAACATAGTGATACGTTGTTATTATGCCTGCTTTTTTTTACACATACCTTGAGAAAAGTACGACGACTGTGATGCTTTTTTATCGAGGCTGAGGTAAGCTCGTCGGTGTCCAGGGTTTATCCCAAAGAAAGCACAAAACTTGGGTTAAGAGTTTCCAAACTCCGTTTTAATAATCAACTTTATTATTGAATTTTAAATTTGATTACAATATTTCTTTCGACTTAATAATTCATAATAACAAGGTATTTCATATACATTACAATATTTTGATCTTCTAATAATATAAACATTTATTACGTATAAATAAATCAACTTAACGTATTCGGCTGGGTTCGGTTCGCCACAAGGGCATTCGGTTGACGGCTGGAATCGGTACGGCGGCAAAGAAACGAAGATTTAATTGGGATTCGATCCCCGTCTTTAGCGAAAGGCCAAAGGATGAACGTTGAGAAGATCTCGGTCCACGATACCCTTAGAAGAAGTGGATCGAGGAATAAACAGGTAATTTCAAAATAGTCCACCTTAACGCTTCAAGCTGTAGGCTAGAAGATAATCGGTGAGCAGTCCGCACTAGCTCCGTTCGTGGCCCACTTAGAAGAAGTGCATCCACGAAATAATCTCTGGGAATCGTTCCCCGCCCTTAGCGAAAGGCTAAGAGATAAACAATGAGAGGGTCTCGGTCCAAGATACACTTAGAAGAAGTGGATCGAGGAATAAACAGATAGATTCCAAAGTCTACCTTATCGCTTCCAGCTGTAGGCTAGAAGATAATCGGTGAGCAGTCCGCACTAGCTCCGTTCGTGGCCCGCTTAGAAGAAGCGTGTCCACGAAATAAACTCTGGGAATCGTTCCCCGCCCTTAGCGAAAGACTAAGGGATAAGCGGTGAGAGGATCTCGGTCCACGATACACTCAGAAGAAGTGGATCGAGGAATAAACAGATAGATTCAACGTTGTCTACCTTCTCGCCTCTAGCAGCAAGCTAGAAGATAAGCTTTGAGCTGACCGTACCGTGCTAGCTCCGTCCGTGGTGGTCTTAGAAGAAGTGCACCACGAAATAATCTTTGGGAATCGTTCCCCGCCCTCAGCAAAGGCTAAGAGATAAGCGGTGAGGGGCACTCAGGACAGTGCCGACTCGGTCCAAGATACACTTAGAAGAAGTGGGTCGAGGAATAAACAAGTAGATTCCAAAGTGGTCTACCTTATCGCTCCTAGCGGCAAGCTAGAAGATGAACAGTGAGCATTGGCTCCGTCCGTCGTACTCTTAGAGGAAGAATACCACGGAATAACCTTCGTCCCTAGCAAAAGGCTAAAGAATAAACGGTGTACTGCCCCCGGATGGCAGACTGCGTCCACTGTATACTTAGAAGAAGTATAAAGCGGAATAATCAATGGGATCGCCCTAAAACAATAATAATTTAAAGGAGGAGAAGCCTCAAAAAAAACGGTAGAGGTTTTGCAACCCAAAAATTGTGAAACTTCTGAAAGCACCTTGTGCCCTACAGCGTGTCTCGGTTCGCTTATTAAATTATTCCGTTCCAGAATAAATAAATCGGCGAATTTGGTTTTCTCCTTCTAGTACACTGGATTGGTACAAACACTGGTAAAGGCAGAAGACAAATTTCAACCAAAATTGCACTTCCCCATATCACGTTTGCTGACAGGAGTAAGTGTGAATTAATAGAACGATGAAGTGCAACCAAAATAATGACGAAACAAATATTCCCTCCAGTAGTTTAATTTATGTTGTATACTTTCAATGTCTCGTTGGGTGTCAAAGTTGATTATAAAGTATTCCCTACTTTTAGGGGTCTTGTGCAGGGTTACAATTTAAAGACTATGTTGAGGAGTGGAGTTGCATTCTATTGTATACTTCACTTTGCAAATTGGTTAGAGGTGCGTTGTATATATTGCCGGTATTATAGATGCGGTAAATGGAATTAGCTACAGTTAGCAGGCAGGTTCGGTAGGGAGGGGGCGTGAAAAGTGTAACGCTTCGTTACATTCCCCCCTTACTTCGGAAGACGAGAACCTTCTCGTCTTAAGGCAGGTATATATATTTTTTTTTTTTTTTTTTTTTTTTTTTTTTTTTTATTTTTTTTTTTTTTTTTTTTTTTTTTTTTTTTTTTTTTTTTTTTTTTTTTTTGTCTTTTTTTTTTTCAAAAGGAAAACTCAAAATTTCCATTTTCCAAACTTTTAATTGTAACTCAACGATAATGTAAATAACAAATAATAAAGAATTCTTAAACTTAACTTATTAATCCAAAACTTAATACTTCATAATTCATTACAATAAGTTGAGGCGTTTTTTTTTCCTTCTACTTGTTGATATCAATAACCTTATGGTAGTTCTTGTACTTTAGGTCAGCTTGGGTCCCTTTTTTGTTCATGCGGACTGAAATTACACCCCATGGCCGGCCGATTATGAAGGTCCGGTGGTGTTGCTGCCCTTTCAAAGTTATCCCCTTAAAAGGATCGAACGGTGCGATTGGTAATGGCGCGACTGGCAATGGTGTGGTTGGCGTCAGCGCTTCTCGGTGAATGGTCCTCGGTGGTAGAAACGGTTGTGGCAAGGGACGATTCACTAGATCGGTCTTCGGGGCAGAGCTTGCAGATACCTGAGGAAATGGAGTATTCGGAATCACGAAAGGCACTGGAACTGATACCGGAGGAATTACTTGGGTTCCAGAGACGCTTGGCTCGCTAGTAATGGTATGCGTGGCGTTGCGTTGATTCGGACGCAGAAAACCCGATGTCTTCGGCATTTCGGACGATGGATGCAGTGGTAGCGGGGGATTTCTAGCGAACCACTTGTCTTCGGCGGCTTTCTTCGCTTTCCTAGCCCTCTCCAAATCTGAAATAGCAGACGTTCTCGGCGCAATCGGTCTGGCTGACTGCCGATCGTGGACTTGCGACTTAGCCGCTCGACTTCTAGGTTGAACTTCTAGGAATAAATCGCCCTCTTTGCGAGCATTGCCCTTAAAAATGGTTGGCATGGTACGCTGCCTAACACCGGGCTCTAGCGCGGGGGTAAATGGCTGGCGACCACCCCGCCTAGAAATTGCTGTAACCGTAGAGCGTAATTTGCTAATAGCGGTCGGTTTGGCTCTAAGTTGCCGGGCAGGTACTATTGCAGTGCGTTCTGGCGATGATAATCGGTTGAAGCGAGGACTTGGTGACCTGGTTTGCCGGTTTCTGGAATCCATTGAACGTTTCGGTGGATGACTTGCTTCGACGGCTGCTGACGGTGGACTGATATTTTTATGATATTTTGTTTCAGCACGGACTGGAGGGCGATGAATAATTAATTCGATAACTGGTGGACGGCTGGGTATTGCTTCGATCCTGGCTGGCGGACGACTGGTATTGATGTTGGAGTAATTTTTATTTTTAAATTTTTCAGCGGAGAACGATTTCGGAGGTCTGTTGTGCTCGGCGACTGGTCTATTAATGACAAGAGCGGCTGATTGATCCTCCGAGTCAGGGTCGGAATAAAATCCTTTTAGATCCCGAATGTGAGCTCGGCAATTGGTGTCTTTTCCTCTTTGCTTAGTTTTATCCCTGAGAATTACGATGACCGGAGAGATGAACTTGATGACTTCGTAAGGTCCGTCATATTTAGGTGCCAGTTTCTCGGTAAAATAATTCACCCCGGAGGACAGTACTCGTGATCTTTTATAAACTTGTTCGCCGATACTTGGGCGCCACGGACGCCGACGCAAATTATAATGGCGAGCCTGTGTTTGGCTAGCTTTCTGTAAGTTTACTCGCACCATTTGAAACAAAGCTCGCATACGTTCTTGGCGAGCACTTATATTTTCAACAGGGGCGTTCGCAGGTAAAGCTGTTAGGAATTCGTTCGGTATCCGTAATTCTCGGCCATAATTTAACACCGCAGGGGAATAACCGGTGGATTCATTACGGCTGGTATTTAAAGCGAAAGATAGCTCTGGTAGATGTTCGTCCCAAGAACGCTGATTATTTTGCACGTACTGTGCAATCATAGTTTTTAGGACGCGGTTTACACGCTCCGTCGGGTTTTCCTGCGGGGTGTACGGTGCTGTCAGCCGATGCTGGATTCCTAATTCGGATAGGAACTCTCTGAACTGTCGGCTTGTAAACTGGGCTCCGTTGTCTGACAAGAATATTTTTGGTACTCCAAAGCGAGTAACAATCCTTTCTCTTACAGCTTTAATCAGGGACGGAGTGGTGGCGGCTCTCATGGGGACAACTTCTACCCATTTGGTAAATTTATCTACCATAACCAATAAGGTATTATTTCCTTTCATAGATCTCGGCAAAGGTCCAACAAAATCGGCAGAGACCACTTCCCATGGTTCCTCTACTGGTGTGGTAAACATAAATCCACTCGGCTTCTGTTGGGATACTTTAAATCGGTTGCAAACTTCACATTTCCGAACATACTTTCCGATGTCTCGGAACATGCCTGGCCAATAATAACGTTTGGTCATCCTCGAAATGGTTTTTGCAGTGCCTAAGTGCCCGGCGGTGACGGCATCATGGTTTTCATGAAGTAAACGGTTTCGGTCGGTTAATGGCACGCACAGCTTCCAACTAAATTCCTGGGAGTTGGCTAGCGGTTGAGAAGCGTCGAATCGGCGGTACAATTGATCGTCCACGATTTTGTATTCTGGAAAACCGGTAGGATTTTTATTAATTTCAAATTTCTTTCTCTGAGTCCAGTCAGGCGTTATATCACGAGCGGACGCTATCCTGTCCGTTTCGGTAATTGGAAGCGGGTCACGAGATAATGCATCAGCGACAACATTCATCGCTCCTTTGCGATAATGGATATCGAAGTCGAATTGTTGAAGTTCTAAAGCCCAACGTGCTAATCTGCCTGAAGGGTTCTCCAACGTGTGTAGCCACTTTAATGAATGGTGATCAGTAACCACATGAAAGTGGTAACCCTCGAGATAGGGGCGCATTTTTCGTATTCCCCATAGGATAGCTAAGCATTCTTTTTCAGTCACGGCATACTTTTGTTCTAGGTCGGTCAGCGTGCGGCTGGCGTATGCTATTACTGACTCCTGCCCTTCCATCGTCTGAGTCAAAACTACACCCAATCCGAAATTGCTGGCGTCAGTCTGCAAGGTGAAGGGTAAATCGAAGTTTGGGCAAGCCAGGACCGGTGCTTCAGTGAGTTTGGTTTTGAGTAGATCAAATGCAGCCTGCTGAGGTTCACCCCAATGCCACTTTATGTTTTTCTTTAGCAGCCCAGTCAAAGGAGTAGCGACGGTAGAAAAATCTTTGATGAATCGCCGGTACCATGAACAAATTCCTAGAATTCGGCGTAGTTCCTTTATACAGGTTGGTGCTTTTAATTCTTGCACGGCCGCGATTTTATCAGGGTCGGTATGGATTCCTTCTTTACTCACGACGTGCCCGAGAAATTTTAAACTTTCCTGGCAGAAGTGACATTTCTCGGTGTTAATTTTAAGGTTGGCGGCGCGGAGTTTTTGGAACACCTTAGTTAAATGCTGTATATGTTGGTCGAACGTGCTGCTGACGATGATAATGTCGTCCAAATATACAAACACGTGATCTAACATATCTGCTCCGAAAATTGAATCCATCGCTCTTTGGAAAGTAGCGCCTGCCGAATGTAACCCACAAGGCATCACATTCCATTCGAAAAGCCCTCTCCCCGGAACTGTAAACGCAGTATAGGGGCGACAAGATGCTTCTAAAGCGATTTGCCAATACCCTTGTTTCAAATCGATGGTTGTGATATACTTAGCTCCTCGTAATTTATCCAGTATAGCCACTATATAAGGCAATGGATAAGCGTCTTTGTAGGATACTTCATTCAGTTGTCGAAAATCCACACATACTCTCCATGACCCTCCTTTCTTCCTTACCAGGACGATGGGTGAGCTATATGGACTTTTCGATGGGCTAATTTTTCCAGTGGCTAACAAATCGTCCACCTCGTCGTCGATTATTTTTTGCATGGCTGGATTCCGGGGATAATATCGTTGTTTAAAAGGTTCCTCGGTTTTAAGGCGGATACGGTGCGGCGGTACATTTGATATTCCCTTAATTTCGTCAAATTTAGGTAGTTCGGATTTTAAGAATTCGTCTAATCTGTGCTGTTCATTACTTAAGAGGTGTGAAGTGACTGTGCATACGGCGTCACTTGTCTCACCCTGATCAGGTTTTCTACCTGTTACTGCTTTTCCTCCCATAAAGAGTTGAAGGCCTGCTTGTCCTAGCAGGTCCATTCCAAGAATAGCATCATTGTCTAGAGAGGGGAGATACGTTATTTCGCCTGTAAGGGGCGTATCCCCCAGATTAAGTGTGACCGTATAATGCTCTGAAGTTATCACGGGTTCTCCATTCGCTAGATGTATAGGCCGATCGTATTCTTCCATAGGTAACTCTAGCTCTATAAATTTTTGTCTGAGAGCTTGTCCTACGAAGGTTTTGGTCGAACCGGTATCAAGTAGTGCGTGAAAGATATGGTTTTCCAACTTTATGGGTACAAAGTAACGCGGATCTTGCGACGGCGGTGAATTGACAACTGCTACGGGGTTTCTGTTACAAGGACAGTCTTTCGATAAACGTCCGTCTTCTCCGCAAAAGGAGCAGAACAGCCTAAAAGGCCTTCGACAAGTGTCTTTATGATGACCTCGTTGCTTGCAATTCCAGCAATGCGTCTGCCGATCGTATGGGACGTTGGCGGGTGATAATCTAGGTGTTGAACTAGCTGGTGGGACGGTTGCGGTCGATGGACGAGTGTTCCGGTCGTCGATTCGAACCGCTTCGAATTCCTCGGCCAACAAGGCTAATTCGTCTAGTGTCTTAAAGTCTTGGCGACGGATATAATATCTATATTCTGGTCGTAAACTGTCAAAAATTCGGTCAATATTCTCGGTGACAGTCATTCGGGGGTGCTGACGGATAAGATATTGTGTGGCCAAAATATATTCCTTGGCTTTCTCGCGGGGGCCTTGCCGTCTTCGAAAGATTTCGTCTTCCAACCTATGGACGTATCTCGCTGGTAAAAATTGTTGGACGAAAGCTTTGTGAAAACTATCCCAATCAGTAAAACTGTTTCCTTTGATGCGCAACCACTCCAGTGCGGTACCTTTGAATAATTCGGGTAGCGCGCGTAAAATATCCTTTGGTGGTATATTATAGCAACGCGTCAGCTCTGTGACTCTCTCGATGAATTCCAATGGGTTGCCGGAAGCATCGAATCTTAGGCCCCACTTGCGGACTGTATTCATGACCTCTGCTTCGTAACTTAAAGTTAAACGAGTGGTCAGTGGTCGCCTTTCATCCGTTCTGTTGGACAAATGGTCCACCGGCGGTTTATGTTGTAGATCGGCTGGTAGGTCCTGCGAATCGGCGGGACCTTCTCCGGGACGATTCAAAGACTCGATGGCTGGAAGCTGGGTGAGTGAAGTTTTTTGGCTTTGCGGGACGGGTATGGTAGTTTGCACGTAGAGAGGGAATTTTAAATCCGTTCCAAAATTTATAGGTGCGGGCATTTGAGGTTCGGTACTGGTTAAAGCGGCGGGTGAAACAGGTAGTATTTTGTCTGTCGATGGCTCGGAAATGGGGTCCTCATTATTCCTCTCCTCCACGATGCCTTCCCAATGCTCGCATAAGTTTTGAGTAGATCCATGGTCTCTAATCTTCTTAAGATGTCTACTCAGACGTTGTCGGAGTGTTTGTACATTTCCTGTCGCATCCAACTTCCGGGAGTTGAGCATTTCGATCAACTCATCTTTCTTGAGGAAGTAGATGAATCCAAGGTTCTTATATGGATTTAAAAATTGATCGTCTTGATCTTCGGAGTCGGACATGATGGTGGTCGGAGTTAAATCTGGGCGGTAAAATCAGGTTACAGTTGATTGCTAGACGGTGGTACCTCTTAAAGGTCTTGACGAGGAAGTTTGGTTACTGCGGGTGTGGTAGGGCGGTCGGTGGTACCTTTCGAAGAATCCTGGTCGGTCGGCGGTCGGAGTTCGGTTGAAACTTCTAAAGGTCCCTGCTCGGGCGCCAATTTGTGATGCTTTTTTATCGAGGCTGAGGTAAGCTCGTCGGTGTCCAGGGTTTATCCCAAAGAAAGCACAAAACTTGGGTTAAGAGTTTCCAAACTCCGTTTTAATAATCAACTTTATTATTGAATTTTAAATTTGATTACAATATTTCTTTCGACTTAATAATTCATAATAACAAGGTATTTCATATACATTACAATATTTTGATCTTCTAATAATATAAACATTTATTACGTATAAATAAATCAACTTAACGTATTCGGCTGGGTTCGGTTCGCCACAAGGGCATTCGGTTGACGGCTGGAATCGGTACGGCGGCAAAGAAACGAAGATTTAATTGGGATTCGATCCCCGTCTTTAGCGAAAGGCCAAAGGATGAACGTTGAGAAGATCTCGGTCCACGATACCCTTAGAAGAAGTGGATCGAGGAATAAACAGGTAATTTCAAAATAGTCCACCTTAACGCTTCAAGCTGTAGGCTAGAAGATAATCGGTGAGCAGTCCGCACTAGCTCCGTTCGTGGCCCACTTAGAAGAAGTGCATCCACGAAATAATCTCTGGGAATCGTTCCCCGCCCTTAGCGAAAGGCTAAGAGATAAACAATGAGAGGGTCTCGGTCCAAGATACACTTAGAAGAAGTGGATCGAGGAATAAACAGATAGATTCCAAAGTCTACCTTATCGCTTCCAGCTGTAGGCTAGAAGATAATCGGTGAGCAGTCCGCACTAGCTCCGTTCGTGGCCCGCTTAGAAGAAGCGTGTCCACGAAATAAACTCTGGGAATCGTTCCCCGCCCTTAGCGAAAGACTAAGGGATAAGCGGTGAGAGGATCTCGGTCCACGATACACTCAGAAGAAGTGGATCGAGGAATAAACAGATAGATTCAACGTTGTCTACCTTCTCGCCTCTAGCAGCAAGCTAGAAGATAAGCTTTGAGCTGACCGTACCGTGCTAGCTCCGTCCGTGGTGGTCTTAGAAGAAGTGCACCACGAAATAATCTTTGGGAATCGTTCCCCGCCCTCAGCAAAGGCTAAGAGATAAGCGGTGAGGGGCACTCAGGACAGTGCCGACTCGGTCCAAGATACACTTAGAAGAAGTGGGTCGAGGAATAAACAAGTAGATTCCAAAGTGGTCTACCTTATCGCTCCTAGCGGCAAGCTAGAAGATGAACAGTGAGCATTGGCTCCGTCCGTCGTACTCTTAGAGGAAGAATACCACGGAATAACCTTCGTCCCTAGCAAAAGGCTAAAGAATAAACGGTGTACTGCCCCCGGATGGCAGACTGCGTCCACTGTATACTTAGAAGAAGTATAAAGCGGAATAATCAATGGGATCGCCCTAAAACAATAATAATTTAAAGGAGGAGAAGCCTCAAAAAAAACGGTAGAGGTTTTGCAACCCAAAAATTGTGAAACTTCTGAAAGCACCTTGTGCCCTACAGCGTGTCTCGGTTCGCTTATTAAATTATTCCGTTCCAGAATAAATAAATCGGCGAATTTGGTTTTCTCCTTCTAGTACACTGGATTGGTACAAACACTGGTAAAGGCAGAAGACAAATTTCAACCAAAATTGCACTTCCCCATATCACGTTTGCTGACAGGAGTAAGTGTGAATTAATAGAACGATGAAGTGCAACCAAAATAATGACGAAACAAATATTCCCTCCAGTAGTTTAATTTATGTTGTATACTTTCAATGTCTCGTTGGGTGTCAAAGTTGATTATAAAGTATTCCCTACTTTTAGGGGTCTTGTGCAGGGTTACAATTTAAAGACTATGTTGAGGAGTGGAGTTGCATTCTATTGTATACTTCACTTTGCAAATTGGTTAGAGGTGCGTTGTATATATTGCCGGTATTATAGATGCGGTAAATGGAATTAGCTACAGTTAGCAGGCAGGTTCGGTAGGGAGGGGGCGTGAAAAGTGTAACGCTTCGTTACACGACCAGCTGGACAAGTTAGTACTGTCGATTTTCTAGGGTGGGCAATACGATTTCTAGGGTGGGCGCCGCCCACCCTTGCCCTCCCTTACCTACGCGCATGTTCTTACCGCACACGGCACAGTAGTGCTGCAGCGGAAAGATCATTTTCAATTGATATTAAAAACAAAAAAAGAAACCAACTTGATGTATTATTTTTGCAAAAGAAATGACAAATAAAGATGAAATATTTATTCCATCTCCAGAAATGATTCGCTTTTATTTACAATTTAAATTTGTTGATGGTAAATTTGAAAAACTATGAAATTTTTTTTTAAATTGTATCTACCAAAAATTGGTACATAATATTCAATTAAAGAATTATTATGTTTTCTTTATATGAAGCTACATATTTTATATTTACGGCTGTGCTTAAATAAACTGATTCCAAATAATTGTGATTTAATTTTTCTTCAAAAGAAAATGATAAGAATTTTAGTTAACTTAATTTACTTAAAGTACCTACATTATTTCTTTAGTATCTATATTTAATAAAAATAAAAACTAAAAACTAAATTTGTTTCTATCTTTATTTAATTTAATTCTACCACGGAAAATCTGAATCTACCACTTTTTTTAAATAGGAAGTGACAACACTGGGAAGGGCGTCTTCCCGAGTTCGCGACGAGCGGTATCTATTTATTAATAGTTAGTTTAATAATTCAGAAGCGGGATTCGAGCGCCATAAAAAAAAAAAGTCCTACTTGTGCCAGTGAAAAGTGTTTTTGTGGACTAAAAACTATGCCATATACCTGCTTTGAACTCTGTGTGAGTAGCTGTGTGTATACAATAAGCAAACCTCACGAGCGAACTCGAATATAGAATATAGATGGAAAAGTAATATCCCTCAAAGAGATCTTCTTTCAGTATAGGGTTGCTTGTTTTATTGTTGTTGCTTGTTGGTCGTTGGCCGTTGCTCGTTCGGTCGTCGGTCCGTAATGCAGCCAGAGATTATGAATTATAAAGATTGGAATCCTCGGCTGTCATTCTGGTTTGCCTGCAAGCTAAACAAAATGGCGGATGGTGGTGAATTCATATTTTTGCACTAGTGTTCATGTTTTAACGCACACTAGTACAAAAATATGAATTCACCACTGCATAATTGTTGTTGCAGTGGTTGATGAGTTAAAATTTTCTCGCGCCACTGCCAGTTTCCGTTATTTGGGATCGAGAATGTTGAAACTCTGTGGTAGATGATTTCGGTGATGATGCTCATCATCGTTGCTCCCGTATTTTCGTTCGTTTCGGTGATTGAAAAAGTTTGTATTTTTCGGTGCAATTTTTGGGACCGAGATGATGTAGTACATTGATGACGATGATGGCTCGGTCGCAGCTGCAGCAGGTTGTCGATTTGGTAAGTAGATCTAGATCCGTTCCCAGTTACCGCTATTCGAACCGAGATCTGCACGATAGTTTAGCCCGTTGATGGTGACGATGATGGTTTTTTTTCATCGTCGCTCTATTTTATTTATATTGTTGTGCACAGAAGTAGAGAGTTATAAAATCATTTTATCATGATATTGGTTATTGCCAGCTAGAGAGAACAGTATAGAAGAGGTTTTGGTTTCCAAAAAATGAGGTTTGTGGTGAATAAATATTTAAATAGTTGCATTCCATGTCTTGATAAGAAACACGCATACATATCGACCACTTGAGGCGGTTCTCAAAAATACAAAAGGCAATATATATGTGTAACAAGGATCTTAATGAAGGAAACTGAGATGATTGAAGGGATCATTAAAAATCATTAATACTAAAAGTAAAAATAAAAAAATAAAAAGATTTAATTCATAATGTAAAGTTAAAATAAGTTAATTTAAATAAAAAGAAGAGAGTTAGGTTTTTTTTGATTTCAGTTTCAGTCACTGATCTCCATAATACACTGGATAGTGAATAGCCTATAGTGTATAACAATTTTTGTGAGGCAAGTTTTTAAAGGGTACCGGCCACGACCTCATATCTCGTTCTATACAAACGAAGAAAGAGATTGAACATATTTGCCGAAATTGAGCATTTATTTGATATCAGTTGATGTCAACAAGCATTGCGGCTGTAAATATTGAAAAGAATAAAAGAAAATGCAGGTCCAGTAGCGTCCATTCCGCTGGCGCCGCTGTTATACTGTTATATGAGGGTACCGGCCACGACTATATTTTTGCTTAAAAAATTTTGTATGAATACTGTTTAAGACTCAACAGTTTTTATTTTTTGTTAATTAATTTATTACTTGTTATTTATTTATTGTTATTTAATTTACTGTGTATATTACATATGGAGTATTAATTTGCTAACGTAATGATGTTTACATCTCTTAATTGCTTTAAATCATTTTCAAATTTGTACTTACCTTTTTGTTTGTTACATTAATCTTTTAATTCTAAAAATTGTTGTCATGTAATCTCATATAATCTTATTCTTGTATCAAATCAATTGATTTGCAGATTATGTTGTTTTTTGTGATGGTCAAAGGTGTGGTGAGTTTCACTCATCTACATAAACTTTCTCTCGCTGCACATGTTCGCAGACACTCTTTTTTATTTGAGAGTCTGCATACATGGGTAGGTGCGATCAAGAATGCACAGCATTCGGTCATTTGGATCATATCAGCAGCAGCAACCACACCTTTGGCCAAGGATAAGTAAACTCTTAATAAATTTATAAGTCAAACAAATTTTCTTTTCTTTGGCAGCAGTATTCAATCTGATTTAATCTGAAACATAAAATTGGTCCTTCGATAGCCGATTCTTGATTGAATCCAACGATTAAATTAGTGTTTTTTTTTATATATATATATATAAATTTAACTTTATTTCGGTGCCTTGTTTGTGACTTTTCTGAGGAAGAAAATTACCTCGTGTGCAAATATAATTGTGCTGTACTTAGGCGGGATAAACTTAATCGAATCAGTTCAATTTAAATTCCCTCGTGGCGAATACTCTTTCTATTATAACACGAGTTATAATTTGACAAGACATTTCGTGCTGCGTTAAAGACAGCATATCACCGTGGTTCTTTTCCTTGAACTTTGTAATTCTTTAGAAAAGATTTTTTTTGTGTGAATTTTGCGTACAAAATGAATGTACTTAAGCAAAAACGGGGTAATGCAAAGGCATGTTTGACTCGTGTGGTCGAATTTATATCTTCAATCGAACCTTCGGTAACCGTGGAGATGCTAGAGATTCGGTTGAGTAGGGTTGTTGAAGCTTGGGGTGAATTTTCTTCGCTTCATTATGAATGCCTCAAACACGTGGAGGCAGGTGAAGTTGAGGAATTTTACAATGACTTCGGGACATATGAGTCCAAATACTTCGAAGCACATGCGGGTTTAAAAAGAGCAATTCGCGAAAGACAATCAATTGAAAATTCAGAGCCTATCAAAGATATGTCGGTTCTAGAACACGTGGTCAGCCAGCAAGGCGATATGTTGAAGGTTCTAGATTCTTCAACGAAGGTGTCGGACAAGATAAAGTTGCCACCGATTACAATTCCTAAATTTTCGGGTGACTACAAGGATTGGCCATCCTTCCGCGATTTATTTTTGGGTTCGGTTGACAATAAGCCAAATCTGTCAACGACTCATAAATTTCATTATTTAAAATCGGTTTTGAGTGGAACAGCCGCAGATCTTATTCAGCATATCAAAATTTCAGATGCGAATTATACGGAAGCTTGGGATAGGCTCGAAAGGCGATTTGATCGTGTAAATTTAATTGTGCAATCGTTTGTGCAAATGTTCCTTTCTCTTCCGTCCATAGGAGTCTCAAACACTCAGTCACTCCGAAAAATCACGGATGGTGCAGACGAAGTAATTCGTGGCTTAAGTGCTTTAAATAAAACGAGTCGTGATCCGTGGCTTATATATATTTTACTTAATAAGCTAGACAATGATACGAAGCAAGCATGGGCAGAAGAAATCGGTTCTCGTGAAGATAGTTCCATATACGAACTCATTGAATTTCTTGAAATTCGTTGTGACGCATTAGAAGCATGCCAATCTCTTAATCGTTCTACCACATCGCGAGGTAAACAATCGGGTCCTATTCGTGCTCTGGTAGGTGAAACTGTCGATACAAAGGCGCAATGCTCCATGTGTAAAGGCTCTCATCAGTTGTATCAGTGCCCTAAGTTTGTAGGATTAGACATTCCTTCACGTAGACTTTTCACTAAAAATAATTCCATATGTTTTTGTTGCCTGCGGTCAGGTCATTCGTCGAATAAGTGTCGGTCATCTTTTCGGTGTCGCGTTTGCAAAGCTCGTCATCATCATCTGGTCCATCAAGATGAACCAAGGACTTTGCCTTCAAATCAACCCTCAACATCATTTGCTACATCATCTTCGTCTTTAACTACTAGTGCTGCTGCCCCATTGGTTAATAACCATTCGATGAAGCTGAATCTTCGCATGCAGACGATTTTGCCAACCATTCTCGCTAAGCTGAAAAATAAATGGGGTCAGCTTGTTGATGCTCGTGTTCTGTTAGACACGGGATCACAATCATCTTTTATTTCGGAGTCATGCGCTCAAAGACTTGGTCTTCCACGGGTTCATGCTCGCATCCCAGTTATGGGTCTTTCCTCAATAGATGCTGGATACACCAAGGGTTGTGTGTCTATAAATCTGAGTTGTCGTTTCACACCTCCATCTTCCAAGTTATCATTCAATGCATTCGTGCTTGGTAAATTGACATCAAATTTACCCTTTAAATCTTTTGATAAGTCGACTTGGGAATACATTCGGAAATTGGATCTGGCTGATCCAAATTTTAACATATCAAGTCCTGTTGACATTATTCTTGGAGCAAATAAGGTCTGGTCCATTTTGAAGGCAGATCAAGTTATTGGACCGCCAGGAAGACCAATTGCTCAAAATACCTCTTTTGGTTGGGTCATTTCTGGAGAGTTTTTGGAAGCTGATCATCAGAAGCTTCAAGTATCCTACTTTCAGTCGTCTGTTGAAGTAGATGCTCTTTTACAGCGTTTTTGGGAGCTGGAAGAAGTCCCGTCTCATTCATCTGCTAGCGTTTTAAATGATCCTGCTGAAGCCCATTTTCAACAAACATTTTCACGGGCTTTGGAAGGAAAATACATTGTGTCTCTTCCATTTAAAACATATAAACCCATTTTCGCAGATACTTTAAAGTCAGCGGTCTCGCGATTGCATTCGATGGAACGTCGTTTTAAACATAATTCTGACTTGCAACAGCAATACTCAAATTTTATGAGAGAGTATCTCGAGCTTGGTCACATGGAACTGATTCCTCGTGACGAAATAAATAAAAATCCTTCCTGTCAGTTCTACCTTCCTCATCATGCGGTATTTAAACCAGACAGTTCAACGACTAAGCTTCGTGTCGTTTTCGATGGCTCCGCAAAAGACTTAAACGGAAATTCTTTGAATAGCCAATTGTTGATCGGTCCCCCGATACAACGCGATCTGATCGGTGTGTGTTTGCGTTTTCGGCAACATCGTTTTGTTCTTACCGCTGACATAGTTAAAATGTTCCGACAAATTTGGATTTCCGATAGTGACTTGGATTATCAGCGAATCGTTTGGCGTCAATCTCCTAGTGATACTATTCAGCACTATCGTTTAAAAACAGTAACGTATGGTACCGCCTCAGCTCCATTTTTATCGGTCCGGGTTTTGCAACAGATTGCGGATGATTACCAATCAAAATACCAAAACGCTTCTCGGGTATTGCTTAACGATGTCTACGTCGACGATATTATGACTGGAGCAAATTCAATAGAACAGTTGTTAGAATTAAAAAATGAGTTAATCGCATTATTGTCCGAAGCCGGTTTACAACTAAAAAAATGGAGTTCCAATTGTTGGACATTATTAGCTCAGCTTAACACTGAGGATTGTGAATATACATTCTTTGATCCTGAACATTCACATTCATTAATTAAGGTCTTAGGAATGTTTTGGAATCCTTCCGCTGACGTCTTTTCGTATCGCATAACTCTGCCCAATTCACCTCCCGTGCTCACGCGACGAACCTTGTTATCGGAAATAGCACGTATTTTTGACCCTTTGGGGCTCCTTGCGCCCTCGACCATTCTTTTCAAGATAATGTTTCAGAAGCTTTGGTCTTCTGAGATGAAACTAAGTTGGGATGATCCACTTCCTCCTGAACTCTCTGATGAATGGATAGACTATCGCAACCAATTATCGTGTTTTGAAAAGATTCGTGTCCCTCGAAATATGTTTTCATCCGAACATACAATTGAACTCCATGGTTTCTCGGATGCGTCGTCGCTTGCCTACTCCGCTGTAGTCTATGCATTATCCAAATGTTCTGACGGTCAAATAAACATAACGATTATTGCGGCTAAAACAAAAGTGGCCCCTATTAAACCTGTCTCCATTCCACGACTTGAACTTTGCGGTGCTGTACTATTAGTTCGGTTAATAAATTTGGTTCGGTCGTCAGTAAATGCCAAAATAAATAAAACTTATGCATGGTGTGATTCTGAAATTGTGCTACATTGGCTCTCTTCGCCTCCTCGTCGCTGGACAACTTTCGTTGCAAACAGAACGGCTACAATTTTGGAAACGTTACCAAGAAGCTCATGGAATTATGTTCCATCAGAATCGAATCCTGCGGATTGTGCTTCACGTGGTGTTCCACCCTCACTTCTTTTTAGACACCCTCTTTGGTGGACTGGTCCAACCTGGCTTTCTGAATCTGAAGAACATTGGCCAAAATCACATCAATCTGCAAATCTATCTGACCAAACATTGGTTAAAGTGGAGGAGAAGTCGCTCGTAAGGCATGTACTGGTCACGTCGTTTGATAGACATGTCTTCGACGACCTTACTGTGAAGATTTCGTCGTGGTCACGCCTGATAAGAGTTGCTGCTTACGTCTTAAGATTCATTTCAAATTTAAAACCATCAAATTCTGTTAAATATTCTCATGGACTGCAATTCACGGAAATTCGTAACGCGAAAATCGCTATTTTAAAACATGTTCAACAAAATTCTTTTAAAAACGATATCCATTACCTGAGATCAACAAATCAACTTCCTTCGAAATCAAAATTACTACGGTATTCAGCATTTCTGGATAATGATGGATTACTTCGTATCGGTGGACGAATCAAACATGCTTGTGTATCATATAGCATAAAACATCCTATTATTTTACCTAAAATTAATCCAATTTCTAATCTCATCATTACAGATATCCATAAAAGATATATGCATGCTGGAATATCCGAAACCTTTGCTTTCGTCCGACAAGAATATTGGATAATGGGCAGCCGAAACCTTATTCGAAAAATTATCCATACCTGCATAAGATGTTTTATGCACAGAAAACAGACAAGCCAACAGATAATGGGAGATCTGCCATCTTATCGCATCCAACCAAGTCGTCCATTCACAAACACAGGATGTGATTACGCTGGTCCACTCACAATGAAATTATCCCGCTGTCGCAATGCTAAGACCTCAAAAGCATACATCGCCCTGTTTGTATGCATGTCTACTAAGGCTATTCACTTGGAGTTAGTGAGTGACCTTACCACTGATGCTTTCATCGCGGCCTTTCGTAGATTTGTCTCTCGTCGCGGCAAGTGTACAAACATATACAGTGACAACGGAACGAACTTTCAAGGAGCTCGACGGTGTCTCACGGAGATGCACAAATTTGTTATGGCACAATCACACAACGACGTCATTACTACTGCACTCGCAAGGGATGGTACAACTTGGCACTTCATCCCTCCTTCTACGCCACACTTTGGTGGCCTATGGGAGGCTGGCGTCAAGTCCGTGAAAACGCACTTGCGTCGTGTTATCGGCAATACAATCCTTACCTTTGAAGAACTTAATACCTTTTTAACCCAAGTAGAAGCTATTCTTAATTCTCGTCCTTTGTGTTGTATGTCAGATTGTGATTTAAATCCGCTAACCCCAGCTCACTTTCTTATAGGTGAACCACTGACAGCTGTTCCAGAGCCTAGCGTGTTAGACACTCCAATCAACCGCCTAACCCATTGGAATCATATTCAAAACATGGTTCAGGGTTTCTGGAAAAGATGGCACACAGAGTATCTTACTACCCTCCAAGAAAGACCGAAGTGGCAAGAAATTAGAATTAACTTCCAACCTGGCGACTTAGTGGTGATAAAGGAGCCTAGTTTACCACCCACAAAATGGATACTGGGCAGAATTGTATCTGTCAACCCTGGTGCAGACCAACATGTACGAGTTGTTACAGTAAAAACCGCATCCGGAACATTCATACGCCCAATATCAAAACTAGCCCTACTACCGTTGTCCTGAAACTCGTTCCAGGGGGGCCGGGATGTTTAAGACTCAACAGTTTTTATTTTTTGTTAATTAATTTATTACTTGTTATTTATTTATTGTTATTTAATTTACTGTGTATATTACATATGGAGTATTAATTTGCTAACGTAATGATGTTTACATCTCTTAATTGCTTTAAATCATTTTCAAATTTGTACTTACCTTTTTGTTTGTTACATTAATCTTTTAATTCTAAAAATTGTTGTCATGTAATCTCATATAATCTTATTCTTGTATCAAATCAATTGATTTGCAGATTATGTTGTTTTTTGTGATGGTCAAAGGTGTGGTGAGTTTCACTCATCTACATAAACTTTCTCTCGCTGCACATGTTCGCAGACACTCTTTTTTATTTGAGAGTCTGCATACATGGGTAGGTGCGATCAAGAATGCACAGCATTCGGTCATTTGGATCATATCAGCAGCAGCAACCACACCTTTGGCCAAGGATAAGTAAACTCTTAATAAATTTATAAGTCAAACAAATTTTCTTTTCTTTGGCAGCAGTATTCAATCTGATTTAATCTGAAACAAATACACTATCCAGTGTATATAGAGATCATTGGTTTCAGTCCATTCATATTTTTGTAAATAAGATAAATAATATCTTATAACGTACAATTTCTAGATATAATATATATAGGTTAGGCACCTATATTAAATGAAAAACATAGAAAAAAATATAATTATTTAAAGTTAAAAGTACCAAACTTATGAAGATTAACATCAGAAACTAACTATTTAGCAAAAAAAAAGAAACCAACAAAAAAAGAAGAAAAATTTCGAATTTCAAATAAAAATAAATGATTAAGTAACTTAAAGAAATCAAGAAAATAAAGATTAGGAAAGGGCAAATAAAAGGAATAGTAAGGAAAGGAGAGTTCACGTGGAAGAAAAATGAATTTTTACGTGACGAATGAAGGTATTAAGGTTTCGAATTTGCTTCATTTGTACAGAGAGCATGTTGCAAAATTATTACATAAACAAAAAAAAACATTCTTTTACTGTAAGGGAAATTGAATTTAGGAATTATTAAATTGCATGGTCTCTTGTGAACACATTCACCAATCTTGATGTATAAATACTGTGGTGTTTTAAGTAGTGACAGCTTTTTGATTTTTGGATAGAACAGCCAAGCAGATTTGTTCGTATATCTTAGATATAAATTGTCAAATTTACGGCGTCGATAGATTTGCATATCTGAGGAAAGTATTGTGAGCAAGCTCTAATTTGCGAAAGCTGTGAGCATCGAATTGGGGAAAATATTTTCGGCATAAAAAAGGATCAGTCTCAATTTAGGAGTAAAAGAACTGCTCGGCCAGAGTTGTCGTTTATGTGTTCTACGGAATTCGGCAATTTTCACAAGTAAATGGTTCCTTTCGTGCGATAGAAAGAATTTGATGATTACAGGGGAAGTGTTGCTCCTTTCATTGTGACGAGTGCGAAATATAGTTCTTAGTGTAGGCACCTTAATGTCAAGTGAAAATAATGACAACATTTGGCTGGTCGGCGGGTATACTATATAAAACAGCACCCGTTGAAATGTTATTTTCTTGTGCTTCTAGTGCTTCACTAAGACATGCCACCTCAGTCGTAAGATTATTTGTAGAAGTTGTACTTTTTGTGGTAGATGTCTTGGATTTAAGAATGTAAACATCAGAGATGACATTTGCGATGTTTTGATTAAGGGTTTCAATTTCAGCTTGCTTTTTATTGTTTTGTTCCATTAATACTTTGTGCTCAGAGCTGTGTGCTCAATGCTGTGTGCTCAATGCTGTGTGTTAGAGCTGTGTGCTCAGTGCTGTGTGCTTAGAGCTGTGTGCTCAGAGCTGTGTGCTCAATGCTGTGTGCTAGAGCTGTGTGCTCAGAGCTGTGTGCTAGAGCTGTGTGCTCAGAGCTGTGTGCTCAGTGCTGTGTGCTTAGAGCTGTGTGCTCAAAGCTGTGTGCTCAATGCTGTGTGCTAGAGCTGTGTGCTCAGAGCTGTGTTCTCAATGCTGTGTGCTAGAGCTGTGTGCTCAAAGCTGTGCTCAGAGCTGTTAGCTCAGAACTGTGTGCTCAGAGCTGTGTGCTCAGTGCTGTGTGCTTAGAGCTGTGTGCTCAATGCTGTGTGCTCAGTGCTGTGTGCTTAGTGCTCTGTGCCTTGAGCTGTGTGCTCAGTGCTTTGTGCTAAGAGCTGTGTGGGTTAGAGCTGTATGCTTATAGCTGTAAGCTTATAGCTGTGTGCTTATAGCTGTGTACTTAGAGCTGTGTACTCAGTGCCGTGTACTTAGAGGTGTGTGCTTATTGCTGTGTTCTTAGAGCTGCCTGCTGCTAACAGGATGAGTTTGGTGCTCGAAAATCCGTTGTCCTTGGTGGACTATAACTGGAGAAGCTGTGTGCGTTATAATCCGTTATGCTTGCTGTGTGCTAGTGCTGGATGAGCTTTGATACTCAGAAATCCATTACGCGTCCTTGGTGGGCGATATCTGGATAATCTGAGTGCTTGATAATCCTTTACGTTTGCTGTGTGCTGGTAACTGGATGAGCTTTATGCCTTTATATCCATTGCATAGTTCGAGTAGTGGTATTAGCTAAGCCTGACATTAGAATCACTGAGGGCAGTGAATGGTCGGATGGCCGAATGTTAACCGACAAAACTCAAGCATCCACAAATAGAAGATTCATGGACAGAGAAACCCCTCCTGTCCATTAGTTAGTTAGCATTAGTGCAGGACTGCATTCGCAGCTCGGTGGATGTGGCAGAGTTTATTGAGTTCAGTTCTCTTTGTGCTACTGACCAGGAAGGGTGTCTTCCCGAGTTCGCGACGAGCGGTATCTATTTATTAATAGTTAGTTTAATAGTAGTCATATTTATCTATCGTTTTTTTTATAATAATTAATTAATTAATAATCAAAATATACATAGCTTATAAACATTATTCCAACATTTTTAATTGAGAAAAAAATCGTTGAGGAAGTAAAAACTATTCGTTTGATTATCTGTGGCATATTTTGCCTTACACTCCGGTTCGATCGAATATTTCCATATTTACAATGGTTTTTATATAAGCTGATCACATCTCTTTCTGTGACCAAAGTATAAGCACCTAATTTCCGGTGTATATTCCTCCGGCAGGCAGACATTTTTACATTCTTTCCACATTTGCATTCAGAAGACCAAACATTCATCTGCCAGCCATAAAAGAAAAAAATAATCAAGGAAAAGAAAAGAAAAAGGAGAATTGTCTCACTGAGTAAAAAAACCCATTGAAATTACTATAATTAAAATATCATTAAAATTTATTCTGATTAGGAATCCAATTTACAAATTAAAAGTCGAGGTACGATCGAAATCTGAAAGGGAACGTAGAGGATATACGTATAAATGTAATCCTACAAACTGTCCCGAAAATCGAATTTACTTCTCTTCCACCTAAAACCACCTAAAACTTCATTCTTCTTTTATGAGGTAAATATGAAAAATTGAATAAACTTCAATGTTATAACTATATCTGTATTATTGTGCAGATCTTCTATGTTCCTTGTGAAACTAAAAGAGAAAAAGAAAAAAGGGTTATATTTCAACCCCCCGCCTTAGACAGCAACAACGGAGACAATAATTGGACCGACAAAACGTATGCGTGGTCAATAATTGCCTCTATAGGTATATGATAAGTTGAAAGCAAAGAAAAGGATATATGAAAATCAACAAAAGAAAAGAAAAACTGTCCAGTGAAGGAAACGGACATAACTACGTGAAAAATTTCCGTTAAAAGAAAAGAATAAAAATTATAAGAGAATACAAATTAAGAGAAGAGAGAATGTGATTGTAAATACTAATGTGAAAGAAAAATTTTAAGAAAAAAAAGAGAGAAAAAAAAATTTAAGTAAATATTAAAGCTAGATAGTTCATAAGTTAAAGTGTGTTTTTGAAGGTTTGAGTGACGTGCGATTTAGGAAAGTTTATATAAATATTTTTCTCATCTCGGGTCAACAATACACAGAGTGGATTAACAAAAGCACCACTTATGTATATATCTATCTACATAGGAAGCTACCGGATTGTGCACAACGCCAGTGGATTTCATGTAAGTGATCGTTAAACTACATTATTATTTTTTATTATTTATATGATTTTTCCTTTATTTAAATACTTTATTCAAATCTCGAATTCAAACAAAATATTAAGTAAATTAAAGTCCGAACTATTTAATTATCTTGAATTAAGGTTATTCATTCTCTTTTCTGTGTTGTTATTACACTTGTAAATTTTTTAATAATAATTTTCAAGATCGTTTTTTTTTTTAAGGAAGTCCATTTTCAGAATGAAACAAATGAACTCTCGTAATATTAAATGAATAAAATTGAACTGATTTATAAATGTTAAATGCTTAACTTTTTCCTTTTGGGGTTGTGTTTATGTCATTAAGTCAAGTGAGAGTGATGCTAGATTGAAAAAGAAAGACCAATTCAATCGAGGGACAACATTATTATTTTGATTGAGTGCGAGTGTTGTCATGGTCATGTAATTTGGGGAGGGAAAGAGCACTCGGGAAACCATCTCCACCTGGTTACCCCACTGCTGAACCTTCGAGTCTGTCCAACAGTCGACGATTTTTTTTCTGGCATGATATTTATTTGTTGTTCCGTGGGCTGCTGTTCACAAGATCCCACTCCTACTCCGTCAAGCTAGGCCCTTTCAAGCATGCCACCCGTGAATTTGAAGTCCAGAATATTTTGTTGTTAGTGATAACGAAACATGAGAGCAACAAATATGGCGCCCAACGACATAGGCAAACTTTTAGCCTTTATACTAAACTGTCAAACTCCTACCTGTGATAGTAATAACACTTGAAATCCATGAGTCCCAGTTACCGTTGTGATTCGTAACTGTGTGCCGTGTAACATAAAGATTTTTTTTCAAGCAGAGTCAGGTATTTTGGGTACGAAATCCAAATATCTTTGCACACTTGATGTGATAATTATAAAAATTTTATTTGTTAGTCCGAGTAATACGACATCGTTAGTCTTGTTGTCGTGTTGTCGTTACAACAATTTTGTTTTCTTTCAAAATTTGAATTACTTTGAAATATTTAAGGGGATCGTAAGTCCGTGGTTACGATAATTAGTCGTACCTACGTTGCGACGATTTCTCGTAGGGTATCCAAAGTAATAATCGCAGATGTTCAGCAGATTAGCAGACTCCACTTGCAACAAAAACATAGACAACCCCTGATGACGAATAGACACAAAAAAAAACAAAAAACAATCAACTTATATTATAAGATGTCGAAACAAAATACAAAGAAAAAGAATGAGAAGGATGAACAGCTTCATTCTTCATTTTTTGTTGATTTAAATCAAGATCCTTTACCCAATACTGGTACAAGACCTAAGGTCGTACGCACCCCACCACCTTCAAGTAAGACCAATAGAACAAGAGGAAGAACAAAACCTCCTTTAGAAATTATTGAGCCCCTACAACCGGATATACAACCGGATGGTATAAATATCGAACTACGTTATAGAGATCCTCAAAATTTTAATCAAAATATTGATAAATCAGAGCCTAGATATAGTTCGGGAACATTACGCGATGGAATACCCAAGCCAATGACTGAACAACATGAAGATCTGGCTGGTGCCCGGTCAGGCACAGTTCAGAACAAAAATTTATTCGAACCTCCAATTTATAGTTCCAATACAACATCTAACGCGATCGGTGCCTTAGGAGTTATATTGAAGCAAACAGTGTTAGATAACCACTTATCGTTTTTGCGAGAACTAAAATGTTTTCAGAATTCCTTGACCGACCAAATTCAAAAGATTCAGCCTGCTCCAAGCAAGACCATTCCAGAAACGCCACCTGACTTCCGAGATTTTTCAAGCATCTTCAAATACTTTTAATTTTCAACCACGTCCGTCTGCTTCAAGTTCCTTGAGTCTTTGCAAAATAGAAAAGTGGAATATCAGTTTTGATGGAACAGAAAACGTTCATGACTTCATCTTCAAAGTAGAAACTTTGAAGGAAAGAATTCAATGTTCTTGGGAACATCTCCTAACGAATTTTCATCTTCTCCTGCAAGGTAAAGCTGAAAAGTGGTTTTGGTTTTATTCCAAACAAAACCAAAACACAGGTTTTTCGGATATCACTTTTAAAAATGCCTTTATAAGACAGTTTGGCAGAGTCGAAAACGATCACGAAAAACTCATTGAAATGCTCGAGCGCAAGCAAGGAGCGAAAGAAAGCTTCGATGATTTTTGCACCGCAATGGTGACTAAGAACTCCCGTCTGAAGGAACCAATGAGTAACGCAAAGCTTTACTGATGTGTACCTAGAGAATACAATCCCGGGATCCCGAATCCCGGGATCCTGGGATCCCGGCCCATTTTTCGATCCCGAAAATCCCGGGATTATATTGCTCCAATCCCGGGATTTCCGGGATCAGCGGTTTTAATATTCGCACAGCTTAATTTATTTTTCTGCTTGCTAATTTATTACAGCAAAAGCTTAAAGTTTTACAATATTAATAAATAAATTATTTTTAGAAAAACGTAGGGAAAAGTGAAAATTTAATATGCGAAAAAGGTATTTGTGTGAGAAAAGTTTAAAAAAACAGTTCTTGATATGTCTTTTTAGTTCAGATTAATTTGACAGATAAAAATGCTTTCCCCAAGCAGGTACTATAGCTTGTGTTTTGATTTTCTCTTTTATTTTTTGTGTCTGTTAAAGATGCATTTAAATTTTAATATTTTTATTCAACTTTAATTTAAATATAGGTATTATTTAAAAGTTGTTTGGTTAGTTAGGTTGCCACGACGAAAATATCCCATAACAGGGATGGAAAATTCGGTACTCAATTCGGTATTCGGTATTCAATACAATTGAGTTTGGTCAAGTACAAAAGTACAATTTGCCTTATTTCAGTACAATTTTATGAAACCTATTTTCTTCAAATTTGCAAATTTTCTAAATCTTTAATTATTTCGAATTCCTTTCAACAAAAGAATCGAATTTTTTTCTAAAAAGAATCGAATTTTTTCTGTCGTTGGAAGGAATGCGAAAAAAAATCGATTTTTTTCTTTGTTTGTGTATGTGACACTTGACAGCAGCAATTTTGAAGTAAAACGTCAACAAAATATTCAATTTGGAAATTATGAGGAAGTTGATTATACAAATCAACTTACCAGAGTTGAAATTTCACTAATCACGAAATAAACTTAATAAAACAAAATAACTAAAAGCAACAAAATAGAACTTAATAATTCTATCAACAAAATATCAAGGTGAGTGTTTTGACTAGTAGGTATTTTGCGACGAGAATTTCCCGCAATAGACGATGAATTGCAAGACTTTGTGGAGGACGAATGGAAATATTAATATTTTAATATTTTTTACAAAATCGGTTAGTCTATTTGTCTACATCGCGACGTGAGACTTCCTATGAAATGGAGTACTCTTCCAAAACAATATTCTTTGCCCATAAACAGCAGAATCACTCACGTTGATTGAATTTCGAGAAAATTATTTCCGCTATCTTTCAATGCATTTTTGAAATTTTTAGACTGAAAAATAATTACATAAATAATTTTCACTTCTGTCAAAGAGCTTGCATTTTGTACGTTTTTCAACTTTTTTTTAATATAAAGTAGTTATTTATTATTATACGTACATAGTTAGTATTTATATATATGTATATTTATGAATTGTTTTTGTTTATGTTTTAAAGAATGAAATATTTTCGTCACATATAAAACAATTTTGCATTCAATAAAAAAAATTTTCAGTACAATTGACTTCATTTCAATACAATTTTAAAGAAGTTTTCAGTACATTCAAAAAATGTCATTTTCCATCCCTGTCCCATAATACAGTAGATTTTCCTTCGGTGAAGGGTTTCTCACATGAATGAAATAATACAAGATTGAGCCATTTCATTTTGTGTCTTCTTTTTCTGACGTCATTTGAGAAGAATAAATTTATAGCCGAAAATATTTCGTGTGCGAATAATAATAATTTTTTAGACAAATTCTAATTTTATTTTTGAAAAACGTAAAATGTAAATTTTTTTTTAATAAATTATTATTATTCGCGCACAAAAGATCCTCGGCTGTTAAATTTATTTTTCTAAAATGAAGTAAAAAAAAAGGACAAATTATTCTTTCATTCATGGGTTGCTCATGTTTTATTGTTGTTGTTATCGTCGGTCAGTCCGAAATATAAATGGTGGTTGTTGGAACATAAGCTATCTGCTTAGGTAATATGTATAAGAAGAGCGTTTTAAACTTGATAAATAATGTAATTTAAACTGAAATAATCTTTTATAAAATGAAATCCCGGGATTCAATTTTTAAAATCCCGAAATCCCGGGATTGGAAAAACATACCGGGATTGCATTCTCTATGTGTACCTCATACATGAGGCAATACAAAATGACCCATACACCGCTCTGAAATGTCCCATCACCTCAAAGCAAAAAAATTTATTACCTCACATCTCACCAAAAACAACAACAAAAAATGTATCTTTACTCTTGGTTGTGTCCACAAAAAAAAACTACTCGTAGATCTCTCTTGTTGTTGAAGAAGATGAAGAATGAAGTTGACTACATTCTCTCTCTCTCAATAAGACGAGGACGATTGTCTTTTGTCTTAAAAATGAAATGAATTAATGAATGCGTGAAGTTTTGTATTAATAACTAATAAGGTTCTTATTACTCAAATGTCCCAATCGAACTAGATTCGTGACATTATCAATCTGCCACAGGCTATGACATTGTCGCAGGTTGTGACGTTGTTGTGTGTTGGGACATTTGAAGTACGTTCGTTTGAAGTTTGAGGAGAGAAAATGAATAGAGAAAATGAGGAGGCCATGCGAATTTTGCACTACAATGTAACAAATAATGAATATAGGCAGATTATCATACAAAGAGAAAGAGTTGCAAGTTGAAGGATGTTTGTTATTGTTGATTTTTTTTTGTTATACCTATAACTGCACTGCATTTATTTTCTTGTGTTTGTGCTACTTGTTTTGTTTTTGTTAGAATAGAAAGAAATAAAGAAAAAAGCATTTGTTCCGGTGCGTGATTACTGGTAAGTGTTTGGTCCAGTTTTTAAATAAATAGTGCTATCTGTGACAAATAAATTTAAAAAAAACTTTTGGAAATTCCCATAATTTATTTTTGTATCAATTGCTTAAAGTAAATTCACATCAGATCACGTGGACATTTAAAATAAAGCTAATATGGTTTTTTTTAAATCTTGTACTTTTTTTTTGTTTTAAATTGAAATGGATTTTAACATTTTTGAATTCAAAAATGTATTTCGTTTAAGAGAAATCATATTCATATACCCGTATTTTTTTGTTTTTAAGAACCTATGTTTTTAAACCTTTTATATCTTTTTAAACATTGCTTTTTGTTCTAAAATAAAGAATTTCATAAGTAAAATTTAACTTTTTATGTTTTTGTTATTCAATTTTCATGATCATCAAGATTGAAGAGACGTCATTGTCATAGAAAAATTAAATTTAATAGATTTGTCCTATGGGACATTTGAAGTACCACCTCATTTCCTAAAATGAGTACCTCATACAAACTCATTTTAAATTCGTGTCCTACCCATCACTACAAAGCTTACAGACCTTATTATTTCGACCAAAGAGAGGTGAAGGTGAAATAGCTGCTTTTAATCCTAACCGTAGGGTTGACACGTCGAAGTTTCATTATTGGAGCTGTGACTTAATTGGACATTCTTATTATGAGTGTCCTTCAGATAAGCGAAACCTTTTTTGCTATAAGTGCGGAAATAAGAATGTCACTACTATGAATTGTAAGAAACACGAATCGGGAAACCGGAAGGTGGGCGAGACGGCGATCGGGGACACTCGCTCATTTCCGAAATTCCCGAGTCTAATGTGAATTATTTTGGAAGTGAGGACCATAAGTCTTCCATCCCAAAAACTCTTAACGTCTAACGATGTTTGTAATAATAGCTGCGTTTTATTTTCCCCCCAGATCCAATCCAGATCAGATCATGAAAATAAAACAATCCGATCTCAGTGACAACTTGCTATATACCCAACTCTTTTTTTCCTTTGTTTTTTTTTATTCGTATACACCCTTTGTCTTTTTTCTTTACACTACTGACGACATTTACAAATTAAGGGTGTGTGTTCAAAATGGATTTGGAAATCCAAATTCAAAACAAAGTTGGATCTTGTGTTGTTTTTGTAATACATGTATTTTTGTAAGCAAATCCAATCTGGTTCGGATCTTGGGGAAAATAAAACACAGCTAATATTCAGATAAACAGCCCGATTACAATTTTGAAACGAAATATCTTTCACAAAAGTTCACAAATAGAAAACCAAGTCATTTGCGATAGTCTTCATAGTAGAAGGCTAAGGGCCAGTTTCACAGTAAAGTAAGTGTCACTTAAGTTCCAGATATGGAAAACTAATACCCAATTTCACAGTGTTAACTTAGTGACAATTAAGTCTCCCATATTGGCCACTTAAGTTCCACTTACTCAGACCTTAAAACTACGTCTAAAGTCCATGAATGGGAAAATTAAGTGCCACTTATTTAGTTAAGTATGCAGTGTGAAATTGGCCCTAAATTACCTCAAAGTTCGAAATAAAATATTTAAAAATGAATTACCGACAAAAATTAAAAAAGCCCGACAGCGATTTCAAAAACGTAAAACATTCCGTAAGTTAATTGAATCTACGACTATTTGCAGCAATGCTGATACTAGGCCATTTGTCAATGTCAAGATCGCGAACGAATCTATTCTCTCCCTGCTGGATTCCGGAGCTTCAGTTAGTGCCCTCGGCAAAGACAGTCTAGATTTCATTCAATGGAACCAAATTGATATAAGGCCGGTCAAATTAGTGGTCTATACAGCAGATGGAGCCAAGCAAGATATAGTAGGATTTTCATACATACCTGTCACAATTAAAAATATATGTAAAGAAGTTCTTTTTTATGTCGTTGCTTCTCTCATACAAAAAGCTAATCTTGGTGTTAACTTCTGAAGGGACTTTAACATCGCTCCAGAGATAGTATCGGAACTGAGTATTGATGAAAGTCTTCCTGCAGATAACGTTCACCAGTTAACTAGCTTTCAGAAATACGAATTACAAAAAGTTATCGATATGTTTCCGTCATCTTTGAAGTTAGGGCTAGGACGAACACATCTGGTTTCTCATGAAATTGATACGGGAGAAGCGGTGACCATCAAATCAAAATACTACCCACTTTCACCTCCTAGACAAGAAGAAGCTCATAAGCAAATTAAACAAATGATAGAGTTAGCAGTAGTTGAACCCAGCAATAGTCCATTGAGGTATTCAATTTTTTTTAGTCCAACAGCCAAACAAATTGAGGTTTTGTATCGATTTTAGGAAATTAAACAACCAAACAAAAAAATCTGCATACCCTTTAGAGCATATCAACGCATTGTTAACTCGTGTAAAGAATACGCATTACATAACCGGAATTGATTTAAAAGATGCCTTTTGGCAAATCCCCTTAGCGGAGGATGCTAAAGAGAAGACCGCTTTTGTAGTACCGGGGTGGGCTTTACTTCAATTTAAAGTTATACCATACGGCCTTTGAAATGCGGTTCAAACAATGACACGACTAATGGACAAAGTAATTCCCGCCAGACTCCGTGAGTTTGTTTTTTTATATGTAGACGATCTGCTTTGTTGTAGCGAAGACTTCGAAACGCACCTACGGTTATTAACGGAAGTGAGCGAATGTTTGAGAAATGCTAGATTGACGATAAATATTCAGAAAAGTAAATTTTGTCAGAGTGAAATCAAGTACCTAGGTTATATAGTTGGCCATGGGAGCCTAAAGACAGATCCTTCTAAGGTTGAGGCAGTAAGTGAATTTCCACTTCCTAAAACCGTCCGTCAAGTCCGGCGCTTTATTGATATGACAGGGTGGTACAGGCAATTCATTGCTAATTACGCCGACCTGTCTGCCCCATTAACTGATTGTCTGAAAAAGTCCAAATCTAAAACTTTCAATCTTACTCCCGATGCTATTGACAGCTTTCACAATCTTAAACAAGCACTTTCGAATGCCCCTGTTCTAGGTCAACCTGATTTCAAAAAGGAATTCGTGATACAGTGGACGCGTCGAATTTTGGCGTTGGAGGGGCACTATTTCAGCTAGATGACAAGGGCCGCGAAAGACCTATCGCTTTCGTGTCTAAGAAGCTGAATAAATCACAAAGAAATTATACGGTAACAGAATTAGAATGTTTTGCTGCTATTATCTGTGTCCAGAAGTTCAGGTCCTACGTTGATGGATTACCCTTTCATATAATTACTGACCATTTGAGTCTTAAGTGGATCATGTCACTTAAAGACCTGAATGGCAGACTAGCTCGTTGGAGCTTAAAACTCCAGAGCTTCGATTTTAAAATAGAGCATCGAAAGGGATCACTCCTGACAAACCTGACACTTTGTCAAAAGGAGACATGGAGGAGATTGACTTGGAAAACGGTTCACCCGATATTGACTTGAACTCTCCTGAGTTTGATAGCGATGACTATAACAATATACGAAGTGAAATAATTTCAAATTCGAATCTCCTACCAGATCTCCAACTGTCTGATGGCTATGTATAAAAAAGAGTAAAGTTTAGAACCGGTGAAGAGGAAGAAGAAAATTTATGGAGACTTTGGCTTCCTAAAGGTCTTACTCAAGAAGCAATTGTCAACGCCCACAATTCTTCTCTTGCGTGTCATGGAGTATACGCGAAAAGACTTTTTCGGGTGAGACAGAAATATTTCTGGCCAGGACCCATGTTCTGTAACTCGGCGATAACTTTTCCAGGCGATAAACGGCGAAAAATGGAACAAAACCCATAGGATTCCTATGAGTTTTGTTCCATTTTTCGCCGTTTCTCGCCACGAAAAGTTATCGCCGAGTTACAGAACATGGGTCCAGGAATGGCCCGCCAAATAAAAACCTTTGTTGACAGCTGTGACCTATGTAAAGGAGTCAAAGCTCCAAACCAGTCTTTGAGGGCACCGATGGGAAACCAGATTGTGACTGAACGTCCATTCCAGAGATTGTGCATCGATTTTTTGGGGCCTTATCCCAAGACCAAAAGTGGTAATTCAGTCATATTCATAGTCATTGACCATTTTTCTAAGTTCGTTTTTCTCAAACCGTTGAGAAAGGCAACCTCTGTAAACATCATTAAATTCCTGCAGACTGAAATTTTCAACCAATTTGGGGTACCTCAATTTTTGCACAGCGATAATGAACGTCAATTTCTATCAAAAGACTTTTCAAGTTTTCTTAAATCATTTGGAGTGCAGCATATTACCACTGGCTTGTATTCTCCTCAAGCGAATGCCACAGAGAGGGCAAGTAGAGAAATTATGGCAAAAATAAGTTGTTTTATTGAAGATGATCATAGTAATTGGGATAGATACCTCTCGCAAAGTGCTTCAATTCTCAGAAGTGATTATCACAACGCAATCAGATGCTCGCCTTACTATGCTCTCTTTGGGCAAAATATGATTCAGCATGCCTCATCTTATAAAATAATAGAAAAACTAGGTTGTATGCAAGATCCACCGCTTGAAGTTCTGCCAAAATGCGACAAAATTCAAAAGGCAAGAGAGAACATAATACAAAATTTGAACTCTGCACACCTAAAGTCCATGAAAACCTACAACACTAAGGCGAAACCAACTTCTTTTTTGGTCGGTCAAGAAGTCTACAGAAGAAACTTCGAGCAAAGCAGTTTCGTCAAAGCTCGAAATTCCAAGTTTAAAAAAAAATTAGGTAATTGTCTATATGAATTTGAAAAACTAAATGACGAATACATCGGAAAATTTCATGCGAAGGATATTAAACCTTAACATAAATGTTAAAGATCAAAACCTTGCCCGGCTATTCGTGGGTCGAACCACTCTTTCATTCTTTTCCTGTTCGTTATCTCCTGTGCTGTCGAAAACAAAGCAGGTTTGTAACGAGCGAAACTTCGTACAACACTACTTCAAAGCAGCGACGCGGCTTCTCGTAACGTCCACTTCGTTTGAACCTTAATACAGTTCCAACCTGAAGTTTATGAAAACTTGTCGAAGGTCGATGCCACTGAACTTTATTTTTTAACGAAGTTCTATACTTTCGTTTAATCGAGGCCTTCCTCCGGCAGGCAGACATTTTTACATTAGGCGTTTTTCTTTTTGAGTTCAGAGCAGAGCCTGAACTGTCAAAAAAATATTTGTGTTTCTTTTTTAGCTCTGATCGTTCAGAGCTTCAAGTTTGTGTTTATTTTTTAGTTCTGAGCATAGGTTAGGTTAGGTTAGAAGGGGTGATGATACGGCGACCGTGTCATCTCACTCGGATCACGATGGATCCATTGCGTTACCCAGGATATATGTGGGTATAGGTATGTGTGTGAGGAGGGTTGGAGTGGGGTGGGGAAGTTAGGTAATGTGGGCCCCGAACCATCCTGACTTCTGGATGAAGTTCAGGATGTTTTTTAGTGGTAAGGCTGCGATGTCACCCAGATCGTCGAAAAAGTATTCTCCGAGGGCATCTTTCCTGGTTCTGGATAGGCTGGGGCATTCACAGAGGAAGTGAGTTGAGCCCTCCTCCGCCTCTTCATCCTGACACCCTCTGCATAAGTCAGAAGTGCTAAGGCCCATTCTGCTCATGTGGATACCCATGGAGTTGTGTCCAGTTAGTATTCCAACTAGGAGTGATGATTGAGGCCTACCTATCTTAAGTAAGTAGTCTGTTTTTCCCTTAGAAATATTCGGCCATAGGCTCTTTGAAACCCGACAAGAGTCAATTGTTGACCATCTATCGTTAGCGGTTTGTAGGAAGTATTGGTGAATTCTCTTTTTTTCTTGTTCCAGTGGCATAAGTACCGAGAATACGGTTTGGCTCGGATCTGAAGATGACCCGCTTCTGGCCAGTTCATCTGCCATTTCGTTCCCGTATATATCACTGTGTCCTGGGACCCATTTGAGGGTAACTGTGTTCGTTGCATTGAGTAGTTTCAAGTCGCTGCGGCAACGATCCACCAGTTTAGACTTTGTGATGATTGAGGAAATGGCTTTGATTGCCGCCTGACTGTCTATGAAGATATCAATGTATTTATCGACCACTTCACATGCTACAAGATGTTTTGCAGCCTCGGATACTGCTAGCACCTCCGCTTGGAAGACACTGCAGAAATGAGGAAGTTTTATTGATAATTTAATGGGCGGGTTATCTGAAAAGATACCTGACCCTACACCCTCATTTGTCTTAGAACCGTCAGTAAATACCGAAACATGATTTTTATTTATGACCCGGTTTTCCTTCCAGATTTCCCTTGTTGGGATATCTATTGCAGTCACTGGGTTAAAATCTATGTATGGTGAAGTGTAGTCCGTTTGAATGTCAATGTCAGTGAAGTTCATTATTGTTTTGTGACCGCAGAGCCCTCTTTTCCAATTCTTACACTGATTGAGTCGGAGAGCACTTTTGGCCGCCAACTCCTTCGTAAATAAATCAAGTGGGGCTAGTGAAAGGAAAGTTTCTAGGGCAGCGGTTGGTGTAGTTCTGATGGCACTGGTAATGCCAATGCACGCTAGTCTTTGAATTTTCGTAACGGTTTTTAGATTGGTTACCTTGTCTAAGGCTGGCCACCAGACCAAACATGCGTACGTCAGTATTGGCCTTATTATGGCTGTGTACATCCAGTGAATGGTCTTAGGGCTAGGTCCCCAACTTTTGCCAAAGATTCTGCTGCATGCGTAGAATTCTATTGTGGCTTTATTCATTCTTTCTTTAATATTTTCTTTCCAGTTTAGTTTACGATCAAGAACCACGCCAAGATATTTGGCCGTACCCGACATCCGTAGTGGTATACCGCCGATGGTGGGCGGGTCTATGTTTGGTATATTGTGTTTCCTTGTAAACAAAACCAGCTCTGTCTTCAGGGGGTTAACATTGAGTCCGCAGTTGGTTGCCCAACAGCTGAGCTTATTAAGAGCTACTTGAAGTAGCTCGCAGAGTGTGAGTACGTATTTCCCAGAGGCCATAATTACAATGTCATCGGCATATGCCACGACCTTGACTCCGCTCAGACTCATTTAACGAGAATCTGGTTAACGGCGAGAAGCCAAAGCAGAGGAGATGAGACTCCACCCTGTGGTGTGCCCCTGCATGTCCTAACTTTTAACTTGCTGTTACCCATTTCTGCATTCACAAGTCTCGTTTGAAGCATGGAGTCAATCCAATTTACCAGCATCGAATCGATGTTGATGGAGTTAAGGGCTTGTCGAATTGCAATGTTATCAATGTTGTTAAAGGCCCCTTCTATGTCTAGGAACGCTGCTAGAGTAAATTCCTTATATTGGATTGATTTTTCGATTGTGCCGACCACCTCATGTAGTGCCGTCTCAACAGATTTGCCCTTTATATATGCATGTTGAGCCTGCGAGAGGACACCATCACTTAGCTTTAGACGAATGTGTGTTTCAATTAATCTTTCTAAGGTCTTGAGAAGGAAGGAAGATAGGCTTATTGGCCTGAAGTCCTTCGGTTCAGTATGAGTGGGCTTGCCAGCTTTTGGAATGAAGATGACATTGACTTCCCTCCAACTAGTAGGTATATAGGTGGTGTTTAGACATCCCCTAAAAATGTCCACTAGAATTGGAACAATAATGTCTTTAGAGCATTGGAGCATAATTGGAATTATTCCATCAGGCCCTGCAGACTTGTATGCTGAGAAGGAGTCTATGGCCCAAGCCACCTTGATACTATCTATAATTTGGTGTCCAATGTTAGAAATTTCACTCATGTTAGGGCCTCTGTCCACAGGTGATGTATCGGTCGTACAACCTGGGAAGTGAGTGCTCATGAGTGACTCTAGGGTCTCGGAGCAAGAGTCTGCCCAGGTATTATCCGGATTTTTCAAGAAACCTGGAGGAGTGTATACCTTAGACATGACTTTTCTGAGCCTAGCGGCCTCATTTGTAGACTCAATGTCCGTACAAAATTTTCGCCAGGCTGCTCTTTTTGCATAAGTTGTACGGTTTTTATACTCATTTTTACTAATTTTGAATAGATCCCAGTCAGTAGGTTCATTGCTATGTTTAGCTCTATTGAACAGCCTCCTAGAGTTTCTCCTAAGGATAGCTAGCTCTTTTGACCACCATACGGGGTTGAGTCTGCTTTTACCTTTGGTAATGGGGCATGAACTTTCGTAGGCATTATGAATAGCTGACGTTAGTGAACTGACATGTTTATCAATGTCGGAGCAATTAACTAAATTTCGACTTTCATAGTGGCACAGAGATGAAGTTAATCTGATATTGAAAGCTTCCCAGTTTGCTTTCCTGGGGTTTCTATAGGGCTTTAGATTTCCTAATTTATGTTCAATTTGGAATGTTATCATTCTGTGGTCTGAGAATGTTACATTACTTGAGACCTTCCAATTACTGATTGCGATGGAATCAGAGTTGGTGGAAAGCGTCACATCGAGCACTTCTTTCCTGCTTCTGGTAACGAAGGTTGGTTCGTTACCTCTATTCAGGATCAACATATTTTTCTTAATGATAAATTCAAAAAGTGACTCACCTCTTATGTTTGTGTCAGTACTTCCCCATTGGAGATGATGAGCATTCGCATCACAGCCAACCAGAAGATCCTAGCCGTTCTTACCTGTTGCTGTTACCAGGTTGTCAAGCGTAGCTGGTGGTGGAGGGCCCGGTTCATCACCCGGCATGTATATGGAGGCTAAGATCAGGGGCGGGGCCCCTTTTCTTTCGCACTTTACGGTTGTCATGTCTGCGCTACTGTGGGAAGATAAGAGGAAAAGGTTTATGATTTTTTTCGCCACTATACATGTACGATAGTTACCTTCTGTAGGCCCTTTGTTAAAATAAAGGATATAATCTTTGGATCTAAGTCCACAGATCTGGCCGCTGTTAATACAGGGCTCTTGAACCAGGGCTACGTCTATATTGTTTTTTATCAAATATGAGGTTAAGGTGGCTGAGGCCAACTTACTGTGCTGTAGATTTAGTTGTAGCACTTTCATCATCATTGTTATTATTTTTCCTCTGTAGGTTGGCTACCGTTAACGGTCGCACCTTAACCTCATTAATGCCTAATTTGAGCTTGTACCCCTTTGATGGAAGCATTGCCATTGTCTCGTCATTCAGCATGATAATGGCTTCCTGGCCCGTTTTTGAGGGCGCTTCCATCTTCATCACCTGCCAGTTAGCGCTGGGGAAGTTGGGATTTTGTGCCCGAAGGAAATTTTCCAACATTTCCTTTCTAATGCATGGGCCCGGCACATTTATGCGGACTTGCGGTCTGGTGGGAAGGCTGTTCTTATCGGCCATCTTTAGAGTTACCCCATCAAGTAACCCTGTCATTGTGCTAATTTTGGCTTGAAGCCATTTCAAGGTGGGTTCATCACTGCACGAGAGTATCTTGAACCCCTTGACTGTCGATATCGGCCCGAATTGTGGCACAAAACCTGTAGAGGCGAGTATTTCAGAGTTTATACACTCAAGAAGCCTTACCTCCACTCGAGACCACTGTTCTTTTCTTAGCCGCTTTTCGGAGCTCCCCTCGTTGATGATAGCAACCTGAAGGTTCTGAGCATGTTCAGAGCACGCTCTGTGAGCTCAGAATAAAATAGTAGAGTAAACGGAGTAAAATGCTGAACACAAACGAGATGACATTTGAAAGGCGGGAAATTGAAAAAAAATCATCGTCAAAACAATAAAAATGGCGGAAGAGGTTGGTTGCTCTAGTGGAGAAGGTAAAATAATAATAATAATTAAATAATTTCTAATCATGACAGTTCAGTGCTCAAGTTGTTTCATAATTAATTTAGAGAGCTCTGAACATACTCTGCTCATTACTTTCTTTGTTCGCTCTGACTCTGCTCAGTGCTCAGCTCTCAACTCAAAAAGAAAAACGCCTATTCTTTCCACATTTGCATTCAGAAGAGCAAACATTCATCCGCCAGCCATAAAAGAAAAAAATAATCAAGGAAAAGAAAAGAAAAAGGAGAATTGTCTCACTGAGTAAAAAAAACCATTGAAATTACTATAATTAAAATATCATTAAAATTCTGATAAGGAATCCAATTTACAAATTAAAAGTCGAGGTACGAAATCTGAAAGGGAACGTAGAGGATATACGTATATATGTAATCCCACAAACTGTCCCGAAAATCGAATTTACTTGTCTTCCACCTAAAACTTCATTCTTCTTTTATGAGGTAAATATGAAAACTTGAATAAACTTCAATGTTATAACTATATCTGTATCATTGTGCGGATCTTCTTTGTTCCTTGTGAAACTACAAGAGAAAAAGAAAAAAGGGTTATATTTCAACCCCCCAGCTCAGACGGCAATAACGGAGGCAGTTATTGGACCGACAATACGTATGTGCTTGGTTAAAAGCAAAGAAAAGGATATATGAAAATCAACAAAAGAAAAGAAAAACTGTCCAGTGAAGGAAAACGACATAACTACGTGTAAAATTTCCGTTAAAAGAAAAGAATAAAAATTATAAGAGAATACAAATTAAGAGAAGAGAGAATGTGATTGTATATACTAATGTGAAAGAAAAATTTTAAGAAAAAAAAAGAGAGAAAAAAAAATAAAGTAAATATTAAAGCTAGATAGTTCATAAGTTAAAGTGTGTTTTTGAAGGTTTGTGTGATGTGCGATTTAGAAAAGTTTATATAAATATTTTTCCCATCTCGGGTCAACAATACACAGAGTAGATTAACAAAAGCACCACTTAAGTGATCGTTAAACTACATTATTATTTTTATTATTTATATGATTTTTCCTTTATTTAAATACTTTATTCAAACCTCGAATTCAAACAAAATATTAAGTAAATTAAAGTCCGAACTATTTAATTATCTTGAATTAAGGTTATTCGTTCTCTTTTCATAGGAATCCTCTGGGTTTCGTTCCATTTTTCGCCGTTTATCGCCTCGAAAAGTTATCCCCGAGTTACAGAACATGGGTCCTGGGTTTCAGTTATTTGCCTAAAAATTCACAGAAATAGGGTTTAATGTTCTTTTGCCTTATCTTTGGGTTATGGTCTTATATTTCGTTAATGGCTGGGCTAAATTTGTCACAGTTTCCAATCTTTGCCTACGTAATTAAACTCACGGATCGCCAAAATTAGTCGAAATACGGTAAAAAATGAAACAAATAGGATGAGTTTTGTCCATTTTTCAGCGTTTATCGACCAATTTTATCGATGCGAGAGTTACAGAACATATAGGCACTGATTTACTCTTAGTGCCAGTTTGTTCCCAGCTAATCATCTTTGGTAAAGGATTATTGCAATCTTCAAATCTCGAATCTATAATTTGAAACGTAAATCATCGAATTTGATAATCAGCCGATTTAAGCAGAGCCTTTATTACAAATTTAATCCACTGTAAACTAATGGCCCTAAGTCAAAAACACATTTTGATGTGATGTGAATGAAGAAAACATAGATTTTTCAGGTTCGATAAATTTTGTCATCAATTTTTCACGGAATATTTTCACTGCTCATCTCTAAAAAGAAAGCATTATGCGAAGAACTTAAGGTAGAACCGCACTAGGCGGAACTGCACTTCAGCGACACCGTGCGCACTTTCGCACGAAACTAAACGAAACTTCACGTCACGACACAGTTGGTCAGATTACCAACTTTGTCGCATAGTGTCGCGCCGTGAAGTGCAGTTGTCGCTTAGTGCGATATAGCTCATACAATTTCCTACAAATTAGTCGTGAAGTTCAGTTCCGCTGAAGTGCAGTTCCGCCAAGTGCGGTCTTACCTTTAGTGCCATTTGGTTCCCAGCTAATCATCCTTGGTAAAGGTTTATTGCAACTGGTAAATCTTCAAATTTCGAATCTATTATTTGAAACGTAAGTTATCGAATTTGATAATCATCCGATTCAAGCAGAACCTTTATTATAAATTTAATTCACTCTGAACAAACGGCTCTAAGTCAAAAACACATTTTGATGTGAATTCAACGTATTTGACTACCAAAAATTAAAAAGAAAGAAGAAAACATCGATTTTTCAGGTTCGATAAATTTTGTCGTCGATTTTTCACGGAATATTTTAACTGCTCATCTCTAAAAAGAAAGCATTTTGCGAAGAACTTATAATCTTTTAATTTCGTGTTGTAAAACATTTTTTATACTTAAAAAAGCTACAAATATGAAAAAAAAGTGAATAAAAAACATTTTTATTTATAACCACTGTTTATTTTCCAATAAATCCACCGCAAAATTATTGTTTGTCAAAATAACGAAAGAGTCTTTACGAATGAAAAAAAGAACCATGTAATCACAAAAAGACGAAAGACGAAACGAACGAAAAAAAGACTCGTGTAATCAGCGTCATAAAGTCTAGACCAAGGTTAGGTTAGGTTGGTGGGCTGACGGTTGGTCTTGTTACCGTCACGCTTAGATCAATGTAGATCCATTGTGATACCCTTTAGAAAAAAAACTCATGATGAAAGTCCTATAACAGAGCCCGTTAAGGGCGTCGGTGTTCAGCGAGCTTCAGCCCGAAGTTGCTAGGGAAGTGTCAAACGGCATAGTCACCTCGGTGAGGAGAGATTAACGCGCCAATTTCTATTATTGGGCGTGTTCCCCTTCTTTACCCCCACAGGGTCGGATCATCACCCCCTCCCCCAGACCCGTAGGAGCAGTGGCTCCATGCAACGTCTGGTGGATGGGCTTGATAGGCCAGTGATTGGTGTATGCACCAGTTAAGTTTGGTCGAGTTGGCTTATTAATGCTGGTGTACAGCGCAGAGGCAACAACAGCTAGTGTATGGGCGAGGTGCCCACTGCCCATTCTCCGTTGGTTGTCGCCACCACAGTGCGCACCCGCATTTTCAGTCATTCTTGTTCGTACTATCATTGTCGTCCTATATCATTTAGCGTACTTTGACCTGACCTTTCCTGCCTGTTGGTCGGCTGAATTGATAGGGATTAAGCATTTTCAAGCCACTTTGTAGCTTTGGTGAAGTATAACAAGCTTTTGCTTGGAATAGCAGAGAGTTCATCCAGGTCATTGAAGAAGTATCTTCCAAGGAACCTGTTTCTCAGATGACATAGCGCAGGGCAGTGGCAAAGGTAATGAGTAGTGTCCTCATGTATGTCCTCATCACCACAACCTCTGCATAGGTCGTCCATATTGAGTTTCAACTTCATCTTGTGGTGTCCCAGTGGTAACACTCACGAGAAGAGAGAGAGATTTTTTGCTCAGTTGGATGATTTTTTCGGTTTTATGTTTATTGAATTTTGGCCATAATTTTCTGGTTGTAACACAGGTATCAAGTAAGTTCCATCTCTTGTTTGCTAAATCAAGAATTTTACTCTCGATTTCCTGTTTTAGGTTACAAGGAGGGATCTGAATGGTTGGGTCTCACTGATTTAGGTCAAGCGTTGATTCTATTCTTGCCAATTCATCAGCACTTTAGTTTCCTGGGACTCCATTATGACCAGGAACCCAACAGAGCCTTAAGTTGTGCTGTGAACCAAGAACCCTTAGCTCTTCGCGACAGCAAATCACAAGCTTCGATTTGATTTCGATGGCAGAAATTGCTTTTATTGCCGCTTGACTGTCAATGAAAAAGGTAATATCAGCTTGTGGTATTGCCATCATTGAGATTTGTCTAGCAGCTTTCGTCACTGCCAAGACCTCAGCTTGGAAGACAGTGCTATAATTGGGAAGTCTGAATGAGCTGGATAGTCCAAGTGTTTCTGAAAAGAAACCTGCACCAACACCAGTATCCATCTTGGAACCGTCAGTGTATACTGCTACCGTCGTCGGTTCACAGGTTAAAGGTTTGTTAATAAGCCAATCCTCTCTACTAGGAAAGGTGGTTTTGAATGGCTTGTAGAAGTCTAAACGGGGTGCTATGTAGTCAGTGCATACTTTATTACCCGTGTATTTCTGTAGAATCAGTGCGTGACCAATGGCACTGGATTTCCAGCACTCAGTTTGGATAAGCCGTAGAGCGCTTTTGGCTGCCGATTCTTGTACAAATAGATCCAGGGGTTTTAGATTGAGGATAGCTTCCAGACCCGCTGTGGGTGTGGTCCTCATAGCCCCCGTGATTCCAATACATGCCATTTTTTGTACCTTGGTCATGATTTTAAGGTTGGTAACTTTGTCCAATGCATTCCACCAGACTACGTTACCATATGTTAGTACAGGTCTAACTATGGCTGTGAACATCCATTTTATAATTTTTGGGCTTGGCCCCCAGGTTTTACCAAAAATCCTGTTGCAGGAGTAGAATGCAAACATAGCCTTGTTAGTTCTATCTTTAATGTTAAGACTCCAATTCAATTTCTTATCCAATATCACACCAAGATACTTCGCGTGGTCGGAGAGTTCGAGTTGGGTCCCTACAATAGAAGGAATTTTGAAAGTTGGTACTTTCCGTCTGTTCGTAAAGAGGACTAGTTCGGTTTTTTGCGGGTTGCAGTTCATAGTCCATGTATATACTGTAGATAAAGCATTTTCTATTTGCTCGCTGATGGTGGAAGGGAATTTACCTGTCGCTAGCAATGCTAAGTCATCTGCGTATGCAATTACTTTAACTCCACTATATTTAAGTCTCATGAGGACCGTGTTCATCACGAGTACCCAAAGAAGCGGAGAAAGGACCCCACCTTGTGGAGTCCCGCTGGAAGCAGATACTTTGATCTGTACACCTCCTAACTCAGAGTTGATCTGCCTGTTTTTTAGCATAAACATTATCCATCTGATGATGGCGTTATTAACGTTAAGATTAACTTTTCCCTTTTGTATACGCATGATGGGCTGGAGATATGATTTCCGGGCTCAGTGTGTGGCGTATATATATGTATGTCTATCAGTCTTTCAAAAGTTTTTAGGAGAAACGATGAGAGACTGATGGGTCTGAAGTCTTTAGCACCCGTGTGGCTTGGTTTTCCAGCTTTTGGAATAAAAACCACTTTGACTTCTCTCCACGCCTTAGGTACATATCCCCATTTCGGGCTACTTAGGAATAAGTTTTTTTAAGTGTGGGATTGCATGTTCTACACATTTTTGTAACATCATGGGGAAAACACCGTCCAACCCTGGTGATTTATACGGTGAAAAGGAGTTAATAGCCCATTTAATCCTTTCTTCCGTAATCAACTCCGTTGGTAGTGTGTTCCCGATACAGGGTTCCACTTGTGGGTCCCTATTACCATTAGAGGTACAACCTGGGAAGTGAGCATTAACTAGGAGCTCTAGTGTTTCGCTACACGATTCTGTCCAATGTCCATTGGATTCTTTAAGGGATCCTAGAACAATTGGTCCCTTAGCAAGTATTTTTCTTAGTCTTGCTGATTCATTTGTACTCTCAACTTGACTACAGAATTTTCTCCACGAGCTGCGTTTGGCTCTTTGTGTTTCTAACTTAAACTTCTTTTGACTAGATTTATAGATTTCCCAGTCAATGTCCGTCCTTGTGCGCTTGGCAACATTAAAAAGTCTCCTAGTTTCTTTCCTAATACTACCAAATTCGATTGTCCACCAGGGTGGTTTCATTTTACCTAGTCCACAAGGTTTTAGTGGACACCCTTTTTCTAATGCTTTACCGACGATTTTCGTGAAGCTATCGTTTGCTTTATCTATAGTCTCGGGTTCTAGCACTGTATCAGTGCTCAACTTTTGTATTTCGATCTCTACTTCCCTATTAAAAATATCCCAGTTCGTTCTTCTGATATTTCTAAAGGGTTTACGAGGATCTGGGGTGTCAGGTATTAAGAATTCTATGAGTTTATGATCAGAGAATGATTCATCTTTTAATACCCTCCACTGGTCTACGAGAACAGTATCCGAGTTGCTTAAAAGAGTAACACCGAGTACTTCTTTACGATTTTTAGTTACAAAAGTGGGTTCGTTTCCCCTATTGGCTACTAAAATATTGTTTTCTATAATAAATTCAAAGAGTAACTCACCCTTATCATTGGTGTCAGTGCTACCCCACTGTAAATGGTGTGCGTTGGCATCACAACCTACAACAGTGTCCCATTTCTCCAGTGTGGCACGTTGGAAGAGTATCTTCATTATTTCAGCCGGTGGCCCTTCCGATCCGTCACCCGGCATATAACAAGATGCTATAACGAGTGGTGGGAGTCCGGCTCGTTCGAGTTTGACCGTTGTTTGGTCAAAACAACTGTATCTGGATAGAAGAAAGAGATTAATCTGTTTTCTAGCAACAATACAGGTTCTATAACTACTGTTAATGCCTACATTTGTGGTCTTATAGAACGTGAGTTCCTTGGAGTGTAAGCCCTTTATTCTGCCACCTGCAATCCAGGGTTCTTGAATAAGGGCAATGTCTATTTGTCTACTCTCCATGAGGTAGACTAAGTTGGCACTGGCGGCTTTACTGTGATGGAGATTTATTTGTATTAATTTCATATTGTTTAAAAGTCCCATCCCCATCAATTACCTTTTTCTTGTTGGCTATCAGCCGCAATTTGCATCTGTTTGTATCGACGCGCACCTTGAAATCAATTTTTCTCAGAAGTGGTATTGATTTGTGATTAAGGATCACAACCACTTCTGTGCCGTCTTTAGTTTGCTCGCCCATCTCAGCAACTTCCCAGTTTTGACTAAGCTGGTCAGTGTTGAGAGACCTGAGGTATCTTTCTATGCGAACCCTCGGAATTAACGGCTCTTTCATTAGAAGCTTGGCTCTTGGCCTGGAAAAATCGTCGATTTCCTTCCTCCCCATAAGGCGAAGGTCAGCGTTTGGCCAGGGAGCTTCTGATTTCCGGACAAATTCTTGAAGCCATGTGAGAGTGTGATCATCCTCACATGTCAGCATTTTGAAACCTTGGAAGGTGCAGAGAGTACCGAAGAGTGGCGGTGGCCGACTCTTAACGGTAGCCTCGTTGACCTCCTCAAGGATCCGAAGTTCAATTAATTGCCATTGATCCTCCGTCAGTTTCCGTGCAGGATTCCCATAGTCTGCTATGGCAACTTGTTTACCTACAGGTGCCTTGGAGAGTCTGGGTTTTTTCTTTTTATTAGTTTGTGGACTTTTCGTGGGTGAGTCCACGTCGTTCCTTGCTCGGTTGGACGTACCTGCACCAGTTGAGTCAGAGGGGGGCATTGGCCGCTCCTTTGAAACTTCTAATGTGGCATTCCTAGGAGCCGGTGTAGTCGTTGTATTGTCAGTCGTGAGTGTTGTCTTAAGTCGTTGATTGGATCTGTCAAGAGCTAGCCTTTCCTTAACCGTTAAGGTTTCAGGTTTTTTGTTGGCTAGGAACCGGACAGTCCTCTCATCGTTCCGTCTTTGTCGGCGTTGAATCTATCTGTCGTCGAGGAGTCTCTTCGCCTTGCGTTGCATTGCAGGTTTTGCTTTGCATCGCTTAGCTGGATTCTCCACGACTGTCTTGTCAGTCCTGTCACTGTTGAGTGTCGAGTTCCCAGTACAGCCGCCAGGCTGGGAGGAGCAAGACGCATTTAGGTTGCATGTAGGGCTATGCCCCAGGATGTTTTCCGCATGCTTCCCACTTCCCCCAACCTCACCAGGAGCTACCTTTACACCATCCAGGCCCGTAGGAGCAGGTGGCTCCATGCAGTGCCTGTTTGTTGCGTCAGGCAGACTACTGGTGTGCACTGTTACCGGGTGCGTTTGAGCGTCCTGTTTACCTGGTTGTGAAGAGGTGGAAGCATCTAGGTTGCATGTGGGGCTGTGGCCCTGGATGTTCCCCATGCGCTCCACCTCTGCACATTCCTCTACCGGTGGTATCTTCCCACCCGTCAGGCCCGTAGGAGCGTGGTGCTCCATGCAACGCCTGACAGGTGAGTTCGATATCACGGCAGTTGGTTTGGGTAGAGTGTCGTCCGTTTTCGTCTGTACTGCTGGGGTATTTGAGGAGACCGTCACCCTCTTTGTATGGGTTTTACCAACACGCGAAGCTGGCGGTCCCATCAATCCCCCAACGCTGATGCCCTCCCCAGGAGGAGCCCCCTCCGATGTATGGGTAGGTGACCCATTCTTAATTGGGAGCTCCCTCTGCAGGAACGCATGAGCGTTGAGCAGTCGTTTTCGTTCTGTGTCCGTAAGTTCATCCCAAACCCTCATGCCAAGCCTTTTAATCGTCCTCCTGCAGTTGGAGATTTTACTCCGTCTGGAGGAGGTAGACGCTCCGGAAAGGTTAGAGCTGGCAACGGAACAGCAGTCAATAATGTCATCACTGTCAACTGTCCCGATGCTAGCCCCATCCTCAACTCCAAGGTTGGCAAAGGGGTTTAGGAGTAGGTCCTCTTCTTCGTCTGTCATTGTCACTGTTATGTCTTTGTTGTTGTTATGTTCTGTGGTGTTGTGTTCGTTGGTTGTCACTGGCGACTTAGCTTCTTGCAAAGCCAAGCCCTCGCCGGCAGCCGTGACCTCTGCCGACACTTTAGCGTATATCCCCGCTAGAATTTTGTTTGTGTTCTTTGTATCTGTCATAGTTGTCATAGGTTTTGGGTTTCTTAGTACGTCTAAATCCACAGCTGGCCAACTGAGGATCTATCGATGTAGATCTACAGTTGGCCAGCTGAAAATTCAAACGTAAGCCTCCTCACCACTGCAAGGTGAACCCAGCGAGGAGGAAGTCTAAACCAAAGATACTGAATTATAAAGATTGGAATCCTCGGCTGTCATTCTGGTTTGCCTACAAGCTAAACAAAATGGCGGACAGTGGTGAATTCATATTTTTGCACAAGTTTTCATGTTTTAACGTACACTAGTGCAAAAATATGAATTCACCACTGCATAAATTGTTGTTGCAATTCACATCTATTCATCGACACGAGATGAAATTACAAAAACAACAATGTAAACAAATGGGTTTTGGGGATGGACACTGATCTCTATCAGTGAGATCAGTGAGGATGGAACGTAGGTACGAAACATTCCAATCTTTATAATTCAGTATCTTTGGTCTAGACTTCACCTTATACTATTAAATTTGCAGTGGAATTTTCGGGTTCTGAATTCGTTGTGTTATTTTTGTATGGGATTTTTCGTTTCGCATCAGCAGCGTACTAGGCTTTAACCAAAATGCATTAACCTAACATAAGAGCACATAAAGCAACAACAAAATTGGGTTAATTGAGAGAAATATACATCCGGGTTTAAACTTTAACCTGGGTTTAACGACTAAATAATATGGCAGTTAAAGATCAAACATACACTCAGCTTCATTTAAAACATTTTTGCAAGCCCATAAGAAAGAGAAGTTAAAATTCAAGACTTTTTATGCACTTGAAATGCGAAAAGCCTTAAGCTATGCGCAAGCCGACACGATGGCGGTGGCGATCGCGATAACTTTTATCGCGCGATAAAGATGCGTTCAAAAACCTGCTCACATCAACGCGATATATTTGTATCCCATATCTTATTTTTTTTTTATATTTTTATAATCTTTATTTGATAGATCATATAAAATGGAATTCTCCCGAACTTTTTCTATTAATTTTTCAGTATTTGAAGTCATTTTCAAATTTTCTTTTTTAAACTGTCATTTTTCTTCAGGCGATAAAGCGATCAAATGGTGGTTGCTGCCTTCAAGAACAGTCGCGTAACTGAATGCAGCAGTGGAATGTGAACGCAATCCACATATCGCGTCGATGTGTGCCCCTCCATTGATTTATGTGTGCGGCATCCACATTGTTATCGCCATCGCGTCGATTTGCGCGTAGATTAAAACAACAACAAAGTAGACTCATGAGTCCGGTTTTTATGTTTTCTTCGTGTCTCACGAGAGTCCTCACTCCACACTTCTCTTGCCCACGAACTGCCGTGATATCGGTCTCAATCAAATTCAATTCAAATTTATTTCACAAATCAACTTACAAGTAAGATAACAGTAATCTTTTTAAGTTTGTAAGGCTTAAAATATTTCAAAAGGTTTCAGAATTTTAATATTTAAAGCTAAATTATTAAAGTATCTAAACTAAGTAAACTAATGTAAACTAAGTAAAAAGTTACAATTAGGAATAAGATTGATTAGTTCGTGAGCAAAGGGTGTTTTTAAAGCAATTAATATTTCCAATTTTTCTCAGGCCAATAGGCAAAGAGTTCCAAAGTCTAACAACTTGTACGAAGAACTGGCGCTCAGATATTAGACAGGCAAATTTTGGTTGGATTAGCATTTTAGATCTTCCGGATTGCAAGAAATTAAGGCGTTCAAATAAATAATCTGGTTGATGTGTATAGATTATGTCACAATCTTCCCAATCTAAACAGCATCATTGTTATCGCGATCGCCACCGCCATCGCGTCGGTTTGCGCGTAGCTTTAAAAAGGAAAAAACAACATTTTCGATTTCATATTGTTAAATAAAGAAAACGTTAAACAATTTTTAAGTTTAAATAATTTTATTTACCTGAAGCACACGGAAAGATTTCTTTACCAGACAATGCTATGGACCAGAGAGGTCGGTAATTATTGACCTATTATATATGGACTGCTAGTCGAGCATCATTTCCATACAAATTCCGAAATGAAAATGGTTCCACCTCTCCCTAGTGACATGAGCGCTATGGTAGGACACGCGGCAAAGAGAAGTAACCATTTGCAGTGCCATCTGTTCCTACTTTGTCAGAGCAAGCTTTTTTTGCCATAGAAACTACGAACATCTATTGTTATTTCTTATACAAAACTGAGCCATCTGTTTTTGCTAAAATTTATATTTTGACGTCTGTGTATAATTTTAATTTTCATTTCACATTTTGCGTCGTGCGTCGTGCGTGGTAAATTTGTTTTTTATAATTATATTTTCTGTTTAAATTTGGATAACGATTGGTGATAATTTTTTAAAGTACATAAATATTATATTGATTTTAATTGATGTTGTTTTTTGTAGCAAATAATTCCGCCAAAAGTTTTCCAATTCAATCCGAAACTCGATCCTGTAACATCGCTCAAATGAGAATTTGGTCAGGTTCCATTGTACCAGTATGGCAATTCTGGAAATAAAGTACAAGAAAGTCGTCGTCATTTGTGTGTCCTAGTACCGATCAAGATTTGATGGAAAAAATCTTCCAGGAACTTAAATCTTATCCGCATCATCCTTAATAAAAACTTACCAGAATGGTTCGAGACTACTGAGATTTGGGCTCACATCTTTGGCAAAAAATACAGCGATGAGTTTGAAAATCTCATGAATCAATTTGAACATGTTTACCAAAAAGACTCGTCCTGTGTCAGTGGGTTGCAAACAGTTTTACTTGCGCCAAGTGCCAGGAGGCACTTGGACGCAATTCTAGCTAGCACGAATTCCTACACGGCCGGAAACCAATCCATAACCAGTCGCACTTGGGGATACATTTCTTTGGTCACCAGAACCTTCTTCACTAGGTCTTCATGCTCTGTGAGAACAGCCAAAGCTCTGAGTTTCACAGATTTGCGTTCAAAATTATGCGGTGGAATTAATACATTTAATTTATTCATAATCTTTTATTTATTTTTGTAAATAAAGTTTTCTAAAACGACAAAAAAAAAAACAAAGAAAAATGAATGAAAAAACGAATGAAAAAAAAAACAAGCACAAAACTGAAGTGTCAAAATGTTTCACCGTGTTTTCCGATTGTCCTATGTTAGCGCTAGCGGCGTTTAGTTATAGGTGGAACCATCGTGATGTTGGCTCCTGGCAGTCCATATATAGTAAGTCAATGTCGGTAATATTAAAAAGAAACAAGATACATTTTATTCGCTTAAGGCGACATCTGGTTGTTGTTTGTTAAATGAAAATACTTAAGGCTCGTACACATGGCATGAGAACCATATATCATAAGGTGAGGTGACAACTCGGCCTTCCTGTTAGTATTCATCGACCTCGATGTCAGTATCGGAATCATCAGACAGTAGCTCATCGAGTTCAGGTGCTGGCGTACACCATGGCTTCAATCGATCTGCAGAGTAAACTGAATTCAAATGGCGACTAGTTACCATATTCCCAGGTGCATCCTCTATGACGTAACGGTGATTGCCCAAACATTTAGCTATCATATAAGGACCTCGAAACTTTGGTTCCAGTTTACGTGATGTTCCCGTAGCCAGTGGTTCATATTCCACCAAGACGAGATCGCCTAATATGCTTTTGATCAAATTTCCGTTTCCACTTTTCTTTTTGCTTTTCGATGTTCACAGCAGCCAGTTCTCGTTTTTTTTGATGTCGGTTGTACATCATCATCAAACTCATTACGATTTATTAGGTCGATTAAAATATTTTCTTGACGATTACGAATATTGAAATCGAAAATTAACTCATTGGGTGAAAATCCAGTTGTAGAATTTTGTTGTGAGTTTATGCTCCATTGTAAGTCCAATAGCTTCATATCCCAGGTGCTGTCATCCTCCACTGATGTCCGTAAATAATTCAGTATGGTTCGGTTGGCTCTTTCAACTTGACCATTGGATCGAGGTGACCTAACTGCATTTTGAATGTGCCGAATGTTGTTCTTACGACTGTATTCCTGAAACAACTTTGATGTATAGCCCGTTCCTCTGTCACTAACTATGATAAGCGGTAGTCCAAATTAAGATGTAAGTTCATTGAGCGTCCGAATAACTGATTGAGTTTTTGTTGACCTCACAGCTCTCACGATTAGATACTTAGTAAAAGCGTCAGAAATAGCTAGTACGTATGAATTTCCTTGTCTGCTTTTGATGAACGGCCCCAAGAAGTCAATATGAAGAGTTTTAAAAGGAATCGGATCAACATTCCATAGACATAATTCTCCTAACGGTTTCCCTCCTACGCCTTTGTTATAAGCACATGAAAGACAAGATGTTAAATATTGCTTTACGTATCTTCGCATGCGATGAAACCAAAATTTTTTTAATATTCGCTGCATAGTTTTTTCAACACCAAAATGTCCGTATTCATCATGATAATACTGTACTACTCGCCATCGAATAGCTTTAGGAATAACTAGTTGCTTATCACTATCAGTCATTCTAAATAATCTTCCATCAATAATCTTAAAGTCCTTTCGTAGATGTTCTTCAGCTGACGAACCCTGTTCAGATGTAAGAACTTGCTTAATTCTAATAAGTTTCTTATCATATTGTTGCATTGATGCAAACCAGTCTTCTTTACCAATGTCAATTCGGCTTATACTGCCTCTAACGACTTCAGTCTCCGTTGGTGGTAAAGTGGGTGCACGGCTCATTGTATCAACATGTCTCATTCGGTCAGCATTACGATGTTCCAAAGTAAAATCATACTCCTGGAGTTTTAGCCACCATCTGGCAATCTTTGGCAGAAGCTCTTTCTGGAGTTTTGTCGTTGTTATTGCAGAGCAGTCAGTTATCACTTTAAAGGGCTTTCCAAGCAAGTAAACCTTAAAGCGTTCGAGCGTCTCCACAATGGCTAGAACCTCAAGCTCGTAACTGTGAAACTTCCTTTCATCTTTGCTGCATTTGCGACTAAAATAAAAAACTGGATGACAACTTTTGTCATCGGTAGTCTGCACCAATATTCCAGCTAGTCCAATTGAGCTGGCATCAGTATGAACCTCATGGGTAGCTGAAGGATTATAAATAGCCAATACAGGCTCTGAAGTTAATGCTTCCTTGAGAGCGTTGAAAGCATGCGTCTGTGCCACATTCATGGAGAATTTGACATCTTTCTTGAGGAGGTCAGATAATGGCTGTGCGACCAAAGAATACTCCTTGACAAATTTTCTAAAAAAACCTGTCAGTCCAAGGAATCGTCGTACGTCATGGACGGTCTGCAATTCAGGAAAATCTTCGATGGAATTTAGCTTTCCCTTTCCAGGAAGTACAGTATCTTTTCTCACACAATGTCCCAAAAATTCTATCTCTTCTGCTAGAAAAAAACATTTACTCCTCCGAATAGTAAAACCTCTTTCGTGTACAATATTCAAGAACTTTTCGAGCCGCTCAAGACCTTCTCTTACTGTTCGGCTGACAATTACTACATCATCCATAAATGCAAAAGCTTCTCCTCTTTCCATTCGTGATATCAGTTCATTCATTGCCTTTTGAAATTCTAACGGAGCATCCGCCAAGCCATACGGAACACGATTGTATTCATATAAACCCTCGTCTGTAACAAATGCTGTGAATTTCTTTGAATCCTCTTCTATTTCTATTTGGTGGTACCCTGATAACATGTCAACTACAGTAAAGTAACGGTTACCTGCCAGTTGTGCTAACATCTCATCCACCACAGGCATTCGAGTAGGATGCTTGACAATTATGGAATTCAGTTTTCTAAAATCGACGCAAAGTCGGAACTCACCATTTTTCTTGCCAACCAAAACCACAGGTGAAGAATAATTAGAATTACTATTACGAATTATACCAAAATCGAGAAGGTTATCTACAATAGCCTTAACAGCTTCACGTCTTGCAAAAGTAATCTTATACGGTTTCAGTTGAAATGGTACATCCGTTGTTAGTTCGATTTTCATTTGCGCAAAATTACATTTTCCCAGATTTTCAATTGATTCCGCGAAGCAATGAGAATATACGCTGAGAATACTATCCAAGTCTTCATATTCGTCCGAGCTAAGAGTTTCACTTAGTTGTGTTGCTTTGTGTTTAACTCTGCACTTCTCCTCTTCAATGATAATTCGATTATCTTTGTGGCAAAGAACATCGGTACCCAAAAGAATGTCATATTCCAGTAGTTCGTCTTTAACAAGATACAAATCGGCCGTGTATTTCAATTCATCTAACTGCAACTCGCAGTTGATTTTTGAGAGACACCTGTACTCGTCCCCTGCAAATCCCTTCAGACTAACGCCTACACAAGGTGAAACAGTGGTTAATTTCTCTGCGACTGATTTTCTTATCAGTGACCTTGTGCTACCAGGGTCAATAATCGAAGTTATCTCAGCTGAATCAGCAATAATAACGTTTTTCAAAATAATACCCTCCTGCTGTTCGGGCAAAGAATCGATTTTATTAATGCCACCAGAATTTGTCTTCAAACAATTTGCTGCCACATGTCCAATGCGATTGCATCTTGAACATCGGTCTCGTCGCTGCGGCTTAGAACAATTAACAGATATATGCCTTGTCTCGTTGCAATTAAAGCATCGAAAATTAGATTTTGTACTGCGCTGTTGTGTCACTTGACGCTCTGGTACCGATCTAACTTCTGTAACAGATGCAGGCGCTACATACTTATAATCGTACGCTCGAATTGATTTCAGCAAATCAGTCAAAGATGAAAAATAATGACTTGACAACGCATGTTGCATTTTTGCATCACATAACCCACGAACTATATATCTAATTATTGCATTATCCTGTAATCCCACCTTCCGTCCCATAGCTACCATCTGATAATAATAATGTTCAGGAACCTGACCCTTTTCCCGGTGACAACTCGCCATTTCCAGATGAATATCGGCCTCATTGAAATCATTTGGAAAATCACACAAAAATCGCCGCTACATGTTGTAAATGTTTCAGACATCCCATCAATCCATAATTTAGCCACGCCTTTCATCTTCGCTGGTGGGCCAATAAAAGAATTTTCTCTGGCCATTGATATGCCTCTCTTAAATTTGCAATGCGTTTAATGAATTGCTCTGAATTTAAAGATTTATGATCCAAAGGATCAAATTCTGGCAAAATATCTATGACATCACGAATATTAGGTAATGGAGTTTGTACATACCTGTTCTCAGCTTGATATGGATTATGATGTACAAAATATTCTTGATGTTGTTGTCCATTAGGTGGCTCAGTTCGTTGAGAATAATATGCTGTGGCATGTGATGATGGTATGAATTCGGGTACGCTCCGATAATGTGGATCTGAATTTGCACTAGCACCAGCTTCTGCTTAATGTCCTCCGAGCTGCTGTCTAAATGGTTGGTATCCTGTTACAGGTGGCTACTCATAAGCAGATGGATGGTTATTGTACTGTCCCGTGTGTGGTTGTGCAAAAGTATAGACTGATGATGTCGGTGCTACAGCAGTGGAAGGCAAATTTGTTGAACGTGAAGAAGATGAAATGAAAACAAGATTAGTCTGTCCCATCGGCGTCTGAATCGGAGACGAGTTGGACAACGGCAGCTGCTTCTTTTCAGACATCTGTTCAATCATAGTTTGAATTTCATCTAATCGACTACTTAATTCATTAAAATTCAAATTTCCTTGCGGCGTTCCGCAGTGATTTCTTAAACGTTTCTCCAAGTCAATTTTCTTCCCGGTCGTAGCAAGCCCATACTCCTTGCATTTTTCCATTTTATTCTGATCGATTTTATCATCCCACTTCTGAAGATTGTTAAATAAAGAAAACGTTAAACAATTTTTAAGTTTAAATAATTTTATATACTTGAAAGTTGAAGCACACGAAAAGATTTCTTCACCAGACAATGCTATGGACCAGAGAGGTCGGTAATAGCCGCGTTTTATTATCAACGGATCTAGATCGGGATCATCTTTTAACATGTAATACAACAACAACTTTGGATCCTGCTCTGTATCTGGATCTATTTTAAAGATCCGAAAATAAGTTTTAATTCTGGCGAGTAGACGGCTCTTTAGTCGGTAGGTAGTACAAACTGTAGTGAAAAGAAAGAAGACAGTAGGTCTGTTCGCGTACTTGCCCGAAACTGCCAGATTCTACCAGATTTATTTTTTTTATATAAACTTTGACAGTCTTTCGGACTAAAAATGGTAGAAATGGGTAGGTTTGGGGAGTAAACGAACAAGGTTAGTATCTACATGAAAAATAAACAAAGATAAGAAAAAAAGAGATGAGCATACAACACTGTTTTCATTATGGATCCGTATCGTTTTATTTTCATGGGATGATCCTGATCCAGATCCGTAGATAATAAAACACGGCTAATATTCAAAAAGAAACAAGACACATTTTATTCGCTTAAGGCGACATCTGGTTTTTGTTTGTTAAATGAAAATACTTAAGGCTCGTACACATGGCATGAGAACCATATATCATAAGGTGAGGTGACAATATTTATTTTTGTTATGTATTTTCATTAATCATTACTCTTTCGATCTAATACAATAATTGCCCGAAAATTCCACTGCAAATTTAATAGTATAAGGTGAAGTCTACACTTTATGATTCGTTTCACTCGATGATATGCTTTTTGAACATAGCCAAAATGGCCGCCGTTTTAGTGGTAGAATCTTAGAATAAGAAGGACGTTGATTACACGAGTCTTTTTTTCGTTCGTTTCGTCTTTCGTCTTTTTGACAGGCACGTATCGTCGTGATTACATGGTTCTTTTTTTCATTCGTGAAGACTTTCGTTATTTTGACAAACAAAAATTTTGCGGTGGATTTATTGGAAAATAAACAGTGGTTATAAATAAAAATGTTTTTAATCACTTTTTGTTCATATTTGTAGCTTTTTTAAGTATAAAAACTGGTTAACAACACGACATTAAATGTTTATAAGTTCTTCGCAAAATGCTTTGGTTTTAGAGATAAGCAATTGATTCGGTGAAAAATCGATGAAAAAATTTATCGAACCTCAAAAATCGATGTTTTCTTTCTTCTTAATTTTGGTAGTAAAATACGTCACATCAAAACGTGTTTTTAACTTAGGGCCGTTTGTTTAGAATGAATTAAATCTGTAATAAAAGTTCTGATTGAATCGGCTGATTATCAAATTCGATGATTAAAGCTATGCGCAAACCGACACGATGGCGGTGGTGATTGCGATAACTTTTATCGCTTGATAAAGATGCGTTCAAAAACCTGCTCACATCAACGCGATATATTGCATAGCGGGCTAAGTTGTCAGCGACAATACAAACGTTTAATTTTTGAAGTTTAATAAAAAAAAAACATATAAAATGGAATTCCCCCTAATTTTTTCTATTAATTTTTCAGTTTTTCAAATTTTCTTTTTTAGACTGTCATTTTTCTTCAGGCGATATAGCGATCAAATGGTGCTTGCTGCGTTCAAGAAAAGTCGCGTAACTGAACGCAGCAGTGGAATGTGAACGCAATCCACATATCGCGTCGACGTGTGCCTCTCCATTGATTTACGTGTGCGGCATCCACATTGTTATCGCGATCGCCACCGCCATCGCGTCGGTTTGCGCGTAGCAGCCTAGTACGCAGATCGCGCTAAATTTTAGTTTCCATACGAAATTCTCTCCAAAATTTAGCCAAGCTAAAATTAAGCAAAGCATTTTAGCTGAGAGGTACGCAGCTCCAGCTAAAAAATCAAATGTTTGTTTCTACTGCACATCACTAATCTGTCAAAATTTAGGGCACGAAATAATTGTCTGGGCCATTATTCTCGAGCTAAATTTTGACTGGTTCTGGTATTTTTTTTAATTTTGAACTTTGCTTTGTTTTTACAGCTAGATTGTTGCTGCCTTCATGCAAAATGGATTCCGATTTGGAAGAATTTTTACAAGAATTACCACAACCGAAAAAAAGAATGCGTATTAAAAATAAAATTATGTTCAGCATGGAAGACAAAAAAAAACTGGCTACTCTTGTAAAGGAACACCCTTCTATATGGTGTCTGGTCCATCGCTCCTATTGCCACAACTTGTGCTGCTGCAAAAATCACCAAATCTTCAATTTCCCTTGTATCCATTTTGTTTCTAAAATGTAATAATACTTGAAATTTTTCAAACAAACTTTCTTAAATTTAAATTTTATTTTTTCGGAGAACAGGGGCCGAATTACGGCATCAGTGACTGAACAACACGTGAGGGAAATTACATACGAAATATCGAACATCATCGATATTTTGTATAAATTTCCCTCACGTGTCGTTCAGTCACTGATGCCGTAATTCGGCCCCAGGTGTTTTTGACATATTCTACACAATGCCCTTATGCCTGTTTGATAACTTTTTGTTTCAACAAATATCCCAAAATTTTGAAATTTTGTGAAAATTTGTGCGAATTCGCAAGAAATTTCACGTTACCAAACAGACCACTTATTTCAATCACATATTCTCCACAACTCTCCCATGTCAAAATTTAGCTAGGGTTTTAGCTGATGTTTGGAGAGAAAAGTAGCAGCTAAAATTTAACGCGATCTGCGTACTAGGCTTAACGTTTCAATTTATAGATTCGAGATTTGATGATTTACCGGTTGCAATAATTCTTGACCACGGATGATTACCTGGGAACGAACTGGTCCTAAGACTAAATCAGTGCCTATGTTCTGTAACTCTCGGATAGATAAAATTGGTCGATAAACGCCGAAAAATGGAACAAAACTCATCCTATTTGTTACATTTTTCATCGTATTTGGACTAATTTTGGCGTACCAAGAGTAAAACTACGCGCAAACTGACGCGATGGCGGTGGCGATCGCGATAACAAGGTGGATGCCGCACACGTAAATCAATGGAGGGGCACACATGGACGCGATATGTGGATTGCGTTCACGTTCCACTGCTGCGTTCAGTACGCGACTGTTCTTGTTCGCAGCAAGCACCATTTGATCGCTTTATCGCCTGAAGAAAAATGACAGTTTAAAAAAGAAAATTTGAAAATGACTTCAAAAACTGAAAAATTAATAGAAAAAATTCGGGAGAATTACATTTTATATGATCTGTCAAACAAAGATTATAAAAATATAAAAAAAAATATAAGATATGAGATACAAATATATCGCGTTGATGTGAGCAGGTTTTTGAACGCATCTTTATCGCACGATAAAAGTTATCGCGATCGCCACCGCCACCGTGTCGGTTTGCGCATAGCTTAACAAATATAGCCAAGCCATTAACGAACCCATAAAGCCTAGTACGCTGCTGATGCGAAACGAAATTTTTGTGTGATCTCCAAACAGACAACGAAACGCTTGCGAAAACACAACGGAAAATATCCTTGGAGAGTTTCACTAATTCCAAAAACAAAATCAAACATAGATGCAAAAAATCAGAGAAACCCATGATGCAATAAAATGATAAACAAAAAAAAAACACAAATAAACCCGAATGTCATTTTTCCGCACACAATAAATAGTCTGTATAATTAATTCAGTGCGAAAAAGGAGCGGAGACTTCTCCAAATAATCTACTACAATTATAAATTTCGCTCTTCGAACAGCGTACTGCAAAACGAAAAGCAAAACGAAATTTTCCGTTTCTGATTTCGTTGTGTCATTTTTGTATGGGATTTTTCGTTTCGCATCAGCAGCGTACTAGGCTTAACCCTGAAATAAGGCGAAAGAACATTAAAACCCTATTTCTGTTGTGAATTTTTAGGCAAAAAACTGAAACCCAGTTATATTTCAATCAAACATTTTGGATAAAATAAAAAAAGCAAATGGTTATTGTGGCAGATACCGTTCTTATAACCTCAAAAAAGATTTCGATTTTCTCCTCTAAGAAATTCCATTCAAATGATCTGTGCCTTCAATCTGTAGCTCGCATAGATAAAATAATTCTAGAGACGATTGAAATTAAAACAAATCATATGAGTTTTGTTCCATTTTTTAAGGTTTCTCGACCAGCGTATACTTAGCAGCGAGTTTTCACGGATTTCAAAAATTTTGATGCCAGTAATTAGGTGAACATTTGGTGAAATTTGGTGAATCAATTTTATAATTTGGTGAATCGTAGTTTAAAAGTTATTAACAATTTAAGGTTCGCGTATAGTTAGCAGCCGATGGAAACAAAAGTAGGCTTTATGGGTATCAATCGACGGGGAATGGTTTTGCGAATTTAGTGAGCCAACTCTCGAATTTAGTGAACAGGTAGTTCAATAAATAATTAACAAAATGTAAAAATAATGACAGTTCTATAAACTATTACAATTAACAAATTCCGTAACGTAACGCAGTCAAAACTGTCATACACGAACACTAAACTAACACATATAAACAAAATTCTGTCCCAAATTAACGTCAAATTTTTTTTTCTGTCAAATTAAATCTTAAAGTTGTTGGTTTTTGTTTTCTCTGGCTATTTGTTCATTGTTGTGCTTTATCAATTACCTACCTAAATAAATTTAAAGAAAGGAATATAAATTTTCGTCGAATTAATTTCGTAAATACTATATTTTGTATTAGGTTCGATATTCTGTTCTTGCTACCGATCATTGGTGTCTCGATTGCTTGCTTATATTTAAGTTTTTTTTAATTTTTCTTTTAAAAACATAATTTTATGTAGTTCTCTATTTTTACAGAATCCTTGTACATCGGAAAGAGCTCAGTAATACTCCATTGCATCTTGCTGCCATAAGTGGTCAACTGCAAATTGTCGAAATGCTTCTAAACAAAGGAGCTAATATACATGCAATAAACGAATATGGTGCAACAGGACTTCAAGCTGCGGTCTTTCGAAATAAATTGGACGTAGTTGAACTTCTTCTTCATCGAGGTGCTTCTGTAAATGAGAAAAAGAGTGATGGAACAACTGTCCTTCATTTCAAAAGGGAAATTTGAGAGCCGTCGAAATACTTTTAAAGTACAAAGCAAATGTTAATACCGTTAGTAATTCGTATCGAAAAAGAGGCCAAACACCATTGCATTTTGCCTCTGAGAAAGGCAATGAGCGATTTGTTGAATTCTTACTCAAAAACGGATCAATTGTTGACACTAAAGCCCATGGTTGTCTTACGCCGGTCTTTTTTGCAACGGAAAATAAAAGGTGGTTAAACAATTGTTAAATCATGGGGCAAATGTTAATGCTCAGGATGCGTCGGGTAAAACCATACTCTTATTGGCCTGTTGAACAAGGATTCCTCAAAATGGTAGAGAATATACTCCAATGTAAGCGTGATCGAAACAACATAGTAAACAACAGCTCATTAGTCAAAGCAATTTACGGAACTAATGGAAAATACAAATTTATCGTTGAAAAACTTTTGCAACATGGGATTCACATTTAATCCCGATAATAAGTTCCTACAAACAGCTGTCGAGAAGGGATACTATTTGATACTAGTTGACTATTTGAATATCTAATAGATGGAAATTTCGTACGTAAACAACTTGGCCAGACAAATATACCAGAGTCATTTGGTAAAGCTATGTCCTTAATATGGCTATGGCTTTGAATTCCAAATATAGTTTGATGCGTATCGATTTTAACGAACCCTTTACTATTCTTGTTCAGTTATAATAGGTTATAATAAGATTGCGAAAGAAGATGGAAACATGTAAATCTATAATCGCAAAATAAATCTATATAACAAACGCATTGCATGGCAAACAATCTTATGTTCTATCTAGGTGATGACGATTTCGAGCAACTTACTAGACAATCAAGAAAAGCAGGAACTTTTCATAAACCACTGTACGCTCCGCAATCAAAGATATCACAGACAAAATCACCGATGCAAGCTGTCCCTATATGGTGAAGTTATTTCAACTGACTGTTCGAAATCGTTTAAAACTATTCGAAAAATGGTTAGTTTCATGGACTACGATTGCTATCGCTAGGATTTCTGTATGATTCATCATCGGACGGTTTTCAATGTATTGTCAACAGAATAACTGCAATTGTGCCAAAAATTGAAATGTAGAAATTAAAATATTTAAGACTTAAAGTACGTATCCTAATAGTGTATAGTATGAACAGTACTAAAATAAAAATGATACCACTTTATTAAAAACAAAATGATTTATAAAGTTGTTTTACGCTTTTTTTGGATGGTGTTGTAATTTAAATTGAGAGATCAAATAAAAAATCAACAAAAAAGTAGAAAATAGAAATAGATATAGAAAAAAGCAATTGAAGTTTTTTGTTTCTTTTTTTATCTTTAACTCTTTGATTGAATAAAGTTAAACAAAATTAAAATAAAAGTCGGTTATTACACATTTGTAAAGGAGGTTTCTACCATTATTTGTTGTTATAAGAACAGTTTTTTGTTTATAATCTGCTAAATTATGTTAAAAATTGTTGGGTGCCAAGTTTATAAATAAAAATCATGTTTTACTTTAAAGTAACTTTTATTTAACAAAATGTGTTTATAGGCTGTCAAATGACAATACTGGTATTAGGACCATACAAAATACTCCGAAAAATTAATGTTTGGCTGGTCGATCGGCTGTCAAATTCGTATAAGGGCTAATGTTTTGTTGATCAACTCCAGTAAATTTTTTTTGATCTGGCCAACGTTGCTAAAAATCAACGCTCTCCCTTAGAGCTATTCCATCGAGATTGTTTTTGGAAGAACTCTTTTGCAAATTAGCATTCGGTTGAAGAAACAGTCTTTGACTTAATCAATATCTCATCAAGATTTTGTATGTTATGAGCAGGTTAGGACAAGGACATTGACGAGCTTTGACTTAAAGCAAACCATTCTTAAAACTTCACAGACTAGTTTGATTTAATACTAATTTAGGAGTTTCATATTCGTCTGGTGCAATGCATACCGATAACCTCGCAGAAGATACCTTCTTTTCTTCTTCTATTTTGGAATTTGCGAAAATAAAAACGAAAAAAAGGCACCCAATACAATAGATATTGAAAATGGTTAGTCCTGAAAAAATATTATCATCCTCACGTGAAGGTATGTAATTCATCACAATAATTTGATCTAAAGAGTACCAATAGCATTGTATTTGAAAATATAATGTGGTGAGGTCATAATTTCAATTTTCCTTGAATATTTATTGCAAATTAAAATAAAAACAAATATGTAAGATGAACTGAACTTAGCAAAAATTGCGTATTGACAAAGGCCCTCACTAGTCAACTAATGAGTCCAAGTGAGATCGCCGGGACGAAACGTTAAAAGCTATTTCCATTGAAATAGTGCTAAGTCTTCTACTTGGCTGATATATTTCAGTAGTATAGCATATAGAATTTGTATTATTAAAAAAAAAACCTTCTTAAAAAAACAAAATATGTATTTTTGAAACACCGTGACATTCAATTTAATTTTAAAAATTTCAATCCTTGGTAGTGAGTCCTTTCTAAAATTTTGCTAAATATACAATACAAGCTAATGTTTAAGTTGTTTTTTTATTTAGCTTTTCAAAACATAACTTTATCTGGTTCTTTATTTTTATAGGATTCTTGTATATCAGAAAAGGCTCTTTATTTTTATTCCAAGATGTTTACTGGTAAAAAATCTTAAACTTTAAGGCAGTAAGATAATTTGAACTAAATTTAAAGTTTAAAGTTTTAATTTTTATTTCTTTTTCAAACTAAAAATACATATTTTATACTTTTTCTATAAACAAAATCTAGATAACTTGACAATCTCGTAGAAACTCCATATACCCGGTGTAGCAATTTTGCATTATTGTTGATTTGTTGGGACTCCTCGCTTGTCAATTACAAAAAGCCCTGTGAAAAAATGAGTCCAAAAGATGGTTAGATGATTTTCTAAATAAAAAAAGAAACAAATATATGTAATTACATGTAGCAACAAATTTTGTTTTTAAATTTATTTTGACGTTGAAAATTCAATATTATAATTAATAAATAAAAACTGAAATACCAAATTTATATTTAAATGTATTTATATATACCTATATGTATATGTAGGGTGTGGGTAGCTACATATACAAAAATTATTAAAATTAAAACTTTTAACGATTTTTAAAATTGTTTCCGCTGCGATTATAGCTTACATTGCATTTAGGTGGAAACAATTGAAGAAGTTGTTTAATTAATAAAAAAAATGTTCTATAGTTGTTTACTTTACATATGTATTTTAATTTTGTAAAACTTTGAAATAAAGACTCTTTAACTTCAAAAGCAAGTACATACGTGTGATCTTGTCTTGCATTTGTTTTTATTTTTTTTTAAATCTCGCAATTACATAAAAATAAAAGGGGCATGAAAACAAACAAATGCAGTTTTTTAACAAATTATTAACATTTTTAAAATAAAATTATAATTTCTCAAATCAGCAGGTAATTTCGCTTCTTTGAAACCTCATTTGTCAAAATTGGTGTAGTATGAGAGTCGGAAAGTGAGTCTAGACTATAGAAATAATTTATAAGATATAAAGGTAATAAATAGAATATATATTCACTGTGTAGATACATAAAAGGTGTGTTTTATTCATTGCTGCATAGCCAGCGCTGCAAAATTTCCCTTGGAAAACAATTTGATTGCTGTGCTGGCGATAGAACTTTGAATTATTGAAATGCACTTATTGAGTGAGTAATCGTTTTATTTAAACTTGTGCTGCGCTGGCTATGCAGACCAGACCGAAATTAAATTAGAGAATTCAATATAATTCAGTGAGAAAACGATTGAAAAAAATGGTCATTTTGGATTTCTAGTGAAAAGGTTAAAATATGAAGTGTGTAAATGTTTATGATTTGGAATTCAGTGATGTTCCTAGTGAAAACTGCTAACCTTAAAATTTGTTTGCATTGAACATTCTCTACAAGAATTGACCATCACTCTCTATGGGTTTATAGCAGCAAGATTCGGGGTGGATTTTAGGATTTTATTCAATAAGATCTCCCAGCGGTAAAAACAAATAAATTACTTTAATGATAGCATTTTTTTTATTTTTTGTTTAAAACTAAAAACGAAGTACATAAAAACAGTAAAATAAAAAAAAATGTAATTATAAATAAAAATATTGTACAATCTCTGTACCTGTCATCGTCTTCAAAAGCGGGCTTTTGGCTTGGATACAATTTATTCGAAGAAATGTTCTTTCACGGCTGACTTCCTCTTGTCTTCCAAGAAACTGCCCAATCCTGATTTGATGAAGAAGTTTCATGAACTTAACCGTGTGGATTCGGTAGAAGATTGTTTTTCATCCAAACTTTAATGTATTTTGGTATCGTAAACTCCGCCCGGTAGAAAACCAGCACAACTCAATCAACTTCATTTTGCACGCCATTGAAGCGCACATAGTTGAGAGTTGTTGTTCACTGGGCAATGATTCTTCACGGGCTTTCGCGCCGCCAAAATATAATTATTTTTATTTTTATTATTTGGTAATGTGCTACTTTTCTTCGGTTTTTATATTTCTCCGTCCCTGCGAAAAATCAACGAACTGCTTTTTCCTCTTTCTATATGAGCAAAAGATTTCTAAAATAATCGAAATTATGTTAATTTTACCTTGTTGTTCTCCATCTCCAGTGTTTTTATGTTTTTAGCTTTTTTAACATAAATATATTTTGTTAACTTGTGAGTCATGACAACACAGTTTTCCACTTTGACAAGAGTAAACTGACAGAACTAGGACATGGGACAGAAGCTTCCATGTTTTTTTCTAGTTAGGTTACTTAGATCTGTTCGATTGCGAATTTCTTGTTAGAGAGTAGGTACTATTCAACTACATTTTATTTTTTTGTTATTATTATTAACTTGAATTGTTAATAACTTATTAACTATGGTTCACCAAATTCTGAAATTAAATTTATACCTTTGCAAGAGTGTATCTGAATTTCGGAATTTGGTGAATATTTCTTTTTAAGTTATTAACACACTTTTTAGGCATTTACGTTCGGGAGAGCGTCGCACGAGTATAATTGTTTATAACTACTTAACTACGATTCACCAAATTCTGAATTATATTCTGAAACACTCCTAGACTATATGTGAGCTCCAGAACCAAAGTTCAGAAGTTGGTGAATCCTACTTTTTGAGTTCTAAACACGTTTCTCAGGGTAATACGCATTTACGATCGGGAGAGTATCGCACGAGTATAATTGTTTATAACTATTTAACTACGATTCACCAAATTCTGAGTTATATTCTGAAACACTCCTAGACTATATGTAAGATCCAGAACCAAAGTTCAGAATTTGGTGAATCCTGCTTTTTAATTTCTAAACACTTTTCTCAGGGTAATACGCATTTACGTTCGGGAGAGTGTCGCATGAGTATAATTGTTTATAACTATTTAACTACGATACACCAAATTCTGAATTATGTTCTAAAACACTTCTAGACTATATGTAAGCTCCCGAACCAAAGTTCAAAATTTGGTGAATCCTACTTTTTAAGTTCTAAACACTTTTCTCAGGGTAATACCCATTTACGTACGGGGGAGTGTCGCACGAATGTAATTGTTTATAACTATTTAACTACGATTCACCAAATTCTGAATTATGTTCTAAAACACTCCTAGACTAAATGTAAGCTCCAGAACCAAAGTTCAGAATTTGGTGAATCCTACTTTTTAAGTTCTAAACACTTTTCTCAGGGTAATACGCATTTACGTACGGGGGAGTGTCGCACGAATATAATTGTTTATAACTATTTAACTACGATTCACCAAATTCTGGATTATGTTTTAAAACACTCCTAGACTATATGTGAGCTCCAAAACCGAAGTTCAGAATTTGGTGAATCCTACTTTTTAAGTTCTAAACACTTTTCTCAGGGTAATACGCATTTACGTTCGGGAGAGTGTCGCACGAGTATAATTGTTTATAACTATTTAACTACGATTCACCAAATTCTGAATTATGTTCTAAAACACTTCTAGACTATATGTAAGCTCCCGAACCAAAGTTCAAAATTTGCTGAATCCTACTTTTTAAGTTCTAAACACTTTTCTCAGGGTAATACGCATTTAAGTACGGGGGAGTGTCGCACGAATGTAATTGTTTATAACTATTTAACTACGATTCACCAAATTCTGAATTATGTTCTAAAACACTCCTAGACTAAATGTAAGCTCCAAAACCAAAGTTCAGAATTTGGTGAATCCTACTTTTTAAGTTCTAAACACTTTTCTCAGGGTAATACGCATTTACGTACGGGGGAGTGTCGCACGAATATAATTGTTTATAACTATTTAACTACGATTCACCAAATTCTGGATTATGTTTTAAAACACTCCTAGACTATATGTGAGCTCCAAAACCGAAGTTCAGAATTTGGTGAATCCTACTTTTTAAGTTCTAAACACTTTTCTCAGGGTAATACGCATTTCGTTCGGGGGAGTGTCGCACGAATGTAATTGCTTATAACTATTTAACTACGATTCACCAAATTCTGAATTATGTTCTAAAACACTCCTAGACTATATGTGAGCTCCAGAACCAAAGTTCAGAATTTGGTGAATCCTACTTTTAAGTTCTAAACACTTTTCTCAGGATAATACGTATTTACGTTCGGGAGAGTGTCGCACGAGTATAATTGTTTATAACTATTTAACTACGATTCACCAAATTCTGAATTATGTTCTAAAACACTCCTAGACTATATGTGAGCTCCAGAACCAAAGTTCAGAATTTGGTGAATCCTACTTTTTAAGTTCTAAACACTTTTCTCAGGGTAATACGCATTTACGTTCGGGAGAGTGTCGCACGAATGTAATTGTTTATAACTATTTAACTACGATTCACCAAATTCTGAATTATGTTCTAAAACACTCCTAGACTATATGTAAGCTCCAGAACCAAAGTTCAGAATTTGGTGAATCCTACTTTTTAAGTTCTAAACACTTTTCTCAGGGTAATACGCATTTACGTACGGGGGAGTGTCGCACGAATGTAATTGTTTATAACTATTTAACTACGATTCACCAAATTCTGAATTATGTTCTAAAACACTCCTAGACTAAATGTAAGCTCCAGAACCAAAGTTCAGAATTTGGTGAATCCTACTTTTTAAGTTCTAAACACTTTTCTCAGGGTAATACGCATTTACGTACGGGGGAGTGTCGCACGAATATAATTGTTTATAACTATTTAACTACGATTCACCAAATTCTGGATTATGTTTTAGAACACTCCTAGACTATATGTGAGCTCCAAAATCGAAGTTCAGAATTTGGTGAATCCTACTTTTTAAGTTCTAAACACTTTTCTTAGGGTAATACGCATTTCGTTCGGGGGAGTGTCGCACGAATGTAATTGCTTATAACTATTTAACTACGATTCACCAAATTCTGAATTATGTTCTAAAACACTCCTAGACTATATGTAAGCTCCAGAACCAAAGTTCAGAATTTGGTGAATCCTACTTTTTAAGTTCTAAACACTTTTCTCAGGGTAATACGCATTTACGTTCGGGAGAGTGTCGCACGAGTATAATTGTTTATAACTATTTAACTACGATTCACCAAATTCTGAATTATGTTCTAAAACACTCTTAGACTATATGTGAGCTCCAGAACCAAAGTTCAGAATTTGGTGAATCCTACTTTTTAAGTTCTAAACACTTTTCTCAGGGTAATACGCATTTACGTTCGGGAGAGTGTCACACGAATGTAATTGTTTATAACTATTTAACTACGATTCACCAAATTCTGAATTATGTTCTAAAACACTCCTAGACTATATGTAAGCTCCAGAACCAAAGTTCAGAATTTGGTGAATCCTACTTTTTAAGTTATAAACACTTTTCTCAGGGTAATACGCATTTACGTACGGGGGAGTGTCGCACGAATATAATTGTTTATAACTATTTAACTACGATTCACCAAATTCTGGATTATGTTTTAAAACACTCCTAGACTATATGTGAGCTCCAAAACCGAAGTTCAGAATTTGGTGAATCCTACTTTTTAAGTTATAAACACTTTTCTCAGGGTAATACGCATTTACGTACGGGGGAGTGTCGCACGAATATAATTGTTTATAACTATTTAACTACGATTCACCAAATTCTGGATTATGTTTTAAAACACTCCTAGACTATATGTGAGCTCCAGAACCAAAGTTCAGAATTTGGTGAATCGTAGTTAAATAGTTATAAACAATTACATTCGTGCGACACTCCCCCGAAACGAAATGCGTATTACCCTGAGAAAAGTGTTTAGAACTTAAAAAGTAGGATTCACCAAATTCTGAACTTCGGTTTTGGAGCTCACATATAGTCTAGGAGTGTTTTAAAACATAATCCAGAATTTGGTGAATCGTAGTTAAATAGTTATAAACAATTATATTCGTGCGACACTCCCCCGTACGTAATTGCGTATTACCCTGAGAAAAGTGTTTATAACTTAAAAAGTAGGATTCACCAAATTCTGAACTTTGGTTCTGGAGCTTACATATAGTCTAGGAGTGTTTTAGAACATAATTCAGAATTTGGTGAATCGTAGTTAAATAGTTATAAACAATTATATTCGTGCGACACTCCCCCGTACGTAAATGCGTATTACCCTGAGAAAAGTGTTTATAACTTAAAAAGTAGGATTCACCAAATTCTGAACTTCGGTTTTGGAGCTCACATATAGTCTAGGAGTGTTTTAAAACATAATCCAGAATTTGGTGAATCGTAGTTAAATAGTTATAAACAATTATATTCGTGCGACACTCCCCCAAATTTTGAACTTTGGTTCGGGAGCTTACATTTAGTCTAGGAGTGTTTTAGAACATAATTCAGAATTTGGTGAATCGTAGTTAAATAGTTATAAACAATTACATTCGTGCGACACTCCCCCGGACGAAATGCGTATTACCCTGAGAAAAGTGTTTAGAACTTAAAAAGTAGGATTCACCAAATTCTGAACTTCGGTTTTGGAGCTCACATATAGTCTAGGAGTGTTTTAGAACATAATTCAGAATTTGGTGAATCGTAGTTAAATAGTTATAAACAATTATACTCGTGCGACACTCTCCCGAACGTAAATGCGTATTACCCTGAGAAAAGTGTTTAGAACTTAAAAAGCAGGATTCACCAAATTCTGAACTTTGGTTCTGGAGCTTACATATAGTCTAGGAGTGTTTCAGAATATAATTCAGAATTTGGTGAATCGTAGTTAAGTAGTTATAAACAATTATACTCGTGCGACGCTCTCCCGAACGTAAATGCCTAAAAAGTGTGTTAATAACTTAAAAAGAAATATTCACCAAATTCCGAAATTCAGATACACTCTTGCAAAGGTATAAATTTAATTTCAGAAATTGGTGAACCATAGTTAATAAGTTATTAACAATTCAAGTTAATAATAATAAAAAAAAAATAAAACGTAGTTGAATAGTACCTACTCTCTAACAAGAAATTCGCAATCGAACAGATCTAAGTAACCTAACTAGAAAAAAACATGGAAGCTTCTGTCCCATGTCCTAGTTCTGTCAGTTTACTCTTGTCAAATGTCAAAGTGGAAAACTGTGTTGTCATGACTCACAAGTTAACAAAATATATTTATGTTAAAAAAGCTAAAAACATAAAAACACTGGAGATGGAGAACAACAAGGTAAAATTAAAATAATTTCGATTATTTTAGAAATCTTTTGCTCATATAGAAAGAGGAAAAAGCAGTTCGTTGATTTTTCGCAGGGACGGAGAAATATAAAAACCGAAGAAAAGTAGCACATTACCAAATAATAAAAATAAAAATAATTATATTTTGGCGGCGCGAAAGCCCGTGAAGAATCATTGCCCAGTGATCAACAACTCTCAACTATGTGCGCTTCAATGGCGTGCAAAATGAAGTTGATTGAGTTGTGCTGGTTTTCTACCGGGCGGAGTTTACGATACCAAAATACATTAAAGTTTGGATGAAAAACAATCTTCTACCGAATCCGCACGGTTAAGTTCATGAAACTTCTTCATGAAATCAGGATTTGGCAGTTTCTTAAAAGACAAGAGGAAGTCAGCCGTGAAAGAACATTTCTTCGAATAAATTGTATCCAAGCCAAAAGCCCGCTTTTGAAGACGATGACAGGTACAGAGATTGTACAATATTTTTATTTATAATTACATTTTTTTTATTTTACTATTTTTATGTACTTCGTTTTTAGTTTTAAACAAAAAATAAAAAAAATGCTATCATTAAAGTAATTTATTTGTTTTTATCGCTGGGAGATCTTATTGAATAAAATCCTAAAATCCACCCCGAATCTTGCTGCTATAAACCCATAGAGAGTGATGGTCAATTCTTGTAGAGAATGTTCAATGCAAACAAATTTTATGGTTAGCAGTTTTCACTAGGAACATCACTGAATTCCAAATCATAAACATTTATACACTTCATATTTTAACCTTTTCACTAGAAATCCAAAATGACCATTTTTTTCAATCGTTTTCTCACTGAATTATATTGAATTCTCTAATTTAATTTCGGTCTGGTCTGCATAGCCAGCGCAGCACAAGTTTAAATAAAACGATTACTCACTCAATAAGTGCATTTCAATAATTCAAAGTTCTATCGCCAGCACAGCAATCAAATTGTTTGCCAAGGGAAATTTTGCAGCAATGAATAAAACACACCTTTTATGTATCTACACAGTGAATCTATATTCTATTTATTACCTTTATATCTTATAAATTATTTCTATAGTCTAGACTCACTTTCCGACTCTCATACTACACCAATTTTGACAAATGAGGTTTCAAAGAAGCGAAATTACCTGCTGATTTGAGAAATTATAATTTTATTTTAAAAATGTTAATAATTTGTTAAAAAACTGCATTTGTTTGTTTTCATGCCCCTTTTATTTTTATGTAATTGCGAGATTAAAAAAAAAAATAAAAACAAATGCAAGACAAGATCACACGTATGTACTTGCTTTTGAAGTTAAAGAGTCTTTATTTCAAAGTTTTACAAAATTAAAATACATATGTAAAGTAAACAACTATAGAGCATTTTTTTTTATTAATTAAACAACTTCTTCAATTGTTTTAAAAATCGTTAAAAGTTTTAATTTTAATAATTTTTGTATATGTAGCTACCCACACCCTACATATACATATATGTATATATAAATACATTTAAATATAAATTTGGTATTTCAGTTTTTATTTATTAATTATAATATTGAATTTTCAACGTCAAAATAAATTTAAAAACAAAATTTGTTGCTACATGTAATTACATATATTTGTTTCTTTTTTTATTTAGCAAATCATCTAACCATCTTTTGGACTCATATTTTCACAGGGCTTTTTGTAATTGACAAGCGAGGAGTCCCAACAAATCAACAATAATGCAAAATTGCTACACCGGGTATATGGAGTTTCTACGAGATTGTCAAGTTATCTAGATTTTTTTTATAGAAAAAGTATAAAATATGTATTTTTAGTTTGAAAAAGAAATAAAAATTAAAACTTTAAACTTTAAATTTAGTTCAAATTATCTTACTGCCTTAAAGTTTAAGATTTTTTACCAGTAAACATCTTGGAATAAAAATAAAGAGCCTTTTCTGATATACAAGAATCCTATAAAAATAAAGAACCAGATAAAGTTATGTTTTGAAAAGCTAAATAAAAAAACAACTTAAACATTAGCTTGTATTGTATATTTAGCAAAATTTTAGAAAGGACTCACTACCAAGGATTGAAATTTTTAAAATTAAATTGAATGTCACGGTGTTTCAAAAATACATATTTTGTTTTTTTTAAGAAGGTTTTTTTTTTAATAATACAAATTCTATATGCTATACTACTGAAATATATCAGCCAAGTAGAAGACTTAGCACTATTTCAATGGAAATAGCTTTTAACGTTTCGTCCCGGCGATCTCACTTGGACTCATTAGTTGACTAGTGAGGGCCTTTGTCAATACGCAATTTTTGCTAAGTTCAGTTCATCTTACATATTTGTTTTTTTTTTTTAATTTGCAATAAATATTCAAGGAAAATTGAAATTATGACCTCACCACATTATATTTTCAAATACAATCTTTGTATATAAAACCTATAGTACTATCATGAGGTTGAAAATTTTATCTTTATGTGTGGACGCTACGTGGCGCAAGAATAGCAAAACTTGACAATGGAGAGTTAAAGTGGAAGAAAATACTAAAAGGAAAAGCAAAAAATAGAAGGAGAGGGTTGTATTATTGTGATTCTGACAACAATAGGGGGAATAAGGGAGATAGCTAAATCAGAAGTTATCGTCATGACAACGACAACAAAAAACTCATGTCCATGCTGTGAAAACGGTATATACATATAAAAATATAGCTATGACAATTTTATATGGATTATACGGTATACCTATGCATAAATTAAAGAATACAAGATTACGCCATTTGATTTTCTGTCTTCTTTTTCTGACGTATTTTGAGAAGAAAAAATTTTCCAGCCGAGGATCTTTCGTGTGAGAATAATAATAAAATGTTTTTCAAAAATAAAATGAGAATTTGTTTAAAAAATTATTATTATTCTCGCATGAAAGATCCTCGGCTAGAAAATTTTTTCTTCTCAAATGACGTCACAAAAAGAAGACAGCAAATCAAATGGCGTAGGTAATCTTGTATTGGATTATATGGGTCGAATTTGTTTTCGTTGGTAGGTAGGTAGGTATTATGTTCTTTTTTTTCGTTGTTGCCTTTTTTCACTATCTAGGTAGGTATAATCTATATTATGTCGTATGGGAATGGCAATGTTGCGAAATTTGGTTGTTTTGTTCTATTGGTAGGTATTGTAATAACATAATTTAGTTTTTCAAAAACGTCACATTTTATTGCAACTTTTGGCAAAAATATTATAAAAAAAATCAAAAATGTATATTTTTTAATACCAATTTAAAATTAAATTCTTTCATTTTTTATCATTTTTTTATGGAATAAAAATAAAAATATACCTTATAGGTACCTACCTAACTTATAGTCTAATAAGTCGTTAGGTACATAGGTAGGTACCTATAAGGAAAATTTTATTATTCGCAAAATAGATTTTCATGTTGCAGGTGCTAGGTATATAACTTACCTTTTTGTATTTTTTTCCACATCACCAGTGGTGTAAAATACTAGATGCGTTTTTTTTTTAGGTTCCCCGATAGGCCTATTCCTCTCTATTACTACGTTATAAATTATGTAGGTATAGATATATAAATATATATATACAGGGTGTCCCGTAACTGAAAGTCAAGCGGGTAACGGGTGATAGAGTAGGTTGTACCTGTTCTGGAAAAAATAAGAAAAAAAATCCATCTCGCTTGGTTAAGTAATAATAGCAATATTTAGAAAAATAGTGAAAGTCGATACCCTAGACCACATTTTTAGGTACTGTGGTCACAAATTTCCGAATTTTGACGTGTTTATTTTTTTTACGTAATCTTTAATAACCATGCTATTGATTTCAATCACAAATTTAAAAATAAATATTGCAAGTTTCGTAAGAAAAATAAAGTTTGACTGAGTCATGTTTCAAAAACAATTTTTTGAGCTAACTTTGACACTTCATATTTAAAAAAAAATGTACTACACTACCTTGGCAAGTTTTTTAAAAAATTGGCGCGTTTCATCAAGATTTCAAAATGGTACAACACTTGCTACTTATTCATTCGTAAAAAATATTTTTCATTTTTTATTTGCAAAAAGGACCTCCAGTTCACTTCAATCACTTTTACGAGAATAATGCTTTTTTGTACTCAAAAATCCATTTTACCAAGGTGTACGTGACATAAACAGAGGCACTAGAATCAGACACTGTTTTCCGTCAGTAAGAGTGAGACAGATCTACATTACACAATATGGTACGCTACAATCTAGGTTCGGTACGTTACGTTCCTTGTTTTACTCGCAACTTCTCACAATCGTGCGCTTTTGTGATACCCTGGACTCGATTATTGTTGTAAAAATTGTGTCAGTTATTATCTAGTACATAATAGAAACTAAGAACTTCCATATTTTTCGACAACATTGTTCTGCAGATATCGACTCTGGGAGCGTATAGTCACGAAGTAGCAAACATTGTACACGTTGCACATGGTACGGGTGGAAGTAGTTCTGTTTTAAAATTCGATGAGCAATGCTTTTCGGTATTCCAGTGGATCGAAAGGTACACAAATGTGGGGCGTCACCCATGACCACCGGGTGTTCATCTATGCACACCTATCAAACTCGCAAGGACGATTGCCTATAGTACTCGTATGGCGGCGCTGCAGAAGGGAGATCCCAAGGACATAACGACGAAGTACTTTTAAATTTAATTGAATTCAATGTGATCCAGCGCTTGATCAGTGCGATTGAAAGATCCACTGGAATACCGAGAAGCATTGCTCATCGAATTTTAAATCAAAACAACTACCACTCGTGACCCATACCATATGCAACGTTTGCTCCCTCGTAACTATACGCCCCCAGTGTTGATATTTGCTGAACATTGTTGGCAAAAATTTGTGAAGTTTTTTTTACCTATTACTAGATAATAACTAACATAATTTCCACAACAATATTCAAGTCCAGGGTAACAAAAGCGCACGATTGTGAGATGTTGCGACTAAAACAAGGAACGTAGCGTACCGAACGTAGATTGTAGCGTACCATATTGTGTAATGTAGATCTGTCTCACTCTTACTGACGGAAAACAGTGTCTGATTCTAGTGCCTCTGTGTATGTCACGAACACCTTGGTAAAATGGATTTTTGAGTACAAAAAAGCATTATTCTCGTAAAAGTGATTGAAGTGAACTGAGGTCCTTTTTGCAAATAAAAAATGAAAAATATTTTTTACGAATGAATAAGTAGCAAGTGTTGTACCATTTTGAAATCTTGATGAAACGCGCCAATTTTTTAAAAAACTTGCCAAGGTAGTGTAGTACATTTTTTTTTAAATATGAAGTGTCAAAGTTAGCTCAAAAAATTGTTTTTGAAACATGACTCAGTCAAACTTTATTTTTCTTACGAAACTTACAATATTTATTTTTAAATTTGTGATTGAAATCAATAGCATGGTTATTAAGGATTACGTAAAAAAAATAAACACGTCAAAATTCGGAAATTTGTGACCACAGTACCTAAAAATGTGGTCTAGGGTATCGATTTTCACTATTTTTCTAAATATTGCTATTATTACTTAACCAAGCGAGATGGATTTTTTTTCTTATTTTTTCCAGAACAGGTACAACCTACTCTTTCACCCGTTACCCGCTTGACTTTGAGTTACAGGACACCCTGTATAAATAATATATAAATATAAATGTTATGTTTAAATAATAATAAAATATCAAGATAGATGAAGATAAGTTGAACACATGTAGGTATTAAAAAAAGTTTTTTTTACAGGTGGAAATCTTCATGTTAATAAGGGATTAATCTAAAATTCGTTTTTTTGTTTATCTTTTTTTTTGATTCAAAGTTTAATTTTATCATGCTGATAATTTTGTAAATATCAAATTTTGTAAACATTTTTAAGAAAAAAAACTGGTACGCATTTTTTTATCAACAAAAACTAATTAAAATTTCCGAGTGTCCGACCGAAGGTCGATTTTCAGCCGAAGCCGAAGCCGAAGCCGAATTATTAGGCTGAAAGAAAATCTTCGGCCGAAGCCGAAGCCGAAGCCTAAGGTTGAAAAAAGTCAAGGATTCTCCTTTCCAATTGGATAAAAATATTATTTTTATTAAAATTTATTGCTTAAATAACATAAGGCAAATAAAATAAAAATAACTTATAACTAATTAGTAATTATAAACAAAAAAGAAATAAATAATTTATTTTTAGTAATATTAATTCAATACATTATTAATTAAAATCAAAGAGTCTAATGTTGTATGCTAAGAACAAAAGTTTGTTTGCTCGATATAATAAACAGATTCTTCGGCTTCGGCCAAAACTTCGGCCTACAATGGCCGAAGCCGAAGGTTTGGCCGAATGTTGTTTTTTTGGCCGAATTCGACCGAAGCCGAAGGCCGAAGCCGAAGCTTCGGTCGGACACTATTGTTTTAATTCAAAATTTAATTTTTTTAAATTTATATGCTGATAATTTTTATAGCTAGGTATATAAAATTAAAAAAAAAAATTGTACGCAATTTTTAAGCAACAAAAACTAATTTAAAAATTTTTTTTTTAATTCAAAATTTAATTTTTTAAAATATTGATAGGTATGCAATATAATTAAAACTTATTAGAAGCTCTTATGGCATCACTTTATTGTTAAAAACCTAAAATGAAATAAAATGGATGCTTTCGCTACTTCCTTCTTGTGTTCAAGATAATTTACACGTCTTTTATTTCTTGGCTTATTTCTTATATAATTCTGCGCAAGTTTCAACAGTTTATGGGCCCAGAATTTACGAAGTTGTAAGAAGTATAGAGTATAGAAATTGTAAAATAAAAAGAAAGTCGAGCTTTTAATTCGAGGAAAGTAAAAAAATGTCTTTGAGTATGATGCCGTCCATTGAGCGCCTAAAGGGTCGAGAGAACTTTGACACGTGGAAGTTTGCGGTGGAAAACTATTTAATCCTTGATGGATTATGGGATTCTGTGCTGGGTACGGAGACGAAGGTTGAAAAACTGGCTCAGGCCAAAGCTAAAATCATATTGTTGATTGATTCGTCTCTGTATGTGCACATAAAAGAAACGGTTACACCAAAGGAAGTCTGGACCAAGTTATCGAGTATATTTGACTACTCAGGACTGCCCAGGAGAGTTGGGCTTCTACGGGAACTAACCACTACTCGATTGGAAAATTGTTTGTCCATAGAAGAGTACGTAAATGAGATAATTGGAACTGAAAACAAGTTGAACTCCATCAAAATAAAAGTTGACGATGAATGGATAGGCAGTCTGCTTTTGAGTGGCTTGCCTGAAGAATTTCAGCCTATGATAATGGGCATTGAAAGCAGTGGGATCGCAATTACAGCTGATTCGATCAAGGCCAAGTTGTTGCAGGATTTCGATTCATACCGCAAAGGATCGGACTTCAAGGATCAAGCGATGGTAACATTCGGTGGTAGAGGCAAAGGCAAGAAGCAAGGCAAAGGTATCAAATGTTTTGGTTGCGGTGGTCACGGTCACATCAAGAAAAATTGTCCGAAATCTACATCTCAGGACAAATGCAAATTTTCTGCTTATGTGTCATATTCGGTTCTACATCAGGACAGTCGAGTCCGCTGGTTTGTTGACTCTGGAGCATCGTCTCATATGATAAGGAATGCTGAATTGTTTGAGAACTATGTAGAGTTCCCAAAGAAAGATTTCGTTGTGTTGGCAGATGGTAACGGGTGATTTTTTAAGAGGTTTAGAACTTTTTTAAAAAAAAAAAACACAAAAAATTCGAAAAAATGAATGAAATATTTATTTGAATCGATAGTTTGAACCTTGCAATTTAATGTTTAAAGATAATTTCATGCAAATGTTGACCGCGGCTGCGTCTCAGGTAGCCCATCCGCTGAGTCCAATTTTGGCATACTCTTTCACACATATCGGCCGGTATCTCACGAATGAATGCATGGATGTTGGCTTCCAGTGCGTCAATCGAAGCGGGCTTGTCCCTATAGACATTAGCCTTGACATACCCCCACAAAAAATAGTCTAATGGTGTCAAATCGCACGATCTAGGCGGCCAATTGACCGGCCCGAAACGTGAAATTAACTGTTCACCAAACTCGCCTCGCAATTGCGCCATTGTTTCGCGTGCTGTGTGGCATGTGGCACCGTCTTGTTGAAACCACATATCATGCAAGTCAAGAACTTCCATTTCGGGCAAAAAAAAGTTTGTTATCATCGCTCGGTAGCGTTCACCATTGACAGTAACGCTGCGATTCGCATCATCTTTGAAGAAATATGGCCCAATAATGCCGCCGGCCCATAAACCGCACCAAACAGTGGCTTTTTCGGGATGCATTTGTAGCTGTTGCAATGCTTCTGGCTGATCTTCACTCCAAATGCGGCAATTGTGCTTATTTACGTACCCATTCAACCAAAAATGAGCCTCATCGCTGAACACAATTTTTCGATAAAAAAGCGGATCCTCGGCCAGCTTTCCAAGAGCCCATTCACCAAAAATTCGGCGTTGTGGTAGGTCGGCTGGCTTTAGTTCTTGCACCAGCTGTATCTTAAAAGGCTTTACGCCCAAATCCTTTCACAAAATTTTCCACGTAGTGCTGTAACAAAGGCCTAACTGCTGGGAACGGCGCCGAATCGACATTTCGCGGTCTTCTGTCACACTAGCTGATACGGCCGCAATATTTTCTTCACTACGCACAGTACGTAAACGTGTTGGTGGTTTAATGTCCAACAAAGTAAATTTGGTGCGAAATTTGGTCACAATCTTCCGAATAGACTGCTCAGAAGGTCGAGAATGCCGACCATAAAATGGAAGCAGCGCGCGATGAACATTTCGAACCGAGCACGAATTTTGATAGTAAAATTCAATAATTTGCAAGCGTTGTTCATTTGTTAGACGATCCATGGTTAAATTGGAAACCAAACTGAAGCTGTTTGACAGTGACACAAGGTACTAAACACACGTCAGCTGTCAAAACCAGTGTTGCCAAAACCAAACCAGCTAAAAAATCACCCGTTACAAAGCTGGATGTTCTTGGTAGAGGTGACATTTCTGTGCAGGTATGTGGAACAAATAAAACTGTAAATGAAGTTATTTTGCATGATGTGTTATACGTACCAAAAATTTGTGTGAACTTGATGTCGATAAGCCAAACTGTGCATAAAGGAAATTATATTCAGTTTGACGGTGAAGGGTGTTCTATTCTTGATCACAGGCGAAGAGTATTTGCGACTGCAAATCTAAATGACAAGGTGTATGAATTGAATATTCCGTGTACGAATTCTGCTTTTCTTTCGGCAAAGAGGGAACTTTGGCATAGACGTATGGGACATCCGAGTACAAGAGCATTAGTGCAGTTGGAATCAGCTGATGTGGGGGTTGAACTTGATAGCAGAGGTGATAATTCCTGCATTACTTGTTGCCAGGGAAAGCAATGTAAAATCAAATTCACACCGTCAACTAGTAGCACCACAGATATTCTGCAATTGATTCACTCGGATGTATGTGGGCCAATGGAAATACCATCCATAGGTGGAGCCAGATACTATGTTTTGTTTCTCGATGATTTTTCCAAAAAAGTATTTGTGTATACTATGAAGGGAAAAAATGAGGTTGCTTCGAAATTTTTTGCGTTTAAAAGACAAGTAGAAAATCAGACAAATAAGAAGATAAAAATATTTCGTTCCGACAACGGCACCGAGTTCGTTAATAAAGAAATGCGAAAATGTTTTGAATCGTCTGGAATAGTACATCAAACATCTGCCCCGTACTGTCCCGAGCAGAATGGTAAATCAGAAAGGATGAACCGAACCATTGTGGAGAAGGCTCGCTGTCTCTTGTTTGATGGTCGTCTGGACAAGAGTTATTGGGCGGAGGCAGTGAACACTGCTGCATACTTAATTAATATAACGCCAATTAAGAGCTTAGAAAATCGGTGTCCAGAAGAGGTATGGTCTGGTGTAAAGCAAGATTTGTCTCATTTGCGTGTTTTCGGCTCAGTGGGTATGGTCATGGTTCCAAAACAAAAGCGTTCCAAGTTTGATGTGAAATTCATAAAGTGTATTATGGTTAGTTACGCTGAAAATACTAAAGGGTATAGAATGTATAATCCCGCTAAGAAGATAATGAATATTACCAGAGAGGTAAAGTTTTTAGAAAACTGTCGCTACAATGAGAATTTTGTGGGGGATTTGAAGGTAAATTCTAATTCTGATGTTGTTGCTGTTGATGTTTTCGAGGATGTTGTTGCTGCTGATGTTATCGAGGATGTTGTTGCTGCTGATGTCATCGAGGATGTTGTTGCTGCTGATGTTGTCGAGAATGTTGTTGCTGCTGATGTTATCGAGAATGTTGTTGCTGCTGATGAGAATAGCGAAGTGGAGTCTAACGTTGATGGCGATACTGAAGAATCATCATATAGAACTGCGACTGAAAGTGATTCTGATCCAGATGAGTCTGTGGGTTCTGATTTTGTACCATCCGGATTGGTATTCAGTGGTGACGAACCTGTGCGACGTTCAACACGAGTGCCAAAAATAAAAAAATTTGAGAACTACGTTACGTTTGTAAACTCCGGATTTGAAGATGTTGACCCTGAAACATATGATGAAGCGATTTCTGGACCGAATGCCTCTAGTTGGAAAAAAGCTGTAGAAGAAGAATTTGATTCGTTGGAACAAAATGAAACGTGGGATGTAGTCGAGTTACCAGTTGACAAAAAAGCTTTAAACACAAAATGGGTGTTTAAGAGTAAGAGAGATACAAGCGGTGCAATTGTTCGATATAAGGCGAGATTGGTCGCAAAAGGATGCGCTCAGCGGAAAGGTGTCGATTTTGATGAGGTTTATTCGCCAGTCATCAGGTATAGCTCACTGCGGTATTTGCTCTCGCTTGCAACAAAATTGGATTTATACATCGAACAACTTGATGCAATAACAGCATTTTGGCAGGGTGAGTTATTACAAGATATTTTCATTGTTCCACCGAAAGGTCTTAATATTGATAGCACGAAAGTATTAAAATTAAAAAAGTCAATTTACGGGTTGAAACAATCGTCAAGAACGTGGAATCAAAAACTTAGTCAGGCTTTAAAAAAATTTAACCTGAGTCAATCGAAGTATGATCCATGCATTTATTTTAATAATGAGAAATCAAATCAGTTTTTGGTTATAGCTGTCTACGTAGACGATTTATTGATTTTTGCGAAAAACCCAGAGATTTCAAATAATTTGAAAAGTTATTTGAAAACACAATTCCAAATGAAAGAGTTGGGAAAAATAAATTCATTTTTGGGAATGAATATACAATATAAAAAAGAATCCGGTGAATTGAACATCAGTCAAGAACAGTATATTCTACAAATGTTGAATCGATTTGGCATGGAGAAATGCATCAACTCCGATGGATGTTAATGTCAAATTGTCCAAAAATAATTGTCCCAGTTCAGAAGCCGAAAGAGCTGAAATGAAAAAAATACCCTACCAGGAGCTGATTGGCAGTTTACTCATCGCGGCTCAAATAAGTCGACCGGACATTTGCTATGCCGTGAACTTTTTAAGTCGTTTCAATAATAATCCGGGTAAACAACACTGGCTAGCAGCGAAAAGGATACTAAAGTATCTAAAAGGCAATTCAAATGCAAAGCTGAGTTATTCAAGAAGTGGAAATAATGAAGTTATTGGATACTGCGATGCTGATTATGCTAACGATTTGGATGAGAGAAAATCTGTAAGTGGATATGTTTTTGTATCTCAGGGAGGTGCTGTTTCATGGGGTTCAAAGAAACAGGCTACAGTTGCATTATCCACAGCAGAGGCAGAATATATTTCAATTGGGGCCGCTACGCAAGAAGTTGTATGGCTGCAAGGTTTGCAGAATGAACTTCTACAGAATCAGTCAACTACGAAGTTATTTTCTGATAGTCAAAGTGCTATCCATCTGGCCTCTAATGAAAGCTACCGACCACGCACGAAGCACATAGATGTTCGCCACCACTTTGTTCGAGATGTCATCACCGACGGTAAAATCAATTTGATCCACATTGCCTCAGACAAGATGCCAGCAGACATTATGACTAAGATGCTACCTTCTTCAAGAGCTAATAAATTAATAAAAGCATTAGGCTTACAATGAAAATTAGTCTTTAGTGGTGATGTTGAAAGTAAAAACTTAATTTTCAGTACATTGGCATCACTTTATTGTTAAAAACCTAAAATGAAATAAAATGGATGCTTTCGCTACTTCCTTCTTGTGTTCAAGATAATTTACACGTCTTTTATTCCTTGGCTTATTTCTTATATAATTCTGCGCAAGTTTCAACATATGTAAAGTATTAAAATCGGTTCAATAAATAATAATACAATAAATTAAAAATTGATGGATACAACTTTTTCTAAAAATATGGTAGATGGGACAAATGTAATAAAAATCATAGGAGTGGTTTTTGAGAAAAATGACGCTTGTCTGGGAGGTATGGTTATTTTTGATCCTACGAAAATTTTTTATTCGCAATTTTATTTTTAAATATCTTAAAAAAAATTAAAAAAAGTTTGTTCATTTATTTTTGTTCTCAAAATTTTATATTATTAATAATCAATTTTTTGAGAAAATTGATATAAAAATAAGTTTCTATACTTTTTTCAGTATAATTAGTCATTTTGGCAGAAAACTTAATTTCAAGAAGTAGCAACCATAGTTTCAATTTATATTTTTTCATAAACATATATATTAGGGTGGAGCGTCGATGTATGGAGAAAAATAAAAGTTGTATCAATTTCGTTTCGATGAGTAGAATAACTTGACATTAAAAAAAAAGTTTGGATTAAGTCTTTAGCCCTCTACCTTAGCTCAAAGCTTCGACTTTTTGGAAAAAAAATTTTTTTTCGGAAACGGTAAAATTATTTCACAAGTTTGAAATAAATTATATGATATCATTCATGAAAAAGGAAAAATATAAATTATAATATATTAACTTTATTTAGACAAATAAATTAACACAAACTGGAAAATAAAAACTTAAAAATTCATAATACGCCATTCAGAAACTAACCCAATTAAACTTTTTATTTTTCAAGTTTTTTTAGTTCTATCCAACAAAGGGGGTGATGTGACTTGCAACTCGCTCAAGATAAAAAAAGATTTCCATAGCGCAAATATATGAAAAAATTGAATTTATGTAGCGCCTTTTAACATATATCTCGAGAACGGCTAATCATACAATATAAGTTGTTGTACACTTTTTATAGGAAATTTAATTATCTTTCTTTTTACTAAAAATATTTGTTGTAGGTTTTATAATTGCGGAAATACAGAGCAAAGCAAAAAAATTTATGACTTTTTTTCCAATTTTGCAAAACTTTGACCTGTGGTAGAGGGCTAAGAAAAGCAATTTTTATTTTTTTTTTCATTTTTTACGGGTAGCTTACGTACCTAATTACGCAACTTTTTAGTGCTATTCGAAAAGCTAAATCGGAAAAAATATTTGACGCTCCACCTTAATATATAGTCATCACCCATAGCTTACAAAAAAAATAATATTCGACCAACATCCTAACAACCCTGCAACCAACATTCTTCCCTTTCTGCCAACCTCTTCTTAGCAAAATTAAATCTATTAAAAACAAAAACAATTCACGAAATTGGAGCATCCTTTTTTCCTTCCAACTCTTATAAATTTTATATACTGTGCTCTCATTCTATTATTATCGCATTTTCTTCTTTGGATGGCAATTCTTTAGTCTCCGACCCAACTCTCCGCATTGTGGAATGTGGATAGTAAGTATTTACATGTGTGGACGCATGGTGGCGCGTCGGGCGTTTGTCACGATGATAGTACTATAGGTTTTATATACAAAGTTACTACCTTATAAATTAAGGGTGTGTGTTCAAAATGGATTTGGAAATCCAAATCCAAAACAAAGTTGGATCTTGAGTTGTTTTTGTAATACCCCTTCAAGCAAATTCACTGACCCAACTTTGTCGATCTTTCTTGGATCATTTCAAAACGGAGTGTCATACACACATTAGCACATTTTTTGTATATGCAAGCGAAAAAAGAACGAAAATCGAGAATATTTTTTATTACTGAGAAAGAGAGAATGGTGAGTATTTTTTATGGACTGAAACCAAAGGAGAATACAACAAAAACAATTAACTTTTTCAATGTGTTCACTTTCGTGCCCAGCGCAACAGTTTAACTAAAATTCCCTCCAGAAAGAAAATCAATTTAAATTCAAAAGTGAATTATTTAATTATTAGTTACAAAAGAAATCGTGATGTTTCATTTATATACAAACGATAAAAGAAAATAACAGCCCTATTCTGGCAAACCTCACTGATACCTCACAAGTCACAACAACCTCACAAGGTAAGGTGAACTCGATTTTGTGAGGTTTTCGTATTCTGGTAGCACCCTCACAACTGTGAGCCTCACAAAAACTATCGAAATTGTGATCTTCTTCAGAGCAGGTCACAACTCACAAATTTGATATTTGAAATACAATTTTAAGACACTTTTGTTTTTTCTTGTCTGAAAAAACATTTTGTAACCAAATGAATAGGTTAACTGGTGAAAAAAATGTATCCTCTGTCGTGAATCGAACAAAATTTATTTCTCCATAAAAGAAAATTATTGTTCACAAAACAATTCTCGTCGAGTACGATCGACATAGAACAGCAAATGGTGTACATATATGATATTTACATATGTATGTATGTGGCATCACAATCATCTTCGTTGTCGATGAGTTCAGTGGGTGCGTTCAACAAAAATTCAGACCTTAGCAATCACAATAAAAAATTCACCTTGCTGTGGTAAGTTTTTTTGTGAGGTTTCTTGTGAGGGTTATCGCAGAATACGGAAAATGTTATCGAATCACAACAACCTCACAAGGAATCAACCTAACAAGGGCTTGTGACTTGTGAGACCTCACAACGCCAGAATAGCCCTGTAAATTGCACAATATTCTTCAACCACAAAACGCCTGTCTCGTTTGTTAATTTTTTTGGATCCGTTTTGGATTCCGTTTGGTTTCGGTTATCGCTGAGTATGGTGAAATGGCAAGCTCTCTCTCTCACAATCTGAGATTATGAATTGGGCTTTTCCAAAAACTATCTTTGTCTTTTCTCTTTCTAATTTTGACAGTTCAAAACAACAAAAACAAAACATGTGATATCATACTTGGAGAAATGTAAACAAATGCTTTTTCAGCGCAATGTGGATTTTTAATATTTTCTGTAATTTTTGTTTATATAAATAAGCTTGATAAGTTATTGAAGTTGTTTTTTTTGTTAAATTGGCATTATAACCATCGTTTTATACTTTTTTATTGGAAAACAAACAAGCACTATATTATAAAAATATTTGTCGTTTGTTTACCTTTCTCCAAGTTCAGACCAGCTGTTTCCTATTTTTTTTTGCTTATTTGAAACTGACGGCTGGTGGAAAAGCCCAATTATAAAGATTGGAATCCTCGGCTGTCATTCTGGTTTGCCTAGAAGCTAAAAAAAAATAGCGGATGGTGGTGAACTCACATTTTTGCACTATGGTTCATGTTTTAACGCACACAAGTGCAAAAATATGAATTCACCACTGCATTAAATGTTGTTGCAATTCACATCTATTCATCGACACGAGATAAAATTACAAAAACAACAATGTAAACAAATGGGTTTTGGGGGATGGAACGTACGAAAGATTCCATTCTTTATAATTCATATACTCTGCTCACAATACATGCACAAAATGTGTCCGTGGTGATTCTAATTACCATACTAATTTGACAATTTCACAAACGCAGTTTTGCGGATCCATGTTTGGATCAAAGATACTGAATTATAAAGATTGGAATCCTCAGCTGTCATTCTGGTTTGCCAACAAGCTAAACAAAATGGCGGACAGTGGTGAATTCATATTTTTGCAATAATGTTCCATGTTTTAACGCACACTAGTGCAAAAATATGAATTCACCACTGCATAAATTGTTGTTGCAATCCACATCTATTCATCGACACGAGATGAAATTACAAAAACAACAATGTAAACAAATAGGTTTTGGGGGATGAAACGTACGAAAGATTCCAATCTTTATAATTCAGTATCTTTGGTTTGGATCCGTATACGGAGTCATCCATACGTTGTTTAATGGCCAAACCACAACCACGCTTCGGGCGCTCGGGCTTTTGACAGGCTTTTCACCGACTTTACGATATTTTACGATATCATGTGTCATAAAGCGCGACCTCAGGAATTTGCAAAACGTAATGTAGCTTCTAACCTCGGGCGTTGAGATATGAGAGAATAAAAGTTCTGTTTCCTTAAAATAACACTGCGCAAATTCTTCGCAGATAATAGGGAACCAAAAATGTCCCTGTTTTTATGGTTTCAATTAGGTACTAACAACAATTGAAATAAATTGCTTCCAATGAAAGTATTTACTAACGTCGATGTTTTCTTTTTGATTTCAATGAAATATGAAACAACCGTCTTACGACATTGACACAATGCTAGTTTACGAAAAACCTTTCTTCAAGCATATTGAACTTTGACAAGTAATTCGAAGAATGACTTTGTATTTGCAATCGGGATGTGAAAAAATAATTAATTATTATTACTATTATTATTATTATCACTAGTTGTATTTTATATTCCCAGATCAAATCCAGTGCCTATACAATTTTTAACTCTCGCATCGATTAAATTGGTCAAGAAACGTTCAAAAATGGAACAAAACTCATACGAGATGTTTCAATTTTCGAAGATAAACATTTAACAAATGTAAATTTTAATCTTACATGCTTTTTTTTGCAGTACTCGCATGAAGATGAATGTAAATCCACCATTATATGGTTTTCACAAAATCTTGGATTTCGGCAACAAGATCACGAAATCCGTTCACACCACACATAGATTAGATTTTGTTTGACATTTCGAACAAATTTCACTATTGAAGAAAACTATCGAAAAATATATGCATTGTTGTTAGGTAAAAGTCCCAAAACAATTACCTACACATATTTAATTTTAATTTTCTTTTCCTATTGAAAAATTCACAAAACGGAATGAAATGCCTCTGCCTGTGAACACTTCACTCAAAACTGTAATATGAAGAGATAAAACAACGATCCCAGTGACAGCGTTCTTATATATTTATATCTCTTTTTTCCATTTGTTTGTTTTATTTGTATGTACTCGTATCTGTTTCTTTACACTCCTGCGCCATTTTGCAAATTAAAACAGTCATCAATTGAATCTGGATCTTGAACCACAATTAAACAAACCACACGTACATAGGAATAATTTAATTTTTAATACAGCAATTGTTGCATTTAACACTTATTTTAGTCACTCACACACAAATATTCCAATGGTTTTACTGAAATAACATATTTTTGTATTTTTATTTTAATAAAAACTTTCACATCCAAAAGAAATGGAATAGCAAATTAAAAAAAACATTGATTGTTGTTTGCTGAGCTGTCAAAGCGCGACCAGAATAGAAAAAAGATCTATTCGGGCGTTGCGCTCCGGCTTACGATATTTACGATCTAAAGCGAACGCGAAGCGTGAAGTAACATTTCAGATTGCTTCATAAGAGCCCATTGTTTCTATTCAATATGTCAAAGTCAGAGCGACCTGACGCGTGGTTGTGGTTTGGCTATAATACGTGCGCGGATCCAAAGCGCAGTCGTTTGCTTGAAGGGACATGTATTTTCGTAAGAAAATCCAATCGTTCGGATCTGAGGGAAAATAAAACACAGCTATTATAAATCAAAAATTCAAGTTCTTTTTATCCCCAAAATGGATTTAAAAAAGAAGAAAAAGAATCGCGAAGAGTGAAAATCCACTGATCTCTATATACACTGGATAGTGTATTCATACAAAATTTTTGAGGCAAAAATATAGTCGTGGCCGGTACCCTCATATAACAGTATAACAGCGGCGCCAGCGGAATGGACGCTACTGGACCTGCATTTTCTTATATTTTTTTCAATATTTACAGCCGCAATGCTTGTTGACATCAACTGATATCAAATAAATGCTCAATTTCGGCAAATATCTTCAATCACTTTTTTCGTTTGTATAGAGCGAGATATGAGGTCGTGGCCGGTACCCTTTGGGCGTTTTTCTTTTTTAGTTCAGAGCAGAGCCTGAACTGTCAAACAAAAGATCGCGTTTCTTTTTTAGCTCTGAACATTCAGAGCTCCAATTTTGTGTTTCTTTTTTCGCTCTGAGCATGTTCAGAGCATGTTCAGAGCGCGCTCTATGAGCTCAGAATAAATTGATAGAGCAGACGGAGTTGAATAGCTGAACACAAATATATGACAAACTGTGAACAAAAAAAAAGTGACAGCTGCTGAAGCGTGTTTCTTTAAATAAATCTGAACTCTCAGAGCAGAGCACGCTCAGTTCAGAGATCGCTCAGAGTATGTTCGGAGTGTTCAGACTCTGTTCAGAGCTCTGCTCTGAACTAAAAAAGAAAAACGCCCTTTAAAAAACTTGCCTCACAAAAACTGTTATACACTATAGGCTATTCACTATCCAGTGTATTATAGGGCGTTTTTCTTTTTTAGTTCAGAGCAGAGCCTGAACTGTCAAACAAAAGATCGTGTTTCTTTTTTAGCTCAGAGCATCCAGAGCTCCAATTTTGTGTTTCTTTTTTCGCTCTGAGCATGTTCAGAGCATGTTCAGAGCGCGCTCTATGAGCTCAGAATAAATTGATAGAGCAGACGGAGTTGAATAGCTGAACACAAATAATATGACAAACTGTGAACAAAAAAAAAGTGACAGCTGCTGAAGCGTGTTTCTTTAAATAAATCTGAACTCTCAGAGCAGAGCACGCTCAGTTCAGAGATCGCTCAGAGTACGTTCGGAGTGTTCAGACTCTGTTCAGAGCTCTGCTCTGAACTAAAAAAGAAAAACGCCCATAGAGATCAGTGGGAAAATCCTGTTAAAAAGTGGACTGAAAAGGAAATTAAATGATTCTCGATTTCATTTATGAAATAGGAAACTTTGATGTAATTGTGAGATATGTTTCATATTTAGACATGTAGATATATTAGGCATGCTAACTTTTTTGCCGTTTTTCTTTTTTGGCTCTGAGCAGAGGTTGAGCGATCAGAGCAAAGCTCTGAGGAGATTATAATCAGAGCCCTCAGATTTAATTATGAAACACACTTGAGCACTGAACATGTCATATGCATAGTAATCTGTCAAATTACATAAAAATTGTATGAAGTTGGCTTCGCTCAGCGTTTTGCTCGATTGGCTCGGTCATTTTATTCTGAGCATACAGATCATGCTCCGAGCTAGCTCAGATGGAAAAAAAGAAACACGACTTATGTGCTCTGATTTGTCTGAGGTAAAAGAGAAACATATGGCGTTTTTCTTTTTTGGCTCTGAGCAAAGCTCTGAGCAGAGGTTGAGCGATCAGAGCTTAGCTCTGAGGAGATTACGATCAGAGCCCTCAGATTTAATTATGAAACACACTTGAGCACTGCACATGTGTTGAGCATAGTAATCTGTCAAATTACATAAAAATTGTATGAAGTTGGCTTCGCTCAGCGTTTGCTCGATTTGCTCGGTCATTTTATTCTGAGCATACAGATCATGCTCCGAGCTAGCTCAGATGGAAAAAAGAAACACGACTTATGTGCTCTGATTTGTCTGAGGCAAAAAAGAAACATAGAATAAATTTTTGACAGCTCGGTGATCTGCTCTGAGGTAAAAAAGAAAAACTCCAATTGAATTAATTTTTGACAGCTCGGTGATCTGCTCTGAGGTAAAAAAGAAAAACACCATTTGAGTGAGGAAAATCTCTGAGATCTCATTTTTCTGAACACGCCAACTATAGAAAAGGTCTTGAGCAAAAACCCCTCATTTTAGGCGTTTTTCTTTTTTAGCCCCGAGCGGGGCACAGAGCGGGCTCTGAGCGAATAGAATTCACTCCGAACAGAGCTTGACCTGAGCGCACCGATCTATTAAGAAACTCAATTGAGCACTGAACTCTCATATCTGTCAAATTACTTGAAAATTGTATGATGTTAGCCGCGCTCAGCTTTGTCCTCGATGTGCTCGGTCATTTTTTTCCGAGCTCATCGAGCAAGCCCCGGTCGAGCTCTGAGCTAAAAAAGAAATGCAAGTTGAGAGCTCGGAGCGCTCCGAGTTAAAAAGTAACATAGTTTTCTTTTTGACAGCTCAGTGCCACGCTCGGGGCTAAAAAAGAAAAACGCCTTTTGACATTTTCTTCAGTGTTGCAAAGCAGATTAGAAAAAGTGCGTTCACGATCTACTTAAAAAAAAATAAAATTTCGCATTTTTACTAGACTCGTTGCACCATATCGGGAATACCCCTGCTATAAAATTCACTGAAAATTCGTTGCAACCAAAAACACTTTCATAAAAAAAATGTATTTTCTTAAAACACCGCGGTCGATTCGTTTAGAAAAAATTCGATTCTTTTGTTGAAAGGAATTCGAAATTAAACTTGTTCGTTTAATTTGCAAACCTACCCATTTCTACCATTTTTAGCCCGAAAGACTGTCAAAGTTCATATAAAAAAAATAAAACTGGTAGAATCTGGCAGTTTCGGACAAGTACGCGAACAGACCTACTATTGTCATGGGCGCTAGTCGTCAATCAATTGTATCTTTGGTTGCTAGTAGCAGAGAGAGTCAAATTCGACCGTGGCTCTCTTTTAGCCTACAAGCTACGATGTTGCGACTTGCGCACCATATTGCATATGCATAATTATTAACTCCATATAAAAAAAATGTGGGGACAAATACATATGCAAGAAGATGTGCACCACCACCTTTGTTTTTGTTTTGCACTGCCCGAGGTGAAAACATGTACACACCGATAGGAATTCAACACGTTATAAAAAATGTAAACCAAAGGTTTCGAGGGGACGAAGACGAGGAAATTTGACTCTCTCTATTAGTTCTTTCTCTCTGGCTAGTAGTAAATGTTCGGTAGTTCTATCAAAACTTTTCGCATATTAAGAAAATATTTAAAGCTTTCGAATCGTCAGCAATTTGATTTTGTCACCGCAAATTCGACACGAAGTGAATTTAATTTTTGTAGCCACCACATTGTAACAACAAATTCGTCAGCAATGGAAGGAACTGCCGATAATGTCAATTACTTGGATATTCCCGATAAATCTGAAAACGACAAGAAGCAGTACAAGTGCGATCAACTCAGTTTTTTATGATTAAAGGTTGATATTTAAACAATATTTTGCTTTTTCCAGAACCCTTATGCTGCCAAACGGCCTCCTTGTTTTGCTAATATCTGATCCCACTCCCGTGCCACATGATGGCTTTACGACATCCTCTGTTGAGACAACAGACGACTCTAACTCTGAAGAGTCGGGCGACGATGAAGAGAAGGTAGATATTGACGCCGACCGCGATGTTGACCCAGGCGAAGAGGACGATGACTCTGATGAAGAGGGTGATGAAAAACTGGCTGCATGTGCACTCATGATAGATGTTGGATCTTTCTCAGATCCCAAAGAATACCAAGGCCTATCCCATTTTCTCGAGCATATGATATTTATGGGATCGGAGAAATTTCCAGCGGAAAACGCCTTCGATGCACACGTCAAGAAGTGTGGGGGGTTTGACAACGCCCATACAGAATGCGAGGAGACAATGTTCTATTTTGAATGTTCCGAAGAACACTTGAATAGCACCATAGAAATATTTTCAGCTCTTTTTAAGGCTCCTCTCATGAAGAAAGAGGCAATGACAAGAGAACGAGATGCTGTCGAATCAGAATTTCAAAACACTATTCTCGACGATGAGGCTCGCCGAGATCAGTTACTTGCTTCTCTTTCAAATCCAAACTATCCAAACAGTATTTTCGCTTGGGGAAACTTGAAGTCACTAAAGGAGAATATTGATGATGAGTTATTGTACAAAAAAACGCATGAATTCCGTATTAGACATTACAGCAGTCATCGGATGTACCTCTGCTTACAAGCCAGGCTAGCTATCGAGGACCTAGAAGAAATGGCTGTGAAGCATTTTAAAGATATACCCAATAATAATCAAGCCGGAGATGACTTTTCTGCACTCGACCATCGTGATGCGTTTAGACCAGAATTCTATGAGAGAGTCTATTTTGTTAAGCCTGTGGAAAACGTCAGTAAAGTGGAGTTAACGTGGTGCCTTCCAGCGTTTAGAAAGGCAAAGTTTATAAATGTTTTAAAAAATTTAATTTTAAAAGCTAATATTTTTAATAGGCATACCGCTGCAAGCCAGATCACTTTTTGTCATACATAATAGGATATGAAGGAAAGGGCAGTTTATGTGCCTATCTTCGTAATAAGTATATTTTTTTTTACTAAGAAATAGGTACGTAGATTTTTTTAAACATTTCTTTTTACAGATTGTGGGCTATGGAACTGATTTCTGGAGTAGATGATTCTGGTTTTGATACAAATAGTATTTACTCGCTCTTTAATATTTGCATTTATCTAACAGATGAAGGAATTCTGCATTTGAAAGATGTAAGTTAATATTAATTGTATACTGAAACCATAACCCTCGTTCGAGTTGTAATATCATATCTTGTGCACTGATCTCTATATACACTGGATAGTGTATTCATATAAAATTTTTGAGGCAAAAATATAGTCGTGGCCGGTACCCTCATATAACAGTATAACAGCGGCGCCAGCGGAATGGACGCTACTGGACCTGCATTTTCTTATATTTTTTTCAATATTTACAGCCGCAATGCTTGTTGACATCAACTGATATCAAATAAATGCTCAATTTCGGCAAATATCTTCAATCACTTTCTTCGTTTGTATAGAGCGAGATATGAGGTCGTGGCCGGTACCCTTTAAAAAACTTGCCTCACAAAAACTGTTATACACTATAGGCTATTCACTATCCAGTGTATTATAGAGATCAGTGATCTTGTGTAGTAGTGATCTATATTACACGGATATCTACATATAGGGTAGAGTCGCCTTTTGCCGGCCCTCCAGTAAAACCTTTGGTAATAGTGAAACTGTAGTCGTACTTATTCGTTTATAGTTTAAAAAAAATCTGTCATAATATATGCTTAATAATCTGTCAAAAATTTCGGACTTGTGAGATAATTAGCCCGTTCAGGTTTCTTGAGATATCTGATGTCGAATTCCTTTTGCCATTTGGGATTTTGATCCGGGATTGCGGATTTTTTGTAATTGTGTGTGTGGCATGTCTAATATGACACTATTTTCTTGATGAAACCAGTGGTAGTATAGATAGGGAAAAATTCCTAGAAGTATTTATAAGTATTTTCAAACTATAAAAGAACTTTTATTTTTATTTAAATTAAAGTTATTTTACATATATAAAAATGTTTGTTTTTTAACGAATTGTTTTTCATCTGCCGCAATTACTAGGGGTATTCCCGATCCGATGCAACTGGTCTTGTATCATTGCAATTGCATTTCATGTACTAACACTGCACAAATTTCAATTATTTTAACAAAAAAAAAAAAACAAAAAAAAAACAGCAAATCTTAACTTCGGAAACAAATGATAATGGGCGGGTTCAATAAAAATAGCTTAACATCTGAATTTTCAGATTTCTGAATTCATGTCGTTGAACGCAAAAAAAATCTGAAATTTCAGTCGAAAGTCATTGTGTCAAATTCCTGCATTTACCTAAAGGATTTACATTGAAGCGAAATAAAATAGAACTTTAATTACATTTGTAAATTAAACATTGAGAGTGAGTAGTTGTGAGGATGAAAATATATGTAACTAAATCAGCAACAGGTTTCATTACCTTCATTAAAAGTCCTTTTATTGATATGTATGACTTACAAAAACATAGAAAAACTTTCCAAACATCAATTAAAAAAATTGTTGACTTAAAAATTCACTAAACAATAAACAAAAAGTTCGTTCATTTAAATAAGTATTAAATTTTCATGACAAAAACTAAAAATATCAACCACCAACAAGACGAAAATTATAAAGTTCAGCTTTTATGTGTGCTTTTGGCACTTCCCCCGCCACAAACAACTTTCATCTGAATTTTCAGATAAGAATTTCTTGTCTGAAAATTCAGATGAAACATAACTAAACGTAACTAAAAGTCACTAAAAGTCATCTAACTTTTTATGACTGCTGGCCAATCAGAAGCTCCAAAAATTCAGAAATCTGAAAATTCAGATGTAAAACGTAATCGATTGAACGCACCCAATGCAACACCTTCTCTGCCTGGAAATGCAATTTCGCATGTAGTCGAAGCACACTTCTTCCGGATTATATGTATCCCTACAGTTGGAATGGCTGCAGCAACGGCGGCGTTGTATTCCTTATTCTACAGTCCACATAGATTGTACAAAATAGTAAATGCATCCGGCAGCTTCACCAGCGGACAAACACCAATTATCAGTTGTCACCGTCGTTCTTCGAATTCATAAATGTATTTAAATAACAATTTAAATTTGAAAAGGCCACGAAAAAGGAATAATATAAATTTATTTTCACAAAACTTCTAAAAAGTAAACAACAATAATTTCCGAAATGAAAAATTTCACAATGACGTTTAGATAAATGTCACTTTACTATTGTGTGTGTGCAAGTGCGTGTGTGTGTGTGTGTGCAAGTGCGTGTTTTGTGTAGGTGTAAATCTCTTGAAATCGGGATCAAAGATTTTGATCCCAAATCATGAGGGATCGATTTTTTTTTTGTTCAAAGGAATGCCAAAACTGGTCCGGGATCAAAATCTCTCACAGGAAAAAAACGCAGTTTTTGGGACATCTGTTGGAAAAAAAGCTACCAAACAGGCATATTGATTACCTAGGTGCGCAAAATTGAATCAAAACTATCCTTCAGCACGATAGGGGGGTTCACATTTGTTATATTTTAAGTTAACTTTTTAAGTAAGAAGGTAAGAAGAGGGCAGAGACGTCTTATTACATAAGAATGAGTTTATTAACTTACTAATCATAATTCATTATCGAGACAAAGGTATGTTTTAATATAAGTATCAATGTATGTATACAAAGGTATGTTTAAGTATAAGTATGAGTGTATGTGAGAATTTGCATGATAACACGAGAGAGAGATATAGTTCATTTATTACATTACATAAGATATACAACATGCCCCTTTTTATGTCAAAATATACATTAATTTTTTTAGGTAATTCAATTTCTTTTGCATTTTACAATTCACATTATTTTTGGGCATTTCAAATTAATAAAATCCATATTTGCAAAAGAGAGTTGCACACGAGATTGGAAACATTATTAAAAAGCAATTCATTTTTTTACTATCTGTTTACCGGATCTCAATGTCAATGTGTCTTTGGGTTGTTCTGAATCGTTCGTTGTTTGGATTTTATTATTTTATCGTCTCTCCTGAAAATTAGCAAATATTGATATACGTTTTTGTGTCACTAGGGCGACGATTTGTTTTATCAATTATTACATCTCTTTTATTGCGGCGATATTTCTTCCCGTCAGTATCCTTTACTATTATAGATCTTGGCATTTTCATGATCTCCACTACCTCTCCCTTTTTCCATGGCTAATTAGGGAATTTTTTTGAAATATACTGTTACTTGTTCCATTATTTCAGGACGTTCTCGAGCATGCCTATCGTATGCTAACTTCATTTTATTTTGATATTGTTCTGTTTGCTGTCTATAAAGTGTGTCATCAATTAGCGATTGTTTGAGTTCCAATTTACTCAATGGAATTCTAGTTCTCAGCTTTCGTGACATTAATAACTGCGACGGTGAATACAGAAGATGTTGTGTTGTTCGGAGGTTGAGGAGTCCTAGGTATGGGTCTGTGTTTGTTTCAATGCATTTCGTTAGCAGCTTTTTGACCGTTTGTATAGATCTCTCAACTAATCCGTTCGATTTCGGGTAGTACGGGCTACTTGTCGTGTGATCAAATTTCCACTCATCCGCAAAATCTTTGAATTCAGCCGAATTAAAGGGTGGTCCGTTGTCTGACATGAGTTGGGATGGTATTCCATGTCGTGCAAATATTGATTTCAAATTTACAATAATTTCACTGGCTTTGTATGATTTGAGTTTTGCAATCTCAATATATTTCGAATAGTAATCAACTAATAAGAAATACAACTCTTTTTTCCATTCAAAAAGGTCGACACCTACCTTCTTAAATGGAAGATCTGGCAATTCGTGCGGTATCAGTAACTCTTTGCGATTGTTGTTGAGATATTTAGTGCAGGTCTTACAGTTTTCTACTGATTTCTGTATATCTGTATTCATGCCCGGCCAAAATACTAAACCTCTGGCACGGCGTTTACTTTTTTCAATTCCTGGGTGACCGTCTTGAATAAATTTCAAAATCACATGGATTAGTGACGATGGAATCGTCAGTGATTGGCCTTTGAATATCATTTCATCGATAATTGATAATTCATTTCGATAACTCCATAACGCTTGAATTTCAGGACTTAACTTCTTTTTATTTTCGGGCCACTGACTTTGAATTAATAGTCGAACTTGCTGCAATGTTTTGTCTTGCGCTGTTTCATTTACAATTTGTTTCAGCATTGGTTATGATAATGCAAGACTCGACTTTATGAATCCGACGTGGATTTTAATTTCTCTATCTAATTTATTTTCCTCTTTGTGACAAAGTGGTGCCCGCGACAACATATCTGCTACTAAGAGCTTTCGTCCAGGCTTATATGCAACTTCCAGATCATAGAACTGTAGACGGAGCATCATCCTTTGTAACCTAGCCGGTACATGAGTAGTGCCTTTTTGAACAGTGGAATCAATGGTTTGTGGTCGGTTTCCACCAATGTCTTTTGCCCATAAATAAGTTGATGATATTTTTCGCAGCTAAAGAGAATTGCATAGAGTTCCTTCTCTATCTGCGCATAGTTTCTCTGGCAATCTGTTAGAGTCTTAGGTGCGAAGACTAAAGGACGGTTATCTTGTAAAAAACATCCACCCACTGCAAATTGTGAGGCATCAGCTGAGATAACAATTGGTTTAGTCGTGTCAAAATAAGCCAGGACAGGTGGTTCTGTGACCAAAGACTTGAGTTTTGAGAAGACTTTTTCCAAGGATTCATTCCATTGGAAGACTGTATTTTTCTTGAGCAGTTTTCTTAAAGGCTCAGTTTCATTTGACAAATTTTGAATGAAGCAGAGACGTCTTATTATATAAGAATGAGTTTATTAACTTACTAATCATAATTCATTATCGAGACAAAGGTATGTTTTAATATAAGTATCAATGTATGTATACAAAGGTATGTTTAAGTAAAAGTATGAGTGTATGTGAGAATTTACATGATAACAAGAGAGAGAGAGATATAGTTCATTTATTACATTACATAAGATATAGAACAACATTCTCAAATTTGTTTGACAAGCATGGCTTGATGATGTTTGATTGATTGAAGCTATTTTGCGTTCACATTTGTCAAACAGGCTGTCAAACATCATTTCTCTTTAGAATTTTAACCATTGCGGACGTTTTGATTGCGGCTCATGTAATAGATCGAATTTTAGAAGATGAAGACCAAGAAGAAAAAAAAAGTCAACAAAATAAGAGGAAACGAATTTGGACTAAGGAATGGCTAAAAAAGCGTCCAAAATTTTTTTTCGTTTTGTTTTTATAGTCTTCACTTTTAATTTGCCATGTCTCTGGTAAACTTCGATATATTTCAAAGAATCTCTACAAAATTCACAATTTTCCCTTACTGGCTGTTCTTTTCTTTTGATGCGCACATGTTGGCAACTTTTTTTAGAATGAAATTTCCTCCTGGTTTGACAAGATTGCGTTCATATTCTCAAATCTGTCAAGCAAGCAAAATATGAAAATATTTTGATATCCATCACCACAAAATATTTTGATATCCATCAAACATGCTTGACAAGCCGTTTCAAACGATGCTTGTCAAGCATATTTGATAATGTGAACCCCCCTGATAATAAATATTTCAATGACGACCATGTCTTATCAGAAAAAAAATCAAACACTCAATCACCAAAATCTCGTATGTATTTACACACGCAATATGATGGATTTATTTTCGCAAAAGAAGCAGAAAAACTTCCAACAGATAAACCAACAAAAAATATACATACACACCTACAAAATTCAACCAAATCTCCTGCAACGATCCCACGCGAACTTCCACCAAGTCTACCTACCCGTTGAAAAAAAACAGAGCATATATAGTACCAAATGACCTATACATTTGAATGACTTCCGTCTTTTTCTTTTACATAAAGAAAGATCGCTATCCACGATCTACAGAAGAATGTGTGTATATACTTTCCATATAAAAAAAAAGTGAGGTGTCAAGAAACAACAAAACAAAATATATTAGAGCTCCTGACTTCTTTTTTATTAAGAAAAAGAGAACTGAGAGAAAGAGAATGCATCACCACCCAGCGGCATTTGTTTGAAGCAGACTTCTTTGTGTGCGTAAAAAAGAATTTTTTTTCTGTTTAAAAACGCAAAATAGACAACCTTTCCAAAATTAAAATTAAAAAAATAGTGTTTTAAAACACCTTTTTGTTCATTAAATTTAATAAAAAAATACAAAAAAAAAAATACAAAAAATATGAGGGAATTGTATTGGCTGTCATTCCCTCAGAACGGCATGGCAAATAATGACATATTGAATTGCATTTTTAAATATATTACAAAAAAAAATTATTTTTAAGACGGACATTATATTCAGGATATATCTATATTCTTTGATTAAAAAATATTGACGAAAATTAAAAAGTATAACTATCAATTTCCCAAGGAAAAGCACAAAATATTAAAAAAAAAATGAATATTTTTATGTGTTTTTGTCTCTAAAAAGTTGCTGTGAAAGTTTAAAAAAAAAATTAAAAAAAAATTGATTAACTGCACATTTCTATTGGCTTTGTAAAAAAGTTCATTTGACCTCGTTTCCTCATACTTTAGAAATTTTATCAAGTAGTTTTTTCATAGTTTTGTCAAATTTTTTTTGAAATAAATTAATAATAAAAAAAAACGGAGATTAGGTAACGAGATCTTTTGTCCCTAGAAAAAAAATATAAAAAAATAATATTTAACGAATTCCCATTCATATGCGTAAGCTTCATACTAAATTTTATGATTTTTTCACTTGCCTGGCGGTTTTGAGGTACAACGAATTTTTTATCTTTTTTTTAACCTACAAAATTAATTTGCCTAACATATTTTCTATCGATAACCGTTTGTTTCATCCAAAAATATTTAAAACTGCGAACGTTATACAGTTTAGAGCAAAACACCAACCTATTTTTTCAAGGGACACATACCCTTAAATCTGGATAGCGAAGAAAAATGTGTACTCGTAGTAAATCGTCTTTGTCTCGTTGTGGCGTCAACTGGTAGATTGCACTTTTCCTAGAAACTGGATTTCGCATCTTAAGTGCAATTCTTCCTCTCTAAAGGCTTGGATTTGAGCTTGTTTACATAAGAATCTTTGGGCTGAACTGATTTCTGCAGCTGTTAATGCTTCCCTTTGATCAAGTGTGTGGTGTTGTGATACAGAATTACCTTTGGCTGGACTAATTTCTGCAGCTTGTCCTTAAAGAAGTTTTCAGACCGCTATATTTTCCTTGCTCGTCTAAGCAGTTCGTTTCAATCTGGACAACGAAGAAAATTGTGTTAATTTAATTATAAGGTTACTTGCCTGACATATATGAAGCATTTTGACATGTAGTTCTTCATCGAGCTTGTTTTTAGGCCATTGATCCTTACGAAGACGGAGGAATTCTGGTCCTGTTAGCCATCGATTGTTTTGTACGAATTTCGGAGGGCTGATAGCCCTGGGAGTAGCGTCTGCTTTACTTTATTCTGTCGGAACCCAATTCCAATCTGACGAATTCGAAGTGTACAAAATATCGGCCACTCTGTGTGCTACAAATGGAATCGGTGATGTGAAGATCTAATCCACCAAAGATTCGTTTTTGAGTCACTCCAGTAGGCAACGTGAGATATCTTAAAGTTATGACCGTTTTGAATCGATGTGTGCAGACGACTTCTTAATACTGCGGCTTGTAGTTCCAGGCGGGGGATGGACAGAAGTTTCTTGGGTGCACATCTCGTTTTTCCGAAGGCGAAGGCAATGTCGACTGAGTTTTCATACAGAATATGAAAGTACACAACTGCTGCGAAAGCACTATCACTGGCATCTATGAATATGTAGTTTTATTGCGCGTGCATGTTGGATATTTTGCGAGTAACATCTATTTATTTGGAGGTGTGTAACGTTTGCAACTTCTTTCCACCACAGTTTTCATTGACAGTAGATATTAGCCGTGTTTTTTGGGATTTTATTTATAGTATAGTAAGAAATTCCAAAAAAACCCATCCGCAGTAGGATTCTACTTCTGCTTTTATTGGCAGTAATTCTACTGTGGATGTTGTATTTGTAACTCGTGTAGAATCCTACTGCACTGTGAACAGCTTTCCCAAAAAAACACGACTGTTGAATGGCAATGGATCATCCCATTCCATGTGAGACTTCCAGGTGTTTTGTAAAAGTATCTTAGAGAAAATAGTATGCTTAAAACCCGTATAGGTCAAATACTGACATTGCAATGCTTTTGTTGCTGGCTTCTCTGCTTCTAGAACATCTTTCTCTATTTCATGGAAATTAAGTTGAAATCGTCTTCGGTTTCCCAATACATTCCGAGTACTTTCTCTACTTCTTTGTTCGACTCCAGGTTGACAGATGATAGAAGTGGGCACGACGAACCATTAAGTTTACGTTGTAATACTTTCATATGGGTAGGCATCTAGACCTTATTTTCACAACAGATTCTATTAATTCGTCAGTCTCATCTTATCAACTTTCTTTTTCTACCATTGACAACTACCATCCTCCCCTTCTTCTCTCATTTTTCCACAACTCCCCTCTAATATGCACTCCCCCTACAGAATTATGGTCTTACGATTTCCATAAAGCAAACTTCCACCATATAAATCAATACCTCAACGAATTTTCCCTTTAACTTTGATAACCTATCAGTAAAAAATGCTTTAGACATTTTTTACAGAGAAATATATTATTCTATTTCTCTATATGTTCCATTCTCTCGTCACAAAACTTTAACTACCTCCCCCCCACCCCCCCCCCCCCCCCCCCCCTTGGTATAATCGAAGGCTCCGTTCTCTGAGAAACAAAAGAAACAAATTATGGTCAACCTTTCTTCGCAGTCAATCTCCCTCTGATTATTCTAACTATTATGGTATATACCTCCAATTTAGTGAGCTTTATAGCTCTTTATACTAGAGTTATATAATTGAGACTCAAACCAACCTTATTAACGACCCTAAGTCCTTTTTTCAATTTGTCAATTACAAAAGAAAATCTGATGGCTACCCAACCTCTCTCTCTTTCAATAATGAAACATCAAATGATCCACACACTATCGCCAACTTTTTTGCATCGTTTTTCAAATCTTTCACAGATGTCACTTTTGTACCTGACTCTGCTTATTTCAACTATTTACCAAATTACTCGCTTGGGCCAATTCTCCCTCGAACCATCGACCCATTTTTCGTGGAGACCAAATTAAATCAACTCATTGATGAATTCCCTCCAGGTCCAGACGGCCTCCCAGCTATTCTCTTAAAGAAATGTTCCTCATCGCTTTCTCAAAAATCTTCAGTTTATCCCTTACTCAAGGAGAATTTCCTGAAGTTTGGAAAACTTCTTTTATAATACCAATACACAAATAAGGTGATGTTAACAATTATCGTCCTATTGCAAAACTCATGTATACCCAAAATCTTCGAAAGCATTTTGTATGAAATTTTGAGCTTTCGCTGTTAGTCTATCATTTCCCCTAGACAACATGGCTTCGTCAAGTTATCCTGTCAGCTTTAGAGAATGGAAAAGAAGTCGATGTCATATCCACCGATTTTAGTAAGGCCTTCGATAAAATCTCCCATAGACTTATACTCTTCAAACTATCCACCTTTGGCTTTGAACCTATTTTATTGAAATTGATCTCTTCTTATCTGGAAAACCGTTACTATAGTGTTCGTTTTAGATCTACATCCCCTTGCCCTTTCTTAGCCACGTCAGGAGTCCCCCAAGGCAGCCACTTAGGCCCTCTTTTTTTTATTCTTACAGGTAACGATATTTAACTGGTTATTAAATATTCTCCAATTCTCTCTACGCCGACGATACCAAATTCTTCAAGACCATCTCTTCTACACAGGACTCTGCTTTTATCCAACTCGATGTCGATAATTTTTCTGTTTGGTGTCTCAAAAACTGCTTAGATTTAAATATTGCCAAATGCCATTCAATAACTTATCCACGGAAACGTTTCAAGTCTTCTCCCCGTTCTTATCTTCTTCATGATCAGCCCCTATCTATCGTCGAATCGATACGTGGCCTTGGTATATTATGCGACCAGGAGCTTAATTTCATCTCCCATTATGACGACATAATTCTTAAGGCCAATTCAGCACTTGGCTTCGTTAAACGTTGGTCCAAAGAATTCTCCAACCCATACGTGACCCGGTCCCTCTATATAACCTTTGTCCGTCCTCTGCTCGAATACGCCTGTCAAGTATGGTCCCCTTACCAACAAATTCACATCGCCAGAATCGAGAGCATTCAACGTCGTTTCCTTCGTTTTGCTCTTCGAGGTCTGTCCTGGAATAATCCCTTGTTCCTTCCTTCCTATCAAAACCGCCTTAAACTTATCAACCTTAATTCATTAGAAGAACGAAGAAAAATTCATGAAATTCTCTTCATTCATCGACTACTTACAGGTTCAGTTGACTGCATTACTCTTTACAACTCTATTTTTTTTAATACCAACCCTCGTAATATACGAAATCCCCTTCTCTTCTACATACCTCCCCACCGCATGACTTATGTTAGTTAGTTAGTTAGTTAGTTGAAAACTTTATTAAACAACAAAATAATTTTAAATTAACAATTTAATCTTAAGTTTAATATGGTTTGGCCAAAGGCCGTCTACGACTTATGTCTCTAATGAACCAATCTCCCGCATGCTGCGGAGTGTTAAGTTATACTCAAGCAACTTCGATTTTAACCTCAGCACCCCTTGCCTTAAACTCCGTCTCCTGAATCATCCTCCTCACTAACCACTAAATGTAGCTATAAGTTTCTTAGTTCTTAAGTTAGATTAAGCATTAGCTTGTAATTAAGCCGAATAAATGGGGGTATTGCCCCCACCAAAATTCATAAATTCCATACTAATCCGTTCAGCTTCAGCCTCACTCGAAAGCTGCAAACATAATCGTCCACATAATGGTTATCTATTATTCTTCTGACAGCTTCCGGCAACTCCTTCTCGAATTTCTTGGCGTTTTTGTTCTTGATGTATTCCGCAGAGCACGGCGAGCAAGCAGCTCCAAAAATCATTGACGGCATGGCGTGCATTTTAGCAGGCTGGTGTGTCTCACTATCTCTTCACAAGAATCTTTGTGACACCTGATCAGCTGGGCGAATCTTGAGTGAGAACATCTCTTGTATATCTGCCACAACACTAACTCTCTGATAAGAGCGGCTTGGCTTGCTCTAGACCTTTGAGTAGCAGTGAATTAAGAGAGATCTCTTCAACTTCGGCGGCGGCTTCGAAAACTATATTTATTTTTCCTGGCTTGTGATGGCTGGTTACGCCAAAATGTTGCAAATACCATATTTGGCTGTTGTTAGAGTGAACTTCCTCAGGATCTAGTTGTTTGGCATAACTCTTCTCCACATAGCTTTTCATTTGAGCCTTGTATTGTGATGCGAACTGTGGAACCTTTTTCATTTTTGCCTCTATGTTATGTCTCATAGACATCTTAAAGCTGTCTGGCAGAACAATATTATCTTGGCGCCACAATAGACCTGTTTCAAACCGATTTCCTACACGCTTCGTCAACCTTTCTAGCATTTCCCTGGCTCTTATGTGATCGTTGGATTCCAAGACTGCTTCTATATTTTGCACACCAAGACTTTCCAACATTAAGTATTCATCATTTTAAATCGATAGATAAAATTTCTTTTCCAATAATATGGTAGATCGTACTGATATTAGCTCACATACAAATAAAATCGTAGAAGTCGTTTTTCTCCTTACTAGATTTTTTACACTTGTATGCGGTGCCGAACCTGCCTGTAGGCAAAACACGCAATGGCCTAGTATGTGAATTTCTTTTGTACGAAAATTTCATTTACACTCGAACTGAACACTAGGCTAAATAAAAAAAAGAAGAAATTAAACTGACTGAGGAAGCAATATTTTAAAACCAGAAGACCCGTGCGAAAATTTCTTTCATTCATGCAATCTAGTGATACCTAATTTAATGCATTCGGCTTTTTATAATGAGCAAAAAGATTGCAAACAACAGAAGTAACAAATATGTTTTTCCCCCACTCACTCAAGGTGCAGCGAAAAAAAGAGAATTTTAAATCAAAGATACTAAGGGTATTCATGCAACGTCGGAAAAGCATCTTAAACGTCTTAAAGTTTACGACGTCGTAAACGAACTGTCAAAATTTGTATGGGAAATCTTTTCAAACAAATCTTAAACTTTAAGACACAAATTTGTGTGTTAAACGAAGATGGTAAACATCGTAAACATGATAAACTCTTGTAACCTTAGAAGAAGAAATATGGGAACGGGAACAAAAAAATGAGGTTTTTTTTTCAAAATAGTGTGAGTTACACAAACACAACTGCATTCACACATGCACTTATGTTTTGATCACAACAATAAACATACTTACCATCATTTTCGCCAAATAACTCGAGAATTAATAGATCATTGAATGCAATTTGTTCATACAATTGTATAAATTTACTTTTTTGGCTTATTTTGGGCATTTTTAAAATGTGGATGAAAAATTTTACGAATGTTAAAATTAAATTAAATATTTTAAGCTGTTTGACGTTTAACAAACAGTTGATTTGTTTACCATATCGTTTACCACATTTACGAAAAATGTTTTTTGGTGCGTTCATGAAACGTGTGTCGAAACTTTACGATTTTACGACATCGTAAAGTTTAAGACGTTGCATGAATACCCTTACTGAATTATAAAGATTGGAATCCTCGGCTGTCATTCTGGTTTGCCTACAAGCTAAACAAAATGGCGGACAGTGGTGAATTCATATACATTTATGATTTAGATATGGAAACAAATGTGGAAGGATGGAACCGAAATAACTATACCGGAAACTTCACTTCCGTTTTGCAATTCGGATTTTTATCCTAATTTGAGAAACGTAATTGAAGTTCTTTGTGTGATACTAGTTCGTTTTCCACTTTGAGAGGTTAAAAACGTTAAAGGACTAACTTTTAATATTATTATCAAAAAAATCGATGTAATCCTTGATAATATGGTGAATCAAAAAAAAGGAGAATGGAATTGATCTTTACCAAATTCTATTAACTACATTATTATTTCAAACTAAAAAATATTAAAAATTGAAACTCACTTCACAACTTAAGGACTGTTCATATGAGAGCGACCAACGACCGACGAATAAAAGAACAAATGGGATTTAAAATATTTAAAAAGCCTAAATTCTTCACAAAAACTAGACAAAATGATAAAAAACTTATTTAAATAAATGTTAAGATAATAAAATTTGCGTGTTAATTACTAAAATAAGAGAAATTTGAGGAAATAAGTTGGTCGTCGCGAACATATTGCAATTCGTGACGACGAACTTATTTTCTCAAATTTCTATTATTTTAGTAATTAAAACGCAAATTTTAGTATCTTAACATTAATTTAAAAAAGTTTTCTCCCATTTTGTCTAGAAGAATTAAGACTTATTAAATGTTTTAAATCCCATTTGTTCTTTTATTCGTCGCGTTGGTCGCTCTCATGTGGCCAGTCTTTTGGGAGTTTTTTTTGTGTTTTTACTTTTTTCGTTTTCTTAATTTTCATTCTACATTCACACTTTTCATGTAATTTGAAACAAAGAATAACTGGAAGGTACCTAATTATTTTTAAAATTAAATGGGTAGATGATAAAAAAGACCATCTTCAAAGAAACTTATTGAGACTATTTATTACGGACTAGTGCAATTGAAATTACAATATGGAATAATTTGTTGGGGTGGTAATTACAAAAACTATTTACAACCTTTGTTGGTTACCCAAAAGAATATTTTAAGAACCATCTGGAAGAAAAAAAGATTTGAACACAGCTATTCGTTGTTTGTCAGCTCAGATATTCTCCCGCTTAAACATCTCTATTTTTATATAGTTTTAAAATTATTTTTCCGTAGAAGTGGTTATTTTATAAATCGAAATACGCCACCTTACACATTACGCAGTAGCGAAAGATATCTTGCTTTGATTCCGGTGCACAAAACTCGCAGCTTTCTTAACTTTTATACATCAGTAGCACCTAGATTGTTCAATACTTTACCCTTTGAAATACGTAGCATTCGTTCAACTCATTCATTCAATAAAAAAAGAGTGTGCGTACTTATGTACACGCGCTAGAAGTAAAACTTCTTTCACGACAACAGGGCAAGTATTTTTCAACTCAGAAATAAAATTCTTCCCACAAAAAACCCTTACTCGAATTCACTAACCATCTTAACGAATATATTAAATGCACGAACCATTGCATTTAACGAAAATATAATATCGTGACGCTGAATTTTGTAATTCGTGACAGGAATTTGTTTGTCGGTTTGACATGTCACTGACAGCTCCATAGACAAATTTTTTACCCCCATGCCGCAAAAGAAGTTTTACTTCAAAAAATAAAAAAATGGCTTTTTAACTTCGATTTTGATGAAATAAGTAACATTATCAAAATATTGGTTTAAAATTGTCTTCAATATATATATATATAATATATGTATATATAAATATATTTTTTTTTCGACCTTACCCCACAACACTTGTTGATTAAATATAAATTTTATAAATTATTTATGTACGTAGTTTCTTTTGGTACTTTTGACACTTATCATTTGACAACATATCGTGCCTTTTCTCTTCCTTTTTGCTTTAATGAAAAACACTTATAAAATAAAATATATAATTTCTAAAATGTAGATATTTTAAGATTGTTTAATTTAATATGTAACTAAATATAAATTTTTTTATTTTATTTTTAAGTTAATATATTTGTAATTAGTTGCAAATTCTTTTGTTTCTTTTTTTTTATCAAAATTTTGAGTTTGAAAATTAATAGTGCAAAAAGTATTCACTTAAATTATTTGATTTAAAAACAGAATTGGAGAATGGATTCTGGCTTTTAAACTGGGGGATATAAACCCCTTCCCATACGATTTTTTTCTTGCCTCAACACAGCCTACATGCCCCAGCCTTTTTCGCATCTTATGCAAAACACTCATATACATCATTATGTACATTTGTCACCTTTTTTAACTGAAAACACATATCATAATTAATCATTTTAGCCATTTTTAATTTATCTAGGGAAACTGTTTAAGGTTTAGCATTTCCATTTATTTTTTTATGATAAAAGTCAACATATAAGAGCTATTACTGAAATAAAATAAAATAAATCACAGACCAAGACCAAAATGAAATTGGCCAATTAAATATATCTCAGTGAGAAACCGATTCCGGAAAAGTCACGCCTGTTGCCTGGTACATAATGTAGGTACATATATTAGACTGATTCAGAAAAATTAAAATGTCTTCGATTTTCAATCCTACTTGATTTTTGTTGAGTTAAGTGAAATAGTGAGCCTGGTAAAATTTTCAGCCCTTTAGATTAAAATTTAAGGGTGGCTCATCGCAATTTTCTTTTTCACATACAAATAGTATGGGGCAATTTTTGTTTCTTTATTTTATAACATAAGAACCGGTTACTGTTATGTAATCGAAAAGTATTTTTGAAAGAAATTGAATGTTCTTTAAAAATGTACTTCATACAAAGTTAATATACATAGGTCAAATTGGGATACATGGTTAGTTCCACAGTTGAAACTATCAGCTAAAGTATACAATTTCATTAGCTGAAAATATTTATATACCTTAGTGAACCGCTTGTCAAATCATTTTTTGTGAAAAGGTTGCTTTTTCCAGCGAATTTGATATATGAACTGAAAATAACAATAAGAATATGCCTTTTTTAATTTTGTTTAATTAATGTTAATTTTTGTATTTTTTCTTTGCGTTAAATATTTTTTTCTTAAAAAATTATATTATTACAATATATTTATCAGAATTTAATACAGGGTGGCGCACCAATTGTGCTACAATAAGAAATTCAAATAACTTTTTTTTTAATCGATGTATTTCATTTTTTTTTTTTTATTGGTTAGAAAATTAAATTGTATTTTAAATAGTTAGTTGTTTTTAAAGATTATAGACCGCAAATGACCTCCACGCTGTCCCACGCATATGCGGCACCTGGTCAAAAAATTATTCATTGCGGCCTGAAGAGTTGAAGTTGGGATCGCCTCAATTATTGTCGTTATGGACTGCTTTACTTCAGTTAAATTCCTGGGCTTCGTTTTATACACCTCTTGCTTGACATAACCCCATAAAAAGAAGTCTGGTGCAGTCAGGTCAGGTGACCTTGGGGGCCAGCGAAGAGTGGAGTTCCTAGAAATTAATTTGTTTGCGAATTTTTTGTTTAGCTCCGCCATAACTGGTCTGGCTATATGTGCAGTTGCTCCATCTTGCTGAAACCAAACGCTGTTGAATGGTATACGTCTTCGGCGCAGTTCTGGGTAAAAAAACTCCTTCAACATCTTTAAATAACGGTCCCCATTGACAGTAACGGTTACACCGTTTTCTTCAAAGAAGTACGGCCCGACAATACACCTTGATGAAACTGCGCACCACACAGTGACTCGTTCTGGGTGCAGTTCCATCTCATGGAGAATTTCTGGATTAGACTCATTCCATATACGGCAATTTTGCTTGTTTTCATTGCCGTTAAGATCAAAATGGGCCTCATCAGACATGAACAAACAATTGATCAATGTGTTGTCTTCTTCGGCCATTGATATCATTTTTTGGCAAAATTCCAGGCGAACAGGCAAATCCTGAGGGTTTAACTTGCTAGTAATTTGGACTTTGTACGGAAACAAGTTTAAATCGTCATGAAGTATCCGTTGTAATGACCGTCTACTAATTCCAATTTGCCCCGATAAGTTTCGGGTCGAAACGTTCGGATTGGCCTGTATTGCAGATGCTACTGCTGCGATTGTATCCTGAACCCGAACATTGGCATCTCGATGGTACGGCCTTCGTGCGATGCTTCCAGATTCGGCAAACATGTTTACAAACCTCATAATGGTCCATCTACTCGGGGGATTACCGCCAAACTCCCGCCTAAATTGCCTTTGGACGGAAATGACGGACTGCAAAGCATGGTACCGTTGCACTATCCAAATTCTTTTCTCCGTATCCCAAGCATCCATTTTTATAAATCTAAATAGTAACCTACAAAATAAAAAAAAAAATAAGCCGATTACTCACACAGAAAAAAAGTTATTACGTTTTATTTTTGTAGCACGATTCGTGCGCCACCCGTTACTTAAACAATTTTTTTTCAAAATAAGTAAATATTTAAACTAGGTTTTTTATATATATGCGTACATGGCCGGACCAACCATATGTTCAAATGCCCAGGGCGTACAATTCTGAGGGCGCATTACCAGGAGCAAGAAAATGTAATCTGATCTTGCACAAACAAATATGTACTGCATAGTGTCCGCTAAACTGGAAAGTCTGGGAACACAATTTTAGTCAGGGATAGTCAGGGAATTCGGAAAGCGGTCAGGGAATTTTTTCTGTGTAATTTTTTAAAAATTCGCTGACTCCTTTTTCATTTTTTAACATAAGAAATTTTTTCCTGACCGAACATTTCGTTAAGATGACATCTCTGTTCAAAATTATTTATTTCATATCTTTGCCTGTTGAAAATCTCAAAAAAAATTTCAAAGACGAGTTCTTCGAGTCCAAGCTTTCATTTTTTTATACATTACATCGGAATTTGAACCTTTTTTAACAAAATATCAAGGCGAAAAACCTTTAGTATTTTACTTACATATATGAAGATCTACTTATATTGATAAAAAACTTACTATCACGCATAGTAAAAAAATCATTAACGATTGCACGAAAGCATCTCAACTATTGGCGATTGATATATTGTCTAATGAGTTCAATTTATTGGAAGTAAAATACGTCGAAATTGGATTCCAATAAGTTGATTACAAAAAAAATAAAAGGTACTACAGGAGAAAAAGAAATTTTTAAGTTTAAACTCGAATGCTTCAAATAAATGATTACTATCGTCTCCAAAATAGAAGAAAGAAGTCCGTTGAGTTATGATCTCGTAGCGAACATCGAGTTTAAACCCCAGAAATGTTTTAAAAAGCAATAATAAGGGCTATAAAGAATAGCATCGAATTTACAGAGAAAGTAAAGGAATTAAAAATAGCCAGTAATGAAATTCAAGTATCATTCGATGTAGTATCTCTATATCCAAATGTACCTATTGATGAAACTTTAAAACTTCTTAAAGAATGGTTAGAAACAAATTCTTTAAGACAAGAAGAAATTAATGAATTAACCAACCTTACAAAATTATGTATGAATGAAAATTGGTTTCAGCTCAATCAAAAATTCTATCGACAAAAGTTTGGTTGCAGTATGGGTTCACATTTAAGTCCTTTTTTGGCAAATTTATTCATGTCACATTTAGAAACTAAAATGAAAAATGAAAGAAGTTTTCCAAGAATTTGGTTCAGATACATAAATGATGTGTGGGCTATAGTTAAAAAACAAGAACTTCGAAGTCTAATAAACTTACTAAATAGAACAGAATATCCAACAATCAAATTTACTTACGAAGAAGAAATAAACGGAAGGTTAAATTATTTAGATTTAACTATAATTAGAAAAGGTGAAACTTTCGAGTTTGATATTTATCGAAAACCTTCAAATACTCTAAGATATATAACATCGGACTCTTTTCATCCATTTGAACACAAAATATCAGTTTTCCATTCAATGATTTTTAGAGCTTTAAACATCCCGATGACGAAAGAAAGAGAATACATTGAAATACGAAAGATCAAAGAAATAGCTAAGATAAACGGATATACAGAACAATTAATAGATGATCTCACGATTGCACATAGAAGAAAACAAAACTTAAGAAATTATACAACTTTAGATTTAATCAGAAATGAAAACGATGAACAAAAGAAATGGTCAAAATTCAATTTTTATCCAGAAATTACATCAAAATTAAGACCAATTTTTAGTAGGCAAAACATCAAAATGAGTCAGTGTAGTGAGATAAAACTCAAAAATGTGATTAGTGGCTCAAAAGATAAAATTGAGAAAAATCAACAATCAGGAATTTATACTATTGGATGCAGCGATTGTAGGAAGGAATATCTAGGACAGACAAGAAGACGAATCATGAAAAGGTTCAAAGAACATTTTGCACATGTAAAATACAATGAACCTGAAAAGTCGAGTGTAGCACAACACATGCTGGAGAATAACCATAATTTTAGCTTACAAAATTTGAAATTAATTCGCAATGTAAATAATCATTATGAATTAGATGCTTTTGAATCTCTTTACATTTTCAAAAATAGAAATAATTTAATGAATAGTGACGATGGACCAATAAAAGATCAAATTTTCAAAAAATTTTATAGTAGATCTTAAATTCACTATAAATTTGTTTGTGTAGTTTGTTTTTGTTTGTAATGAGTTATTTGTATTTAATATATCAAAAAAAATTTTTTTTCATTATTATTTATATAAAACTTACTGACGATGGAAGCATAGCTTCCGAAATGCATTTAAGTAAATAAATAAATAAAATAAGTGTTTTCAAGTTATTTAAAATAATATCTTTTATTTATTTCATGAAAAAACACGTTAAAAATCTCCAATATCAAATCAATAATATTTACACAAAGAGATTTCAAAACCTTCTTCATAATCTCTATGATTCTAATCGTATAGACGATGAATGCGTGGAGAGGGTAAAGAAACAGTACGTAAATGCGTGTACATGACTACAGATACAACAAAAATTTTTATTAAGGAAAACAAAGACTTTGTTTTGAATGAAACAACCCAAAGAGTTGATCATTTTTATTTCAATAATTTGAGCAAGAACCAAAATTATAAGGATTTATGGAAAATAACAAAAATAGTTTTAATATTATTGCGTGGTAATGCATCCGTTGAGAGTAGTTTTTTTTATTATTATATTATTTATTACCATAGGTAGATAGATCTTTGAAAAACACAAGGTAAGTTCTTTTGGTTTGACATTTAATGAACTCCATTCAAATATTTACATTTCCTACCACTTTATGGAATTATATAAATACGTACCTACTCATGAAAACAAAACAATATTTTTTGTTATAACAATATTTTAAGAAACATAACAAGGATAATATAACAAATAAATATATAAAGAAACAAAACGAACCATTAGTACTTACCATGGACTTATATATATGGGCTGCTAGTCTAATGTCAGTTTCATAGAATAATTGTCAAAAAAATGGCCCCGAAATAAGAGATCACGATGCTAGCTCTTCCCACGCCACTTCAGGAAAAAAATTGAACTTTAAACATTTTGACATAGAAGCCCGCGACATCTGTTTAAGTCACCACCAACTCTTTCGAATCTAGATCCAAAAGTGATTTTTCATCATGGCGGACTTTACTCGTCCATGCCGTCAATTCCATATATTGCCATTTCTTACAGACCGCTTGTCCGTGTGTGATTGGGTCACGGTCTAACTGCAATACCCCGTCAATTTTCTGAGGTATGCGCCGTAGTCGAATCGAGCCACGCATGCGGTCTCTTTCCAAAAGTGGGTGGTCCCCACCCGTCAATTCCTATAGTCAAGATAAGCGAAAAATTATTTAAAACTACGAACAATGCCCCCAACCGAAACCGGCCTAGACTACGAAGTGTCAGATGGGATCTCTGCCATTTTTTTCAACAAAAGTAAAGAGTAAGGATTCCAAGATTCACGCGAAAAATAAAATTAATTAAACCCGTAGACCTTCGCGCAGAATTTAAGGGGATAGGAAACCACATCGCAAAGTGATTCTTCTTTTATGTTCCAGACACTTTAGGGTGGGCATTAAGCCATACTAAATTTATTTTGGTGTGAAATAGTTGTCACACATATCGTTGAACATGGGTTGGATTCGTCATATTTTCTCCTCATGTGGACCAACTGTCACACACTTTACGATTTTCTGGACGGCCTGTCACACATTTTTGCAATGGTCGTGGACAATTTGTCACACGACAAGTAAAAGTGTAAGCGTGGACAATGTGTCCATGTCGACCACCTATCGCACACATATTTGATTTTGTGGACCGCCCTTCACACAGTACATTATTATACCAAGACCTATATTGGTTGGTTGGTACTTTGAGAGCGGGACTCGGGTTGATGGTTACCAGGCTTCGACTGAACTCTACAAGCATTTTGGAACCACAACAGAGAAAGGAGGGCTGAAAAATGGATTAAGGAAAAGGAGTAGGCTGGATAAAACTAGTTGCGGCAAAATTTACCGCAACAAACTCCAAGAAATAATTACAAAATTATCAGAAGGTTGTAAAACACGGTTGGAAATGAATCGGACTAAAACTAAACTCATGACAAACAGTGTAGAGACTCAAATAAAGACAGGAAGAGAGACATTTGAATACGTCCAAGAGTGCATCTACTTGGGACAAATCGTATCTTTTAAAAATCTAATGGAGAAAGAAATACAAAGAAGAATTATAAATAGTTGGAGGCTGGTATGGAACCTTAAGAACGTTTTTGAATCAAAAATAAGTGAAGCATAAAGAAAAAATTCCTGTATTAACTTCTGGTTCACAAACCTAGAGCTTGAACATACAAAATTGGAAAAAACTCGAAACTACCCAGAGGGCTATAGAAAGATCTCTTGCGTGATAAATACAAGATTAAGAGAAATCACAAAATTTGAAGATGTGATAAAAAGAGTTAAAACTCAAAAAATGGAAATGGGCCGGGCATGTAGCAGGAACAAGTGAACAAGAACGCTGGGCAGTTAGAGAGTTAAATATTTTGAAAACTATAAAGGGTTTGTCAAAATCAAATTTTTTAGTGAAAATTTCACAATCATATTGAAAAAAAATTGTTTTTGTTTATTTAGATATAACTTTTCTTTATTATTGAAAATAATTTTTCTTTAGACCAGTAAGAACATAGCATGAACGCAATAATTTTGTCTATTCCCCTGATGTTTCGCCCTCGTTCTCTACTCGGCGTTACACTTTTTTGAAATTCTGTTGATTTTTTCACATTTTTAGTAGGTATGCCTCCTCTTAAAAATTTCTAATGTTAAAAATACTCGTTAGTTTTTATTAAAAAATAAGTTACTTTTTCAATACACGGGTGTGACAATACTTTTTTTCATGTCTGTAGATATTTTTTAAGAAAAGCAAAACGAAAAAATTCACCCATTGTAGTCTGGTTAAGATTTTTTTTATTTTATAGTTTTTGTAGCAGTTTTTTTTTGTCTTTTGATTTTTAGACAATCGAAAAATTCTAAAAAAGTTTGAAAATGTATCCTACTGGAAAGGACGAAGACGACCGCATTAATAGGTTCATAAGAGAATCAGATTTAGACGATAATGTCCGACTAACTAGTTCAGTAAGCCAACTTTTGTACGGTAACGAGAGGCATCACATAATACATTCTGCACTCATTTCTGATAGACACGTTCGATCGACATCCAATTGACCTACTATAAGTACAGCTTTTCCTACCAATAACGCGGATATCAATTCCATCAATTCAGTTTCTCCTCCATCCTTTAGTAACTTAAGTGGTTTAGGAGCAGAAGCGTTACCAACTCATCGCGAAAGTTTCGGTTATAATAACGAAACTCCTATACCAAATACAGGAAGGGTATCTTTCTCTAGAGCAAGCAGAGTGAAATTGCACCATGGAGGTGGTTCGAGAGATATTTTAGAGAGTTTAGCTTCCAGTAGGAGGGGTAAACGAAAGGAAAAGAGGATTGTTTCTGAGGACCGCTGACCTGACGACTAATGAAGCCGATTGCGAAGATTAGAAATAAAAAAAAAAAACAGTAATCATCATAATCTATTTATCTTTCTTTTAATTATCGCTTTTATTTTTTAACATTTTTAAATCTGTTTTGCGATTTTATTTTTCTTAATTTTAATATTTTTTCTCTTATTTATTAATAATTTGTTTTCATTTTCATTTTATTTTTATTTTTTTTTTATTTTTTTTTTTTAATACATTTAATAATGAAATCTTCTATTACCCTTTCAGAGTTTTCTTTTTTAATTTTTCACACGATCTGTCTTTTTATTCGTTTATCATTGAGTTTGAGCCTTTGGTTTTTGTCTGGTCGAGTCTGTCTGTCGATGATGCATTCTATCTCACTTGTGTTAAGGTGAGCTTTATTAGCCGCCAATTATTTTAAATTTCTGTAAATGATTGGTCCTAATGAAGTAAACATAAATGAGAACTCCACAATTGTTGTCAATAATGATATCTCGCGGAATATGATTAAAGTCTTGGGTAGTCAGTGTAGTGGTCTTCAGATCTGCTGTATAAATGCTCAGAGTTTACTTCCGAAAATTGACGAATTTAGGTTTTTATTTGCAGAATCAAAAGCGGATATTGTGTGTGTAACTGAAACATGGTTTCGGCCGGAAATAAATGACTTATTGTATGATTTAAGAGGCTTCAAACTATTTAGACGGGACAGAGTTGGTAGAAATGGCGGTGGAGTGGCCATTTATGCACGGTGTGGGTTAAAACCAGAATTCGTATGTGAATCTTTACCTAGTGACGATATTAATTTCGTTTTTATTAAAATCACTTGCAGGGACAACAAAATTATATTGGGATCTGCATATAGACCTAACAAAAATGTTAATACAACATCATTATTAACTAAGTTAGATGAGTTGGCTTACGTATCTCCTTATATTATTTTACGAGGAGCTTTTAATAGTAATCTGATCTTAGAATCCACACTCACTGATGACTTTGAAGTTCTCAATATGCACCCAGTAAATGCATCAACTCCGACACACTTTACCAAGGAATCGAGTACCCTGCTTGATGTATTTTTTGTTAGCCACTTAAATAAAGTGCTTCACTTTGGCCAACTATAGCCTCCTGTTTCTCACATCATGACCTGTTGCACATGACTTTTGAGTGTGAACCTATTGTTTCTTGTAATAGTTACAGCTTTAGGAATTTTAATTAATTACGATCGCTTAGAACACGACTTAATGTCAATTGATTGGTCTCAAGTTTCTAGTATGGTATCTGTTGATGATCAAGTAACATTTATACAGGATAATCTAGACTTTCTCTTTAATGTTCATTTTCCTATTAAAACAAAAATCTTGAGATACATGGACTATCCATGGTTTAGTAACAATATACAAATGCTAATCAACCAACGCAATACAGCATTTAAAACATGGAAACGTTTTAGACTTGATGTTTTTTTTTCGGAAAACCTATACCGACTTGAGAAATAAAGTTGTGCTTGAGATTAGGAAATCCAAAAAACGTTATTATTCTTTTCGGCTAAATCCTTCTCTGGTTGGCCATAAGCTCTGGAAAAATTTAAGGGATATAGGTGTTGGTAAACATAAAAATAATTCAGATAATGGTATTGACTGTGATGAGCTGAATGAACGAAATGATACCTCCATCTTCTTAAATCTGGAAGCTAACAGCCTATCTTCTGATGGTTTTAGTTTTACCAATATAAATGAAGAAGAAGTTCTTAAATTCTGTCTATCAATGTCTATCTATAAAATCTAATTCAGTTGGCCTTGATGAAATCCATCCAGTGTTTTTAAAGGCGACTCTTCCCTAAACCTTAAAACCCATTACGCATCTCTTCAATAGTGTTTTAATGACTGGAGTTTTTCCCAAAAATTCGAAAAAAGCAAAAATTATTCCTATACCAAAGAACCGTTATGAGTACCGGCCAATAGCTATCTTACCATTTTTATCGAAAGTTCTTGAGAAAATCCTTAACTCACAGATAAGACTATACTTGCAATAAAATGATATGCTATGCCCAAATCAATCCGGTTTTCGCCCAGGTCATAGCTGCACGACAGCTCTCATAAATGTAGTCGAAGAAATAAGAGAGTGTGTCGATAAGAAGCATGTTACTTTCCTCACACTCTTAGACTTCTCAAAAGCATTTGACACTTGACCACCATATTTTTTGCATCAAAATAAGAGATAAATTCCAGTTCTTATCATCGTCAGTGAAACTAATTTTTTCATATTTATCTTCAAGGTATCAAGCAGTGGTTGCCAATAATCAAACTTCTTCTTTCCTTCCGCTTAGCCGAGGTGAACCTCAAGGATCAATTTTGGGACCTCTTCTATTCACCATGTGTATAAATAATCTCCCGTCTCTAGGTTTCAATTCGTCCTTTCATATGTATGCTGACGACGTTCAGCTTCGATATAGTTGCCCTCTGGGTTTAATTGAAAATGGAGCTTGGGAGATAAATGAAGACCTAATTAAGGTTCTACATTGGTCTGAATCTAATGGACTCTGTTTAAACCCAACCAAAACCAAAAGTGTGATTATTTCAAGAAACCCATTAGACATTACGTACTTTCCTCCAATACTGCTCAACAATATTCCAATTCAGTATGTTGAATCAGCGAAAAACTTAGGGGTATTATTTAACAGAACTCTTACCTGGACAAACCACATTAATATGACCATCGGAAGAGTGTATGGTGGCTTACGAATGTTATGGACCACCCAAAAAATTACACCAATAAAAACAAGAATGATACTAGCTAAATCACTTCTCATTCCCCTATTATTATATGGTTGTGAAATTTTTAGTAATTGTGATTTCAGGGACAAAAGAAAGCTTAGTGTTGTTTATAATAGTGTGGCAAGGTATGTATTCGGTCTGCGAAGATATGATCATATTTCTGCATATTCTAAAACAATACATGGTATCTCCCTTGATAATTTATTCGCTTTAAGAACTCTAATAATGCTCAATAGTATTCTGCAAACAAAAAAACCACCATATCTCTATAACAAAATTCAGTTTCCTCTTTCAACTCGAAACCACGCTCTGACTCCATTACGATACGTGTACCTTGTTTCTAGTCGTCAATTTTTTGTACATGCGATTCGGTTGTGGAATTCCCTCCCTCTAGTCATAAGGATGATGGGATGCAGCAGTCGGTTCAAGACAAGACTCCACGAATATTTTGGGGCTCTTTAATGCTAAACTTTTAACTTAGTTTTTTTTATATACTTTTTAATTTGATCACGTTTTTCCTATTAAATGCAACTATTAGTTTTTTCTCCTTTTTTTTTCTTTTAAAATAACAACTTATTTAAAATTTGATATTAATCAGTTAATCAGCTTTTTTAACTTAAAATCATTTAATTATTTTCTTAATTATATAGTATGCATAATACTGAAACTTGCCCTATCTTAAAAGATATTGTATTTTATTGTGTAAGTTAATTGCCTTAAATAAATTAAATGAAATGAAAAATGGATTTAAAAGCTTACATTAATTTGGCCATTGTTGATGCTATGTCCTCATATAGAAACTCATTACAAACCGAATTCACCAATACTCTCAAGGGTGAGATCCAACATCAGCTTGGGGGAATCCTTAGAGAGATGAACATGGGACAACCTACTCCGCCAAATCATTATTGGTTCGTTAACCAATAACAAGACCTTCGGGTCCCATATACAACTTTTCGCTACCAGTTCAGCCACCAGCTTCGCAGCGACCTCAGTCTGATCCAAGTCGAAGTACTTTTGTGCCTACGGCAGAGCAGCGTAGAAGAACAAGAGAAGCTTCAAGGCAAAGCCAAGATAGAACATACCAACCTAATGGTTTTCACGATGATCCATTAGGACCGTCGAGAAATCCACCAATTCCCCAAGCTCCTTACACATACCAAAATTCCTATCCACCTCATTTGTGGACTTCGGGATTCAAAGCACCCATAAAAATCAATAAGTGAGGTCTGAAGTTTGAAGGCAAATATGAGAAAATTACGGTTGAAGATTTCGTCTTTAGACTAGAAACTCTTCAGAGTCAATATGGTTGTGGATGGAGATTTCCATCTCTTGCTAGGAGGAAATGCCCAGGACTGATTCTGGCAGTTTCAGCGAAACAATTACTGGCCCGATTGGCCGATGGTGACAGATGCGCTGTTGCGCCAATTTAAAAACCATCGTTCTGACTACGACATAATGCCCGATATTATGGATTGAAGGCAGGGCTTTTCAGAAAGTGTCGACGATTTCTTGGCAACTGTAAATAAGATAAAATCCCAATTACGAATACCAATCCCAAAAGTAGAGTTAGTAAAAATCAGAAAAACCTCAACGAGAGGGTAGCGAAATTAATATATCCTATGCCAATTTTTTTCTTGCATCAGTTGAGGAACGCATGTAAAGATGTGGAAGCAGCCTTTCCGATGAAAGAAACAGAACTCCTAAAACTCCAAAGACCACCATTAAAGTATATGGCCAACGAACTGGAATAAGAAGACCAGTACGAGTCGTCTGATGAACAGTTAGCTGCCTTCCAGTTTGGAGGGGCGAGACCGAAAGTTCCTCCTTGGAGATATGCTGATACTTCAAGCTAAGTGTGCTGGAACGGTAAGGGACAGGATCACACCTACTTCGAATGCGAGTCTGAGGTGCTTAATTTGTTTTTTTTTTTTAAATGTGGTCAAGAGGGAGTACAGACTCCACACTGTAAGCGATGCAACCCGGGAACCGATCGTTGAACGTGAAGGTTTCGGGGGATTCGCGTTCGACCCAACCACAGAACCCCAAGTAATTATAAAGTCAGATGCCGTAACACAAACAAAAATATTAGAAAGCCCTCGAATGGTAAAGGGCAATACAAAAATTTAAATTTTAAAAAGACTAGGAAGCGAAGAAACCAACACAAACTAGATAAGTAAACGGAATAGATTTCATATTAAACCCGTACATGTTAGAATTGAGGAGTATTATCGGACTAGAGATAGAATCTTCGAACCGAATTGCATCCACTGTAATAAATTTGTCTTTAGATCCCAGACCTTACGCTTAGATAAAAATAAGAAATAAGGAAGTCCGAGGATTATTAGATAGCGGAGCGAGCATCAGTATTCTAGGAAAAAATTGCATAAACCTGTTAGAAGAACTTAAAATTCCGATTATCACTTTTCACTCCGGGGTTAAAACGGCAGATGGGAAGAGTCAATCAATTATTGGTAAAGCATTAGTTAAAGTACAGTACGAAAATAATGAAGAGACGATTGCATTTTATCTTGTTTCAAACCTAGACCAAGAAATATATAGATATAGAAATATGTAGATTTCTGGAAGATATCCCAACTAGCTCCAAACTTAATCAGTTCAATAACGTTAACTGTTGAACTCTGAACAGCAGGCCAGACTGGATACAGTCAGGCAGTAATTTCTGTGTTTTGACCGGGAAGGTCTCTGAAAGACGACGCTCATGGAGCACGTGATAGACACTGGGGATGCGCTCCCTGTGAAGCAGCGTCACTACCCTGTCTCCCCAGTGGTACAAGCAATTTTATACGAAGAGTTTGAGCCTCGGCGTTATCGAGGAGAGTGAGAGTCCGTGGTGTTCGCCAGTGGTTCACTTGCTGAAACCAGACAAGAATCGACTTTGTCTGGATTCTCGCAAGGTGAACTCACTGACGAAGAAAAACGCGAATCCTCTCCCCCAGATTTCAAAATCTTTTACAAAAATACGGAATTCAACATTTTAGAACGGCGAACTATGCACCCCAGTGGAACGCGTCAGAAAGGGTTAACCGCTCGTTGTTAGCAGCAAGCCGTTCCTATATGAAAACGAATCTACATGATTATTAGGATTATAACCTCATTCACATCGCTTGTGCTCAGAGGAGTGCAGTTCATAACTCTACCAGGGTATCTCCGTACTTTGGGTTGTTCGGAACCAATATTATTATGCACGGAGCACAAAAGTTAAAAACTTGTCAACGAAGCTATGTCCTAAATACGTAAAATGCCGTATAATTAAAAAATAGGCAATCAAATGTACGAAGTCGAGAATATAAAAATCTTTTGTCAGAAGTCCATGATGACGTCATATTAAAAATTTCGTAAAAAGTGGTTTCATCAGAAATTGAGTATTGCCATTTTATTCAGCATTAAAAAATATATGGAAACGATACCCCACTCGACCTAGTTCCAAAGGCTGAAGTTTTCATAAATTCGTACCCTCTCTTCTTTCCTACTCGTGAACCCCTCCCCCAAAAAATCGAAAAAAAATATTTTTGCATTTGGGGAATCATAAAATCTGCATATCTAGTGCCAAATGTAAATCATAATTTTTGCGTAATGCACACCAGCTGCAGCCTTTTTCCATATGTCCTTTATTGATGACGTCATATCTCAAAACGCTCAAGGATCTGAAATGTAGACCCGGCATTTTCGGATTCAGCACGCTTTTTTCATATTCAACAAGTCTAAATAAAATAGTGCTAAGTCTTCTACTTGGCTCATGTATTTCAGTAGAATAGGGTGACCATGATGTGAATTGAAAAAAAGAGAACATTTCCAATATTCAAACACTAGCCCCTCCCTCTCCCAGTCAAAAAACCCTCAATTGAGAACTTTTTATTTGTGATAGGTATGTATTTTAATTTAAAAATATATTGTAAGTCTTTTGACAGTTTTATGGCCAGTTGCATCAAAATCCACTAAAACCAGTTTTTGCTAAAATTCTTATAAAATTTATCGGCTTGATAAATTTTTTGGGTTTCTTGTTTCTTGCGGGAAAAATTTTTTTTCACTACAATTTTTTTTTGTTGAAAAGAATTGATGTAGGTATATGTATGTACTAGGCTTGAACAGGGGCCTAATTCCGTAAAACGACAACGATCGAACGATATCGTTTTGGAAATAGCTGTCCCTATGTGATACAGATGTGTATAGTCAAAACGATACGTTTGATCGTTTTACGGAATTAGGCCCCAGGAAATAATTGAAAAGAAAAATAATGGATTTTACCTGTTCATTTTTGTTTTTATTTATTTTTAACCTCCAACGATCTATTTAATGTTGAATATTTTTTTTTAATTGTAACTTTCAAATGTCCTATCAAAAGTGAAATATTTTTTTTGAAGAGATTTTCGTTAAAACTCGCTTTTAAAATTTAACTGGAGGAAAATGGCATTTTAGTTTATTTGCTTTTTTATCGGCCTTTTAAAACTAAAATTGGTTGGTGCAACCGATAAATGCCATTGTAAAATTTATCGAAGCAGTAAATATTTAAAAGCGTTTGGTGCAACTAGCCATTAATCTTTTAAAATTTAAGCCACTCTTAAAATTGACTGAACAGTCCCACTAGCTGCAACGACCCAGCTTCGCTCGGGTTCACAAATCTAAGTTTTGTAAAAAATTAATAGTGTTGGGCGCCAGTTATAAGTTTAATTGAAAACCACCATCAAATTTTTTAACTTTAAATTTTGAAATATTTTTCTTACTGAAGTAGTAATTCAAGCAAACAGTTTTATTTACGTATCAAAATAATCACTTATTAGTGATTATGCCTCCAAACTTAAAATTAATATTTTTTGTCTATTTAAATTCATTATCTAAATATAAGCTTTCAAATACAAACAAATGAGATGCTATTGTTTTTTTTTTTTTCAAAAAAACCCTCTAAAATATCCTCAAAGTCCAGGGGATTTTTAAAATCGAATGCTATTTTTGTTTTTTGTTTTGTTTTGCTCTAATTCACTCTATTAAAAAAGTAATTTATAAAATATCAAGTCCTCCATATTCTTGTAGGTAATATATGACGGTTTTTTTAATTTTTGTTACAGAAATAAAACGCAAACCGTATTAAACGTGTAAATGATATGTTTACTGTAAAATGTATGAAAAACAAGTGATATTGTAACAATAAGTTTAGAGATTAGTTGGACAAACAAAAGAAAATAGATATATACAAATTGTACTTAGGTTCTGTTAATCTAAAGGAAGAGTATTGTGTTGGTAACATTATAAAAAAAATTACATAATATACAGTGGTGAAAATAAATATTTCAACACTCCCCTACAACGCAATACTTGTATCTTAACTTCAAATTGAGAAGTTTATTTAATTTATCAAGCCCATTAAAGTAACAAATTTTGAATGCTTTACTTTTGCCAAATTCTTAGTTAATACATCGGCCATCATGTCTCCCGCAAATTGGTAATTCAACTTAATTATGTCATCTTGAAGCAGCTCCCAGATAAAGTGGTAGCGAATATCAGTATGCTTCGTTCGGGGGTGATGCACTGGATTCTTCACAAGTTGCTGGGCACCTATATTGCCATTAAAGAGATTATTATGCAATTTGATACCCAATTCTATTAGTAAATTTCTAAGATATACTTCCTCTTTACTGGCTTGAGATAAGGCCATGTACTCAGCCTCTGTACTGCTGAGAGCAACTAAAGTTTTTTTTGTTTATATATAATCTTTCATATATATTTTCAAAATATTTATAAAAAGTATCATTTATTTTTAAAAAATTTTCATCATCTTCTAATTCAATATTTTCCTCGTTGGGAATAGAAGTTATAAAATATTTATCAAAACTATAAATTTCATCTGGTATTTGAATTATGAAAATTAAAAGGTCATTATTTGTCATTATTTGTAATCTACTTGCTAAAATGATATTTTATATTTTTTCAATGATTTCTTTTAATTTGTCAACTCTTCTAGTATATTCTAGAATTATGATTCTTTTTTCCAATAGTTTAAATTTCTCTTCAGAACTGGAATATTTTTTTATTTTCGTATCAATTAATTTTTTTAATGTTTTATTTTCTTTTTGAGTTGATTATTTATATCTACCTGTTTATTATTATTAATTATTAAATCGTGGTTATTTACGGTTAGTGTTTCTAGTCGGTTTTCTATAGCAGCTTTGTCTTCGTCATCCATTGTTCCGAAAAGGAAGTTTAATGCTCTACCTCCTATATTTATGAGACTTTGTGGTAATCGATCTAAAAGACGTTAGATATTTGAAAAAGAAATGTTAATTGGGCAAAAGAATTGTTTAGAATTTGAGCATTGGTAAGGTTTGTGTTCTTGATGATGGAATGTGAAAATGTCGGCAAACAGAATAGTTTTAGGCAGGGCGGATAGATGGCATTCTTGTAGGGTGGCTTAGTTATCTGTTGAAACGGTTGGAATCGGTTCAGATTTGAATTAACAAGCATATTTAATGTTCCTTATCATTAATTTATAGTATAACGATAACTATAGAAAATTCACAATGAATTCGTTAAGATATGCAAGTGACAGTCGAAATTCTGGTTTTAGTTAGAGGAAAATAGAAAAAAAAATAACATAAACGAAATCATATAGTTGTTAACAATAAAAAAAAAAAAAAAGGGTATACCTATAATAATATAAAAAAAAAAAAAAAAAAAAAAAAAGGATATGAACAATTGTGGGATTCGAACCGGACAGGATGGGATGGTGGAGCCAGCGACAGGACCACTGGACTACACTTAAGTACGGGAGGATTTGGACAAATTTGAGCTGAAGTGACGACAGAAAGTAACAAGTGAAAGAGAAAGAAAATAAGAAGGAAAGAGAAAGAAAATAAGAAGTGAAAGAAAAAAAAAAAATATATGAAAGGAAAATAAGATTCGTTAACTAATACGAAGAAAAATAATAGTATGGGTAAATTAATATTTCCCGCCTTTTTCTATTCTTTGGAATTTTAATCAAAAATCCAAATTTCTTTTACATATATATGTGAAAAATTCGAAAAATGATTTTTAAATTAAAATTGGATTTTTGTAGATTAAATTCTATTTAAAATATGGAAAAAAGTGAGACCGGATCTACTTCCATGATAGAAGTCGAACTTTCGTTAACTTTAAAATCGAATAGAAAGGCCCTGAAAATATAAAAAGGAGAAAGAGATCGTCAGTTGGTTTCTGGTGCGTAAAATAAGTGGTGCGTGAATCATAGTCCGAGAGTTTTTTTTACGGAAAATTAAATATAGTCAAATTTTTTTAAAGCATATAATTAAAAAAAAAAAAAAAAAAAAATCGAAGAAAAAAAAAGGGAAAAACGAACTTAAACATAAAGCAAGAAAAAAAAATAATTTGCTAATTAAGGTAACAATGTGTAAAAATAAATAAGTTAAATTCTAAGGCATTTACAAACATTTTTTTTTTATAAAGACATAGACGTAGCCACGCCACAAAAAAACTCGACACGAGAAACCAACGCCTCTTTACCTTACTCCAAACATCATCTGGAACCACGAAAGTCCAAGGGTATCAAACTCAATCCAGGCGATTGGGATAAGTCTCCATCGCCGGGGTCATTTGGTTACGCGTGGACAGGCTTAGCACAAGCACAACACTGCTTCATCAGGGCCAAGTGAAACCAAGCATCTATCCAACAAAAACCTTGGCTAAAGCACAAAAACACCGCGTGCTCAATAGCCTTAAACAAAAAAAAAAAAAAAAGAAAAAAAAAAAACCATCGCAAGCATACCAGCATCAATAGACGATACACCAAATCCAGGGAGCAACAGAATTCGACAGCAGAAACCTATAACCACTATAAAGAACTTTCGGCCAGAAAGTCCAACAAACCATACTTTCAACAACAGAAATTCACAACCTCAACAGCAACATTATATAACTACGTCCATCCAACAAAACAGCTAACATCATGGACATAAAACATCAGCAACTTTAACTTAACAGCAAGAACATACAACCTCAACAGCAACATAACATAACGACATCCATCGAACAAAACAGCTAACATCAGGAACAGACAACATCAGCAACTTTAACTTAACAGCAAGAACAAACAACCTCAACAGCAACATTATATAACTACGTCCATCCAACAAAACAGCTAACATCATGGACATAAAACATCAGCAACTTTAACTTAACAGCAAGAACATACAACCTCAACAGCAACATAACATAACTACATCCATCCAACAAAATAGCTAACATCAGCAATTTTAACTTAACAGCAAGAACATACAACCTCAACAGCAACCATTACATAACTACATTCTACTACATCCATTCTACCAGAGCATCAAACAGAACAGCTTACTCTTACAGCAACATAATACAACATTCATCAACAACACACACCTCATCAGCATTATTAACAACAGATAACAAAACACCAAATTATTTTAATTATAAAAGCTAAGTACCTACCTACTTTTATTAAACTACCATTTATTTTATTTTTTTTATTTAACTATAAAATTATTCATGCATTTAAAATCTAGAACTTAAATTCTACCTAAAATTTCAAATTCAAACTTACAAACTAATCAACTAAAACCTACAATAACAAAAAAAAAATAAAAAAAAAGAAAAAAAAAATAAGATAAGATAAGAAATCAAAACAACACAAAACAAAAGTAAAAGAAATTACGTTAAATTAAATAAAAACTAAATACTAAATTCACTACAGTTGATCTCAAATTATCCAAAAGTTTAACTAGGATTATTTTTTTTTTATTTTGTGTACAGCATTAATTTCGATTTTTAAATTCATTCAAATTTAATTTTTCAAATAGGTAAAATTATATAAAAAAAAAAATAAAACATCATACCTACATCATTCGAGCAAAACTAAAATTTCATATCAACCTCGGAGCGGTGCACCTCTTCGACGGCAGAGTCATCAATTATCAAAAAAAAAAAAAAACTTTAAGAAAACCAGCGAGTAAGAGAGTTCATTTGTGCTTACAATTAAAAGCCCGGTAAGTGATTTAAGTTGATTTGATTTGATTGTGAATTTATAATCGAAAGAGCTACATACACAAATACACACAAACATTTTTCGGAGTTAGATTTCATTAAATCCCAGAAAGTATGCAATAGGAAAATCAAGTTTTAAAAACAAATTTAATTAAAGCATACTCTAAGTGAACAGAATCAAAATATTATTCTCACCGGATAGTTCGAACCCGGAAGAGAAGTTTTGATTGAAAGTAAGCAAAAGATCTTACCGATTAAATTCATAATAAAAATAGAATCAAAATAATATTCTCACCGGATAGTTCGAACCCGGAAGAGAAGTTTTGATTGAAATTTGAACTTTGGATATCAAATAAATTTATTTAACGATTTCTTTTATTGATTATCTAATCTAAATTAAGGTGACTAAGAAATAATAGAAAAAGAAAATAAAGGTACAGTAAGACATTGAAAAAAAAAAAAAAAAAAAAGAACAACAAGAATAAGAAAAAGAGAATAATGATAAATAGGATACCTACACATACATAGTTTAATAAGAATTAAAAATAACAAAATTTGAAATTCATACCTACTTTTACTTTTATTTGAGAAAACTTTATTTATTTTTGAAAATTCAAAATGATATATTAAAAGCTCTATATTTTATAAATTATATTGGTAACTTTGGTACACTATTGAAGATCAGATATATTTTTTTTTATATTTAGATTTCTTTATATATTTTATTCTTATTATATTTCTTACGTACATATATCTTCAAATAAACCGATTTTATAACGTTACGTGAAATGAAGGTTTTAGAATTTTTTGTGATACAAATGGGTGAAATTTTATTGGGAAGTTTTATGGATTGCTAAGACTTCAATGAAGGGTGGATGTGACAATGCAGAGATCGAGTAACGACAAGATGGCAAGGTGAATGATGGTGAGCTAGGCGATGCGTGGGAGGGTTCACCACAGGGGGACAATAACACCTGTCCAACTCACTCTAGGGTTACCGTCTCGACGTTCTCTCTTCCTCATATCAGAGATTTATAATATTTATTAATTTTTTTTTTGAGTTTTAATGGACGGATTTCGGGTTCTAAGATTTTTTTTTTGTTTGAACCATTTCATTTTAAATACCCATTTAAAATTTTTTCGGCATGTTAAAACGTGACGACCGTTCATATCTATGATGGCAAGAACCCATCCCAACGACGAGCAAAGCCAAGGCAATGAGCAAGCGTGCCGAGCCGTCATAGATTGAACACCCTTCACTCCTACTATCAGGACGGCCTGCTGTATCCTGTAGATGGTGGTTTGTTCTGGATGGTGAAAAAAGGGGTGGAGGTTTTAGGGGCTCAAAAGGAGACTTTCATGGATGTGCTCTTTTTAGGAGTTTATTGGAAGGCAATGGCACCTCCCCTTAGGGAGATAGTACGAAGTCTTTTTGAGAGTCCTCGACTACCAGCTTAAGGTTCCGTTACAACTTCTAGATTTTCTTGTAATAGGCTTATTAAGAAGCATTCTTAATTCTTCAATTAAATTTAGTTCATTGTCTGTGTATGTTGTTATTATAATATCTTCTGGAGATTTCACTATAAAATTCTTTTGTTCTAACCACTGTTTGTTTGTTTTTAGAGTATTTATTTATTTATTAACTTATTTATTTAAAAATCTGAATAAATGTAAAAACAAATAGAACCCAAGTAAGTTTCACAAAATAATTTTCCAATGTTTTAAAAATTCTAATTATTGTGTTTATTAAAGTTTCAATAAATTGTGACCCCTGAAGAAGTTGAGAATCTTCAACGAAACGTTGGGTGTAAATTTTAATTCGCATAAGAGAAAACTGATCAAAAAAGCCCATATATAATACATTACTGATTCTTTGTTTTTGTTAATAACACATTTATTTCCGTTAAATTAATTATATGCAATATAAAATTAAATTCGTTTTTAAATTTTTCTCTGAGATTTTCTATTGGCTTGCTTTAATAAGATTGGCTTGGTTTATATGCTTACTCTTTCTTTCTTTCTGAATATTCTGTGTATGCTGATTTTCAAGTTTATCATGCTTATTACTTTTTGCTGTCTTATGACGGTCCGTTCTGGAATTTTTAAAAAATCCTTCCGTTCTCTTTTCATTATATTCCTCTCTATTCGTATTTAATTTACAGATTATTTTTTCTTTGTTTTTGGTCATAAGATCATGAAGTTTATTTTTATCTATACTGCCTTTCTGTATATTATATGGTTTTTGTTTAGTAGTAGAATGTATCAAATTGTTATAAAAGAGATTAGCTTTGTGAACAGCTACTTGAATTTCATGTATATTCGGGTTAGTTTTTCCGTTCAAGAGTGCTCTTACTTTTTCAGCTAATGTTCTATGAAAAACTTCAATGTATGAATTTCCTGTATGACTATTAGGTTTAGTAAAATGTATTTCTATATCAAGGTCTTCTAATAATTTTATTATTCTTGAAAAGTTAAATTCATTGTAAGTTAAAAGTTTTTTTTAATTTACCGTTCGTTGCTAGGATAATTTTTCTAAAGTTTCATGAGAAAAATTTGGAACGTATGTAGCAGTAGTTAGGTTACTAAATTTATCAATTGAAGTTAAGTATTTTTTTTTATTAATACAATAAATATCTAAGTGAACTACATATCTCATTAATATCAATTGGGGTTTCTGTCAAATGAAATTTGTCTTTAATTGGTCGTCTATCATACTTTGATTGTTTGCATATGATGCAACTATTGATTACGTCATTAATTAATTCTTTTAATTTCTTAAAATAGATTTTTGTTCTAGTCCTATAATTTTCTTCAATTCCTGAATGACTTGCTTCTTTTTCATGGTACAGTTTTATTTGTTTAATGGCTTCTTTTCCTGTCTCTTAGTCTTTAGCAAAATATTCACATTTATAAAATATTATTCTTGTTCCAAATAACTCTATCAATTTTTGCTGAAGAATATTATATTCGCTGTCTGTTGATTCAGTAAAAATCCCTGTACTAACTTTTTCTACTAATGGTATTATTATAAAATCATTAAAATTATCTTTATGTATTTCATTTATTTCAATATGTATTCTTTTATATTTGTGGCTTTTCTTTAATCCATTTTCTGCTTTTAATATTATTTGTTGCTTGAATATGTTCACTGCACTATCTTTAATTGGAAAGTGATCATTCATTTCTTCATGTTGCGAATGCACTGTAGGTCTGACTGAATCTTGTTCTAACATGTTTATTTCTTGTATGTCTTTAATTTCTCTACTATAATTTTCAAAAAATATTTTCCTTATTCCTTATTTCCATAAATCCTTCTCCTAAATTTAATTTTGCTCCTATAGGTTTTAATAAGTTTTGGCCTATTATACCCACAAATTTATTATTTCGTATTTTCATCAACTTTCATGCCATAGTAGCCTCATCTTCATTGAATTCTACTGGTACTTGAGTTATAATTTCATTTTGTATAATATTATCATAATTCAAGGATTTTATTTTTATTGGAACCTTCATTAAAAATCTAGGAATTACTAATAGTTGTGACTCATCAATTATACTTGTTGTTGAACCAGTGTCTATTAGAATGGTAAATTGTTTATTATGCAATGTTACTTTTACTATGGGAAGTGTTTCCTCTTCCCGGCTGTGGTAAAATTTACCTCTTCATGTTTAATTTCTGTATTATTTACAACCATAAGTTCTTGCCTTGGATTCCTATTATTGTCATAATAATTATTCCTATACTTTCCTGAATTGTGTGATCGTTGATTATTATTATTATTATTTCTGTTAAATCCGAATCTAAAATTATTTGCGTTTCCAAATATTCTGTGATTGTTTTGTCTCACTTTTTCTGAAGATATTCTATCATATTTGGGCCTGAAATTGTTATCCCAACAACTCATTTATTGTTGGGATACAAATAGTTATTATTTTTAAAAGGATTCTGATTTGGGTTTTGATTACAATTATTTCTATTTAATTTTGGCATGTTTTGATATTTAATTTGTTCAGGAATTTTCCTAATCATATTATTACTCTCTAAGAGGTCAAAAGCCTCCATAATATTATTTGGTTGACTTGCAATCACTATTGCCTTTTGGCTAGGTGACAATGTATTTTTAAATTACTCTAAAGCTATACATTCATTATTTTTCTGAGTATATATATTATCTGGCTCAAGTTGAGTTTTTGTTTGCAACTCTTGCAACAAATTGCCAATTTTATTATAATTTTTAATTGTGTCATTCTCATTGAGACTATTTATTTCTCTAACTAACTTAAGGTATGATTTTTTAACACCAAACTGTTTTACCAGCTGTACTTTTACGTACATCCAAGTTGCAAGATGTTGTAGACTGTTTATTGCTCTCAATGCCTCGCCTTGAATTTTCTGATGCACCACAAAAACTGCTTGTTCCTTGAAAGTTGGATCTAGGATTTTCTCAAGTAAATACTCCATCGATGATATAAAAAGAGCCAGATTGTCCGATGATCCTTTAAATGGATTGATCATCCTTAACTCTTTTAAATACAATTTTTGTCGTTCTGCCCAAACTACATGTTGAACTGGATCCATTGGGGCTTGTGCTCTTGCTTGAGCTTGCACATTTGCAAGTGAAGCCTGTTGAGCTTGATGTTCTGCGGCGTTCATTTTATTTATATTTTCATCTTGTATTTTAAAAATTCCTTCTCTTAATTTCCGCAAGTTTTTCATTCCTTTATTTTTTTATTTAAAAGTTCTTTTTTTTTTATTTTTTATTTTTGCACTTTTTAATTTAATATTCTTTTCTTTTTTTTACCTGTTTTGTCTTTTTCGTAGACCCTATGTTTTTCGTTGACACTTTATTATTGTTTTTTACTTATCTCTCTACGAGAATGCTGTATTACAAAATTTTATGAACACTTAAGTATACAAAAATTTTATACGCGAAAAATCACTTCATTGTTTTTATGATACAAAATTTTATATTAAATTTAATTCTCCTACTTCAGCAAAAGAACGAAATTTTTTTGTCCACTAAAACACTTCAGTGCTATTAATTTTCACAAAACACAATTTAATTTCGATCGTTGAATAATGTTTTAGATAATGTACGTTGTACTTTAATCCGAACCAAAATTCTACCGGTTAAAAAATGTATTTTATTTTTTTCGGTCCGATCACTGAATCTCATCTATTCATTAATTTTCGTTTAATTTCTTAGTGTGATCCTACCGACTGCGCCAAATTTGTATTTGATCCTCCGGGATTTTTTTTTTAAAGATTTAAAATAATAGACACGTTTAAAAATTAAACAATTACTTTATCTATAAATCTAAGCATCGGATCTCTTACCACTGGTGGGGGAAAATCTTCAGCTATACGTAGAAGTGTCGAGATTGAACTGAACTCTCTTCTGTCAGGAAAACCCTTTTTATATGCAGTACATTCTACATTAATATTCCTAGTTCTTCTTACTGACTAAGTATGACATGTATGTATATACATTAGGGTGGAGTGAAAATGTATGGAAATATTTTTTTTGCGTGTTCGGTAACGGAATAGTGGTAAAAAGGTGCCCATGGATGAGATAGTGAAATGTGTGAAATATTTGTTTAATATTATGATGTCTTGAGGTGCCCCCATACGATAAAATATTAGAAAAAATATGTAATTTCATAACAATTTTTGGCTAGTTTTATAAGGCTGTCAATTACATCAAAACGATAGCAGTGTATCGAAACGCCATAAAATCCCCTTATTTATGTTACTGACAGAGTTTATATAAAGGTTATAAGGAAGAACTTAAAAAAACAAATTATTTTTGAATTTTTTGAAAATTCTTATACATTTATTAAAATTTTTTAAAGTTTTGATTTAAGTACAAAATTCACGAGGCGGAATCTTGAACATTCGCGCTTGTCTGGTTTTCTCTGATCTGGCTTTTAGAATACGCCGATATGCCAGTTCCCGTATGTTTTCAGGATGACCGAAATATCCATTTCTTTGGAATACTAAGTCTATCCCCTTTTTCAAATTATCCGATAAATAACGACTAAAATTAATTGTAAGCCACAAATGCTTTGCCCCGTTTGTGCATGATGGTTAGGTTAGGTTAGGTTATAAGGGGTGTGCACAGCATGAAGCTGTTGCGTACACGGGGGCCTACTGGTCCATTGTGATCCCCTGTAAAAGTTAGCATCGATGCTCCTCAATTTTGCCGATTAGCGTAGACTGGCTCGTTAACGAACCAGCCTGTGCTATCTATAAATTTCCTCATGTTTGCCATTGAGACCTGTGCTAGATCATCCAGTTCTCCAACAAACCTGTTTCCGAAATGACGGAGTCGGCTGGTTTGGAGGTTCGGACAGTCACAGAGCAGGTGTTTAATGGTTTCTATTTCCTCCTCCTCTTGACAGCTCCTACAAAAATCGGGTGCAAATGCCCCTATCCTGTTAGCCATTGTGCCAATGGCGCAATGACCTGTTAGTACACCTATCAAGGTTTTAATGTTCTTTTTACTCAGCGATAGAATATACCGAGTTTCCTTTTCATTTGTGTTAGGCCATAAACTTCTAGAGATTGCGCAATCGTCCCTGGATTTCCAGGAGTTATTAATTTCCTCTTTTAGTTTAAGGTCTATCTTCCTCTTGAGTACCCCAATCGGGACGAGTGGTCCCCTAACTGAATGGTCGCTACTACTTGTGTCTGCTTCTGACCCTTTCCTGGCTAGTTCATCTACTATATCATTCCCTTCTATATTACTATGTCCAGGAACCCAGCAGAGCTTTACCTGGTTAGTGTGGCAGATTTTATTTAGTTCCTTCCTACAGTTTAAAACTGCTTTTGATCTTATGGTCTCACTGGCTAAGGCTTTGATAGCAGCCTGGCTGTCCACGAAAAAAGTAATCTCCGAAGAGCTTAGCTTTTCGTGATGTGCCAATTCAGCTGCTTTTCCAATGGCAAAGATCTCGGCCTGAAAGACACTACAGTCAGCTGGGAGTTTATATGACACTCTGATGTTGAGTGATTGGCAAAACACTCCCGCACCTGTTCCTGTTTCCATTTTTGAACCGTCATTGTAGAAAAGGATACCCTGTTTACTTATAAGTGAATTAGGATCCCAATCCTGTCTTTCTGGTATGAAAATAGAAAATTTCCTATCGAAATCTAGTAAAGGGGGGATGTAATCGGTGGTCTCCATCAGTCCTGGAATCGTGTCATATCTTTGTAAGATTGACCCGTGTCCATAAGTGCTGTGCCTCCAAAAACTCAGTTCTCTTAAACGAATTGCAGTTTTGGCTGCCGTGCATCTTATGAACTCATCCAGAGCCGGGAGGTCCAAGATCACCTCCAACCCAGCTTGTGGTGTGGATCTTTGAGCCCCTGTCATTCCTATACAGGCTAGTCTCTGAACCTTATTCAGGTTCTTGAGATAGCTTGATTTTTCCACCGCCTTCCACCATACAATAGAGCCATAGGTAAGAATGGGTCTGACAATCGCTGTGTACATCCATTGGATGACTTGCGGTCGCATACCCCAACGTACACCGAAGGTCTTTTTGCATGTGTAGAATGCACATAGTGCTTTTTTCATTCTCTCCTCAGTATTACGCTTCCATGAGAGCTTGGAGTCAAGGATTACTCCTAGAAATTTAGCTTCCTTTGAAAGTTTTAGAAGAATACCATTTAGTTTGGGAGGGTTGAAGCCCTCCAGTTTCCGTTTCTTCGTGAACAAAACTAGCTCTGTCTTGGTGGGGTTGACCCCGAGACCGTTCTTAGTTGCCCAAGAAGATAAATCCTTTAATGCATTTTCCATAATGTTTTCGATGATGGTAAGAAACTTGCCTGATACCAAAACCACTATGTCATCTGCATATGCTACGATTTTAATGCCCTGATCTTTGAACTTTGTGAGAATTTTGTTGACTACGAGGATCCAGAGCAGGGGTGAGATGACTCCTCCCTGTGGTGTGCCTCTAGTAACTGTTTTCTCGATAGTGCTAACTCCTAATTGAGAGTTGATAATTCTGCCATTTAACATGGTGAAGATCCAATCGACAATGACAGATTCAACTCCAACCTCAACTAAGGCAGTTTTGATTGATTCCGTTTTAACGTTATTAAACGCACCCTCGATATCAAGAAATGCTGCCAGGGTATATTCTTTATGTTCAAGACTTTTCTCAATATGTGAAACTACTTCATGCAGAGCAGTCTCCACTGATTTACCTTTAAGGTAAGCGTGTTGGTAGTTGCACAAATTGTTTTCGTTGAGAAGTTCTCTAACATGTAGATCAATTATCCTCTCTAGTGTCTTAAGGAGAAACGAAGAGAGACTTATTGGTCTATAATCCTGAGCGGTCGAGTGAGTCGGTTTCCCTGCTTTTGGGATAAAGACTACCTTGACCTTTTTCCAGCTATTAGGGACGTATCTAAGTTTGATACAACTTATGAAGATTACCCTAAGCCACGAAGTTATTACTTTGAGAGCATTTTGAAGAAGAGCTGGAAAAATCTCGTCTGGTCCCGCTGATTTATAGGGTTTGAACGAGTTTATTGCCCAGATAATCTTCTGCTCAGTAATAACCTCGTTAAGTTCTAAATTCGATTCCGTGTGAGTAAAATCCAGCGTGTTCGATTGCGAGCAATCAGAACTTTCTGGGTTTTTACAACCGGGGAAATGAGTTTCCATGAAGAGTTCAAGCGTTTCTAGGCTCGAGTTCGACCATGATCCATCAGGGTGTTTTATGTACCCCGGGATCGTGGGATTAAGGGCCAGGGTTCTACGGAGCCTCGCCGCCTCGCTTGTTTTTTCAATGGATTCACAATGTTTAGCCCACGAATCCTTTTTGGCCTTCCTTAACTCTTTGGTGTAGATGTTAAGTGCGGCTCTATAAGACTTTAAGTCCTCTTCTAATTTACTCAGTTTAGCTTTATTGAAAAGTTTTCTAACCTCTGTTCTACGTTTCTTTAGTACACCATTCCACCAGGGTGGGTTAGTGGAGTTATTGGAACGAGATAAAGGGCAGTGTTTTTCAAAAGACATTCTCATTTTGCCAGACAAGTTTTGGACAACAGTGTCAATGGTTGAAGTACTTAGACTTGTATTGTCCTCTGGTGGATCAATACAGTCTTTCAGCCATTTTTCGTACTCTGTCCAATTCGTTCTAGTTGGGTTCCTGTAAGGTTTCTTTACAGTAAAGTTCCTGTCTATAGAGAAGAGTATCCTAAAGTGATCCGAAAAAGATTCTTTAGGTGAGACTCTCCAGTCTTCAACTGAAATTTTACTATTATTGCTAATAAGAGTCAAATCTATGATTTCCTCCCTGTTTTTGTTTCGAAAGGTAGGGTGATTGCCCCTATTACATAACGATAAATTAGAACAGAGAATATATTCAAAAATTGACTCACCCCTTTTATTGATGTCCTTTGAGCCCCATTGAGTGTGGTGAGCGTTGGCATCACATCCTACCACCAAAGGTGTATCGCTTGCTGTGGCATGGACCACCAGATCGCGGACTGTTTTTGATGGTGGGCTCTCCTCCTCGTACGGCATGTACGTCGACGCTAGAATGAAGTTTCCTTCATTCGATTCGACGCTGATTGCCGTGTTGTCCTTGTTGCTGTACCTAGATAGGAAGAAAGCGTTAATTGATTTTTTCACTAGGATACAACTTCTTATATCACCTTCATCTGACGTGGAATGGAAAAGGTTGTAGTGTTTTGACCTCAACCCACGGATTCGGTTTTTGCCTAACCATGGTTCCTGGATCAAGGCCACATCCACGTTCTCGTGAGACATGTAGAGCGTAAGGTCGTATGTTGCTGCTTTAGCGTGGTGCAGGTTTATTTGCACCACTTGCAGCTTTTGACTCCCCTTTGCCTTCATGCCTCTTAACCTTTACGGTTCCGAGACCATACCTCAACACGTCTTTCCTTTCTCTGAGCAGAAGGTCAGATTTCTTGTCTGCCACAAACAAGAGGTCCTTCCCTTCGCCACCATGACTCTTTCTTGAGTGTTGGAGCTTCCATTCTAAAATGGGAAGCTCTTTGTTCTGCTTCGCCAACAGCTTAATAATGGCTGCGTCCTCATGTTCTGCAGGAGGGGGGATCCAGATACTAAACTGCTGTCGGAGTGGTAGAGCTGCGGCGGGTAGAACTTCAAGGGAGGAACCTTCCCATAGTTCGTCAATGTTGGCGATTGTATGGTTCAGGAACTCCCGTGATTTCTGGTCACCGCAGCAGACCACTTTAACTCCTCGCCGCCATCCGGCACCATCAAAGATATAGTCCTCAGAACTATCGTTCTCTGATGCCGCCATCATAGCTTTAAGGATCTCATTTTCCACAAGAAGCCAGTTTTTTGCCGAGATTTTCCCATCTGGGTCGTCACGGCTTATTATGGCGATTTGTAGGTCAATCGGGGTGGTGTCGAAGCTGCTGGTTTTCTGTTTCTTAGCACCGTCTTGCTTGACTGTCTCCTCCGATCTTTGTCTCTTGGACGTTCCTGGTTTCGTTCCAGAAGAGGTGCTTGCCGGTGCTTGGTCTTTCCTAGCGTTGGCTTGCTGTTTCTTGCTGGAAGTCGCCTGAACTTTACCTTTGTCATTCCGAGCGGTCGAGTTATTGCCAGCCTGTTCACGGTTTACCTTTTTAGAGGCAGACCTAGATTTGGCAGCATCTACTCCTTTGCTCTCCGACTCTTTGGTGTTCCCTTGCTCTGTTAATCCCCTGGGTGCAGTGGCAGTCTCTGCCAGCTGCCGCTCAAAGTTCCTAACTAGCTTCTTATGCTTTTTTAGGAGAGCCTTATCTCTCGAACTGAGCGTCGCAGGGTCTTTCAACTCGGTCGTTTTCACGAATCTTTTGGAGGATCTGTAGTTGCTGCGTTGCCTCGAAGCTTTGAGGGGTGCAGCAGACTTCAGCATAGTCTCTTCTTGACTCGGTTCCATCAGTAGCTCGTCCTCGGTTTGACTACCTATGGAAGGAGGTCTGTCCGAGGTCTCCGTACCTTTGATAGTTAAACCATCTATGTCGGGAAGGAGATCCACTGAAAGAATGACCGGTTGTCTTTTTAGCTCTCGTTTTTCTTTCTCTAAGTTTACTATTGTCACTGGCGACTTAGCTTCTTGCGAAGCCAAGCCCTCGCCGGCAGCCGTGACTTCTGCCGACTCTTGAACGTATATCCCCGTTCGATTTTCTTCATTATGTAAACTTTTATCCATATTTTTTTTTTTTTTTTTTTTTTTTTTGATTAACATCTCTGCTTTTGGTGGTTTTCTTAGTTGTCTTACTCCGCAGCTGGATTGCTGAAGAGTTAGACGTAAGCCCCCTCGCCACAACAAGGCGAAAACCGTGAGGGGGTTGTGCATGATAGATTGCACTTTATTTCGAACCACATTCGCCCATAAACTTGCATAACGAAAGTGGCTAATGTAACAAGGTTTTCTCCAGGAGCAGTCTTTGTGGCATATAAACGTAAGATTCTGTTTGCAATGGTGAGCCACCTGGAGTGGTTCAGCCGGCCAGGTTCTTTGTTAACAAGATCAACAGGAAAATTTAGAGTGCTAATAGCAGTCATTATTTCAAACAAGTATTTTTGATCAGAACTCAGGTCTTTAGAAATTACAGGAAGAGTCGTGGGTATTACTGCAAACCTCACAACCGCCATTTGTTCACATTGTTTTTTTTTCCTGTAGTTTTTCCGTCCAAATGCAACATTAAGTGCCTTGGTGGCAATTCGTTGGAATGAAGTTGACAGATTAACTATTGTAAAGGTGTTTTATAAACTCTTCTTCTAATAGGCGAATGATACCACCTTTAGATCCAGTATTTATCACTGTGCCATCACAACCCACTGCAGACAAATAACTCAAGTCCACAGATTTGCTTTTCAAGTATGTCACCATATTGTTTTTAATTGTCGAAGCTGACCCTGTTTCGCATGTGACATGACCGAAGTACACACTACCTGGTTCCGATGCAATGACGTAGTGGTCTTCTATTTGTCGTTTTATGTACCATTTATCACCTTTTTTGACTAAAACTAAGGTTCTATCTTTCCTTCCATCAAAGTAAATACCAAGCATGAATTCACTGCCACTTGTGTTTTGTAAAGCTGACCTTTTTTTCGCTCTTTCACGTCGAACCTTTGACCGATCTATGACATTACTTTTATCAATTACTGTTATGATGCCAACGTCTTCGAAAACAGCAGAAGCAATTACAGCGGCAGATCTATCTGAAACTCCAGTACGATCGCAGGCAAGAGCTAAAGATGGGAGATCTATGCGCATTTGTTTGAGAAGTGGCTGACCATGAACAAAACTATCTTGTAGTAGTTGAATTTCTGTATCAAGTCCTTGACTGGAAGAAGGCAATATTTCAGACAAATCCTTTGTAGGTAAAATGTTGCTATTGCTGCTAGAAACTGATTCGTTTAGCTGAAAACGAGAAGTAGGACCACCTTTATCGTCTTGAATTTGTCTCGAACGCGATAAATTTCTTTCTTTTCTTTCCATTTTTTTTAGTTCTTGTTGTAGCCACATCAACGGTTCCAATCATAGTTTTTCTTGTGGTTCTTTGGTCAATAAAGAAATTTCTTTCTACCGTAGCTATACGACACTCTTTTTCACACTTGCAATCAGCGATTATTTCACATTTAAATAGTAATAGTTCAAGGTTTAAGTTGGGAATGCTCACTGGCGACTGAAGGATGGTGCAGCGTCTGCTGCGTTTACTGTGCTCAAAAATAAAATTAAATCAATAAATATTGTAAAAATTAACGGAAACTAGTTAAATAGAATAAATTTACATTAGTTCAAAGTGACAAGAATTATGATGTTTTAGGCGATTTTTTTAAAACTTTGTCATACATGGGGCACCTCTTAATATTAACCAAAATAAAAAATATTGCAGCTGAGGCTTATAGAGTCTAAAACGCACCTTTCTGCTGGTATGCCACATTAAATATATAAAAAACAAAAATTCACTCCACCCTAATATACATGCATTTTTGATGATGATTCAATTTTATCGTGATGAAAGAAGTTATCGATCTTTGTTTACATTAACTTTATTTATGTCTGGATATAAGAAGTACTTGATCGTCGACGGTCTTTGTTTACATTAGTTTTATATTTCAGAAAAAGTTTTTTTGACATCCTATTTGTGTCGATTCATATAAATTATATTCAAATATGCCTGGTTGACATTTAATATTAAAATGATTGGATTTCTTATGAAGCGATATGAAATACGCTTGGTATGGTTTTATTGTTATCTTGATTGGGAAGCAATTCTATAACTCTCGCTGAATGAAACACACTTCTTCGCTTCAGAAAAGTATCTGGTCATATTTTATTTTTACATTCCTATTTATAACAAAAATATTTACATGTATTTACAAAACTATTATCTTAAATCTATAGCACAAAACATTATCGCTTCGTCCTTATTACGGTCGGTGGTGGGTCATTAAAATTTATGACCGTCTATTTTATTATAGGTACTTGTAGATGTGCGCTATCCCAAGACAGATTGTTTCCTTTGATGTGTTTGAGTGGACTGTATTTATATTTATTATCTTGCGATAACACATCTGCGCACCATCTGTGTAATCCCTGTTCATTTATGACATTTATGACCTTAGTTTTTTGACTAAAACTAAGGTTCTATCTTTCCTTCCATCAAAGTAAATACCAAGCATGAATTCACTGCCACTTGTGTTTTGTAAAGCTGACCTTTTTTTCGCTCTTTCACGTCGAACCTTTGACCGATCTATGACATTACTTTTATCAATTACTGTTATGATGCCAACGTCTTCGAAAACAGCAGAAGCAATTACAGCGGCAGATCTATCTGAAACTCCAGTACGATCGCAGGCAAGAGCTAAAGATGGGAGATCTATGCGCATTTGTTTGAGAAGTGGCTGACCATGAACAAAACTATCTTGTAGTAGTTGAATTTCTGTATCAAGTCCTTGACTGGAAGAAGGCAATATTTCAGACAAATCCTTTGTAGGTAAAATGTTGCTATTGCTGCTAGAAACTGATTCGTTTAGCTGAAAACGAGAAGTAGGACCACCTTTATCGTCTTGAATTTGTCTCGAACGCTATAAATTTCTTTCTTTTCTTTCCATTTTTTTTAGTTCTTGTTGTAGCCACATCAACGGTTCCAATCATAGTTTTTCTTGTGGTTCTTTGGTCAATAAAGAAATTTCTTTCTACCGTAGCTATACGACACTCTTTTTCACACTTGCAATCAGCGATTATTTCACATTTAAATAGTAATAGTTCAAGGTTTAAGTTGGGAATGCTCACTGGCGACTGAAGGATGGTGCAGCGTCTGCTGCGTTTACTGTGCTCAAAAATAAAATTAAATCAATAAATATTGTAAAAATTAACGGAAACTAGTTAAATAGAATAAATTTACATTAGTTCAAAGTGACAAGAATTATGATGTTTTAGGCGATTTTTTTAAAACTTTGTCATACATGGGGCACCTCTTAATATTAACCAAAATAAAAAATATTGCAGCTGAGGCTTATAGAGTCTAAAACGCACCTTTCTGCTGGTATGCCACATTAAATATATAAAAAACAAAAATTCACTCCACCCTAATATACATGCATTTTTGATGATGATTCAATTTTATCGTGATGAAAGAAGTTATCGATCTTTGTTTACATTAACTTTATTTATGTCTGGATATAAGAAGTACTTGATCGTCGACGGTCTTTGTTTACATTAGTTTTATATTTCAGAAAAAGTTTTTTTGACATCCTATTTGTGTCGATTCATATAAATTATATTCAAATATGCCTGGTTGACATTTAATATTAAAATGATTGGATTTCTTATGAAGCGATATGAAATACGCTTGGTATGGTTTTATTGTTATCTTGATTGGGAAGCAATTCTATAACTCTCGCTGAATGAAACACACTTCTTCGCTTCAGAAAAGTATCTGGTCATATTTTATTTTTACATTCCTATTTATAACAAAAATATTTACATGTATTTACAAAACTATTATCTTAAATCTATAGCACAAAACATTATCGCTTCGTCCTTATTACGGTCGGTGGTGGGTCATTAAAATTTATGACCGTCTATTTTATTATAGGTACTTGTAGATGTGCGCTATCCCAAGACAGATTGTTTCCTTTGATGTGTTTGAGTGGACTGTATTTATATTTATTATCTTGCGATAACACATCTGCGCACCATCTGTGTAATCCCTGTTCATTTATGAACATCCTGCGGGCGGCCAGAAAGGTTTATTTTACTAATCTCTCTGGATTGACATTAATTGCGTATATAGGTCGTGAGTTTAAGACTGCTTCTATCTGTGCCAAAATAGTTGACACTTCCTCAAAAGTTAGTTTTACTTCTCCAATAGCTCTTTTTAAGTGGTATTTCATCGATTTTACTCCAGCTTCCCGAATTCCACCAAAATGTGGTCCTGCCGGGGGGAAAAATGCCAAGTGATTTTTTCACTTGCCAGAATTGGTGCAAAACTTGTGTTTTCCTTGATTGCTTTCTTTAACTCCTTGTCTAGTGACCTATTCGTACCTACGAAATTAGTGCCACTGTCAGAGTAGATATGAAGGCTTTTGCCTCGTCGTGCGAAAAATCTTCTCAGTGCGGCCAAAAATGCTTCTGATGATAAGTCATTCACTGCTTCAAGATAAATCGCTTTTGTTGCTAGACACACGAATACTGCCACATATCCTTTGAAGGTTTTCTGTCCTCGTCTTTTTGAGCACTGCATTTGAAACGGTCCCGCGTAATCCACTCCAGTAAATGTATATGGGTGCGAAATTTTGACTCGATGTTCCGGTAAATCACCCATTAATTGTGTACCGGTGTTTTGTTGATACCGTATGCATTTAGGGCATTTTCGAATGTAATTTTTGACATCATTTTTCAAGCCTATAATCCAATAACTTCGTCTTATAATGGCTTCAGTCAACCTATTTCCTCCGTGTATTGTAGCATGATGTGCTTCTTTAATCAAAAGTTTTGTTAATTTTGACTTTTGAAGGATTATTGGGTGCTTTGAATTGTGTGGTAGACCTGCATTTGTAAGTTTACCACCAACCCGTAATATTCCATTCTTATCCAAGAAAGGATTGAGGCTTACAATTTTGCTGCTATTGTTAAGCGAATTATTTCTTGAAAGATTTTTGTGTGTTGCATCTATATTTGTTTTGAACAGAAATTCGTCTTGCTTGGGGTCCCATTGTAGGCCAAGTGTTTTAACTGCATCATTTTCTTTAATTTTTATTACATCGTTCTCTTGGATGTTTCTTGTAATCTCTTGACTGTTAGAGAGCCATTTTCGAAGGTGAAGACCAAATTCATAGAAATGCTTTGTTGTGCTACTTTGTTCTCGGATAACTGCTTGATGTGGCAGATAGTATTTTCCAAGTGAGTTGTCAGTAATTTTACTCATGTGTCCAAGCTCTATGTATTCTTCAATAAAATTTTTTGTAATCTATGTAGAGTTTATCATTGTTCTTAAATTTCCTTTGCATGGACATCAAACGAGCGACTGCTTGCTTTCGTGATTCACCTAATTCCTTGTCTTCTTTGAACGGAATTTCCACGATGAAGCTCACATCCATGTCCTTTTTGGTGGTTTCTTTATATCGTGTTAGACACAATATATCTTCGTCCACCATGGCTTCGTTTGTATTTATTTCTTCAAGCTCCCAGAATCGTTCCAGGTTTGTAACAGCCGAAGTAACTTTTTTGCGTTTTTGCTGATCTATGAAACCAGATAAAATCCATCCAAATTTAGTTGATTGTCCAATCATGCCATTAGATTTTTTGACACCATCCTCAAGTATTCTACTGAAGATATTTCGTCCAATCACCATGTCTATTCTATCGGACTTGTTGAACATCGAGTCAGCCAAAAGATAATTGTTACACTTTTGTATATTATACTTAAATGATTTATCAGGCTGCGCACTGGTCAGGGATGGAAAGACGAGAGCTTCTACCTTTTCTTCATAGTTGCTAAGGAATCTTGGCTTAATTCTTACATTAACTTTGTGCTTTGATTCTCCAACCACTGCTTCACCTAGACCATGAATCCTTACTTTATTTTTGACACGAGAAATTCCTAAAATCTGCACTGCTTCTTCTGATATGGATGTTATTTGCGAACCTTGATCGATGAGAGCTCTTATCGAGATGTATTCTCCATTTGACGCCTTGGCTTTAATTTGTGCTGTTGCCAGAATCACTGTTGTTTGTGTTTTGGTAGTCATTGAAGTTTTTTCTTCGCTTATTTCTCCTAAATGCAGCAGCTCATGATGCCCTTTTTTGCATATTTTGCATTTCGCACGTTAGTTTTGACAAAAATCTCCCCATTTATGATTGAGGCATTTTAAGCAAACCTTCTGGTCTCTTGCAAAATTTAATCGGTTTTCTGCACTAAGTCCAGTGAACTTTCGGCACTCAGCGGTTTTGTGATTAGCAAACTTACAATAGTTGCAAATTTGCTTGTTTTTTTTACTCTTTCATTAGTAGTAGTTGCTGTATGATGTACCTTGTATATTTGCTGTTTCCGATTTCTAAATATTGGTTCTTTTTCAGCAACTGCCTTCAGAGTCTGGTACTGCTGGTCCAAGAATTCCATTATGTCCTTTAACGTCTGAACTTCCTTTGTTTTTTTAACTGTCTGTTCGTATAACTTAAGACCATCCTTGTCTAATTTTCGAACAATTATTCGGGCCACGTATGGATCTGTCTCTTTTATTTGCATGTCCAAAGCTCTTATGGCGTTAAGGCACTCATTTGTGGTATCGAGAAGCTCTCTTACACTTTCTGCATTGTCACTGTTTATGACTGGTTGATCGAGAAGCCTGTCCCACTGAGTTGTAAACAGAATACGCTTGTTGTCATATCTCTGCTTGAGCAAACACCATGCTGCTTCATAGTTTTCACTTGAAATTTGAAGGTGTTGTATCAATCGGGATGCTTCACCCTTTAAACATTGGCGTAATCGCATCATTTTTTCCGAATTTGAAATTTGTGTATTTTTGTGCACCATGTCTTGGAATAAGTTGTGGAATGTTGCCCATTCTTTAAATTCCCCATGGAAAGCAGGAATTTTCAACTTCTCCAATTCTAAAATGGCACGGCACGAGTATATACTTTTTGGTTCCTCATTTTTTAAGTTTTGTTTTAATTTGGAACGCCCTTGGAAATACTCAGCAACTATCTCCTCATACAGGTCATCAATTTCGTCATTGTATTCCGGAAGCTGATTTTTATATAAATTTTGTATTTCATCATATAGGGTTTCTAAATACTTTATTTGATCTGAATCAACTGTATTTTCTCCGAGAAGATCATCAATTTTACGTCTAAGGTTATTTATTTTCCTTTTAAGTCTTTTGATACTCCGATCCAGCGCTGTCAAATCTTTTGAGGGTTCATCATTAAAACGCATGTTTTTCGGATCTTCATTGTTACTTATATTTTCTCCAGAAATAGCACGGTTTAGATTTAGAATCATCTCTTCGAGGTCTTCTACTATGCTTTCATAGATTTTATTCTTGAAGTAATCCTCTTCGCCGATGCCATCAGTCATAAATTTCTTATGATTTGATTCTGCCTCTTTCTGGTATATTTCACATTTTTTCACGATGTCTTCAGCTTTAGCTTTTCTCTTTCCTTGATCCGAAATGTAGCTATAATATTGCTTAACATTTTTTAAAACTTCCATTTGGGACTCAATTATTTTTGTTCTGTTGATCCCCATGTTGAAAAATTTTATTAATTGCTTTGTTGGAGTTAATTTTGTGTTGTCCGCCAGGTTGACTTGGCTGTACCTTGACTCACAACTCGTTGATCACCAAAAATCGTTTTTAATTTTCGATTTCTTTTTCTTCGGAGGGATTAATGAATTTTAATTTCAGAAATTCCTTCGTTTTCCAAAACGTTGTTTAGCCACGTTTTACGCTTGTCAGTATTATAGCTCTGACTACGCTTTTTAAACAAGGTTCTTTTCTTTCTAAGTCTCTTACCTCTGGTGGGGGAAAACTTTAAAAATGAATTTTGTAGAACCAAATTTATTTTATTTTTGCTTAAAATATTTATTAAGTCTTTTATTTGGCTGAGCTCAATTTCTGTGGCTCGATGGACCAAAATGAATGAAACACACTTCTTCGCTTCAGAAAAGTGTCTGGTCATATTTTATTTTTACATTCCTATTTATAACAAAAATATTTACATGTATTTACAAAACTATTATCTTAAATCTATAGCACAAAACATTATCGCTTCGTCCTTATTACGGTCGGTGGTGGGTCATTATAATTTATGACCGTCTATTTTATTATAGGTACTTGTAGATGTGCGCTATCCCAAGACAGATTGTTTCCTTTGATGTGTTTGAGTGGACTGTATTTATATTTATTATCTTGCGATAACACGCATCTGCGCACCATCTGTGTAATCCCTGTTCATTTATGAACACTCGCAACAATTAAAGCTGGGGCCTCTTGGGCCTCTCGGCTGGAATTTATTGGAGCCAGCCACGGCGGCCACTTGCCCGAAATCATTTTTAAAAGATAATGGGACACCCTTATCTTTATAATAAAGCTAAATTCTTGGCCAAGACATTAAATTGTATGCGTTTTTTCTTCTTGAAAAACACACGTTTAAAAAAAACCCTTTATTATTAAAAAAAAATCCAAGTACGTTGCGTTGGCTAGATGCAATTTATGAAATAAGATATAAAAAAAAAAGTAAAATAATAAATTAATAAAAGTTAGAGTAAAATTTAAAATTTGTTACTATTTGCGGTTGAAGAAATACTTCGTTTGCAAATACCTACATGGCAGATATGTCCTATGAGTGCCGTAGTACTGGCGTTGGTTAAGTGCAACCACGAAGGGGGGATGTTATAAGAACTATATTAGAATATATTTATTTAAAAGAAATTAAGAAAAGAAAATGGATGAAAGAAATTATTTAATCGATTGAAGTAGTTATATACTTACTTAACTTGATTGCGTGTAGTAAGAAGGCACGTAGCAGCATATAGGGTCAGGCGGAATATAACCTCTTACAAAAAACATAACTGCACGTTATGCAATGAGCAGTATGCCCGACTTGATTAGCGTGGGTTCACTCACCACGTTGCAAATTGCACGGCGAATTTTGTCTGCCCTTTGTTGGAGTAAATCCTTCAAGGCCAGAAATATTGTTTTGGACGTCTGACTATGAGTTGCCCCAACGATGCATTCGTATCCTATAAGGAAAAAAATAAAAGATTAAGAAACTAAAAAAGGAATATAACAAATAAATATAGAAACAAACAAAACGAACCATTAGTACTTACCATTCATCTTCGTCGACGGTTAAATTGGAAATGAGTAGGGTGAGAACATAAATTCCAACCGACGTTGAACCCCATGTTAGTCCGGAATCCCTTACAAAATATGAGTCGAGTCGAACTGAGAGGTTCACCTCATAAACATATTGGTGAGATTCTCTACTTACGTGAAGGTTGTCCCGATCAACAGGGCTTTTCGTGAAAAAGTAATATATCCCTCTCTCGATTTGTCACAATCGATAAAAAAAAATCCTCACTTGCTATCTATTTAATATAACAAAAAAAATAATCGTGATCACACCCAAATAAATAAAATAAAAATCTACATATGCTTTCGTGTTTCACGTTACCTATTTACATCCGCTAGTTTGGATAAATGGTTGTCACTTTAGACGTTTAAATTAATAAATATGCCAATTTCAGAATGTCAGAATTGAGATCAAAATTAACATTGGTTATATGCTACATACATATTGGGAGGAACTTATTTTAGTTGAGGATAATTACAAAGTTGTGTTCTAAGTTTGTTGCGCGTGCGGCATTGAACCCGGTTTAGTATGTAGCGATCTTAAGTGGTCAAAAATAGAAACAGAAGAGCATGTAGTAGATTAGAAGAGGAAATACGTTATGGAAAAAGTGGCCAGTTTCACCTCCAAATCCCGCATGACATTAAAAAGTCGAATATCAGATTATTGATGGCCGTAAAACTTGCAATACCATTAACCAAGAAATCCAGTCGTCCATTTGCCCCAGATATTCTTTTTTTGTGGTGAAGGAAAACCAAAACCGGTGGTGTGACTTCGTGTTTTTTATACAATTTTTATCAATAATTACTGGTGCGTAAATTTTAACGTTTGTTTCCACCTTTTTGAATTTATTATTATTATTTATCTACGATTAAATACATCAACAGATACTAGACTTACACTAATTATGTATATACAAATTATAATAAACTGAAAGCTTCCTTTAATTTAGATTTAAAAACTTCTCTAGACATAATAAAGTCAAAATTTTCATCATAAACTAAGTTAAATATTTTAGTGCAACTAGAGACTGGATCACGTGAACCATAGGAGGTACAGTGAGAAGGTTCCCATTAAAAAGATCTTGATCTTAGTGACCTCTGAAATGCATAAATATTGAACAGAAATAATAAATTCCCACAATCAATGGTGGAACAAAAAACGTCACGAACAAACTTGACACTGTACATTTTACGTCTAACTTCTAGAGATTGCAAACCTAGTAATAAACATTTCGAGACATATGAATGACGTTCATTTTAATTGTATCCAAAAAAGCGACGAAGAGCAAAGTGCCAAAAACAGTATTCTCGAATGGGTCGAACTAAAGAGCAAAACAAGGCTTTTAAAGTATATGCATCCTTATATTCCAATGAATTTCTTTTCAAAAACCCAAGTACTGAGTGTTTATATATTGAATGAATTCCAATTGAAAGTATTATTTTTTTCATTTAGCCCAAAAATAATGCGTTTCGCCTAGGTACGACAGTTAGGACCAAGTACTGAGTTGGCTTTTGATACAACCCGATTTATATGAAGATCAAAATTAAGTTTAGTATCAAAGATAACTCCTAAGTCATTAAAATCATTAACAACAATTATTGTCTTGATTGAAAAAGAGTATGAAGGGAAAATATGAAAAAGAGTTCTATTGAAAGCATACATGCATACTTATCAATGTTGAGCTGCAGATCATTAAAAGCACACCATTTTGTAAAATTATCCAGATCATTTTGAAAAAAGAAACATCTATGTATATTAGATACTACAGCATAAAACTTAAGATCATCTTCATACATTAAGCAGCGACAAAAACTAAGTATATTTGGCAAATCGTTTACAAAGAGTAAGAAGAGAATAGGACTCAAATGGCTTCCCTCAGGAACACCCGAACTAACCACTATCAATTTTGAAAAGATGTCGCCAATAGACACAAGTTGCTTCCGACCATTTAAATATGATTTAAACCACTTTAGAATACAACCAAAAAAAAGCGAAAGAATTAAGTTTCCTGAGTAGCACATCATCTACTAAATGCCTTCACAAAGTCGGTGTAAATCAAATGAATCTGTCTATGCTGTTCTAGATAATTTATATAAAAGTTAGAAAATTCTACCAAATTATTGCAAGTTGATCTGCCCTTGAGGAAACCATGTTGACAATCAATAATTTTACAACTTATTTCTTTTGTAAGTTTATTTTTCACTAATTCATCCAAAATCTTAGGTAGGTAGGTAAATCTGAAAGCTTGGAAATTGGTCTATAATTCGAAATATTATCTTTCTTAAAAACGGTGAATTCATGAAACTTTCCACTCTTCAATAAATATTCCACTAGATAGAAGCTTATTAAGCAAAGTGACGAAGCACAGTATTTCAAAATATTAGAACATTTACCTGATAGGATTTCGTAGTACTTATTTTATATTGTACTCACGTGTGACCATCATATTAAACTTAATTTAAACTATATTTTTAAAGACGAATCAATTTAAATAAATACATATACAGTAAAACCCGCTTAAGAGAAAAACCCGCTTATCTGAAATACTTTTTTCATCCCCGAGTATTTGTCGACCAATTACCTTAAAAACACTCCGCTTAAGCGAAACTTTCTTAATACCTGAAACATATTGTCAGTCAAATTTTAAATTTTTCCTTAAAAAAAAACTCTTAAGTGAAAAAAAAAATTGAATCGATTAGAACAAAAAATTTGCTGAACGCTTCACGTTTTGTTTTTACTTTTCACCTCCACCAAATTTTCCCCACGAAAATGACATTTGAATTTTGGATATGTCACAACGATTTTGGAATTTTCAGATGCGCTTAAGTGGAATTTCGTATTCACTTATCCGGACTCCGCTTAAGTGAAATTTTTGTTCACTTAAGCGGGGTTCGTTTAAGTGAAAAACCCGCTTAAGTAAAAGAAATACTGTGACATTTTGCCGTTTCTCTTAAGCGGGTTTTACTGTATCTACAATTTTGGGTGAGTTTGAAAAAAGCTTTTTATTTAAAAATCTGTGTTAAGAGAGTTATTTTTCTACAGGCTACAAAACTAAGGTTTTTGACTTTCTGGCGGTACCACGAGCGCTGGACCGCCACATCGTTTTTTTTTTTTGTATTACACCGTTGTTTCAGAGACTTGTTGCATGGTGAATCCAAACCTTTTGTGACCCGTTCTCGGTTTGAAGGCGTTTGTCCTGGATCTTTTTTGAATCCTGGCTATGCGGATACCTCCTTGGCAAACATCGCAGCAGATCTCGGTATTGGTCTTAACCTCGAGCAGCACCAAAACGTGCAATAATCCCCAGAGAGGACAAACTTCAGGTGCCAATATATCCCGTCCAAGTTACAAAAAAACTATCAGCTTCAATGTGAGTATCTGAAACAATAAATAAATAAAGATCAAGTTACATAAAACGAAAAGAAAGTCAAGAAGAGCCCTAACAAGAATTCACGAAGACATTTACGAAAAATAAGACATACTTTCATCTGGTTTACCTAGCTAAACTGATAAGAAAAGTATATAAGATTTGCTAATAAGTCCTACCTAAAAGAATTTACTACTATCACCGCAAATAAGTTCCAGTACTCCAGTGCTTCAATATACTTACTAAGGGTATTCACGCAATGATGTAAAGTACTGGATAAGTTTACCATTTGGTTAAGTTTACCAATTGGTTAATAAACTGTCAAATTTTGTATGACAAAATGATTTACACAATTTGGTTAAAATTCTCCAAGGATTTTGATGGATAAAACTAAACAATTTCTTTTGGTAAACTTAACCAAACGTCATTGTGACTTTAAGAATTAGGCGTGTTCAGAAATTAATATCTCAGATCTTAAGCGGTGGAATGCGTTGTGCATACGACTTCTAAGACTGAGCTAATCTGATATGCGTGGGTTCGATCCCTATGGTGTGCATGTAGAAAGTTTGTCATAATAAAATTGGATTAAAGCTCAGCACCACTAATAAGGAGACTGATGATAGGGCTTGGCACCCCTTGAAATAGCTATAATAGGGTATTCACGCAACGTCGTAAGTTTAAAAATTGTGTAAAATGATAAGTTTACACAAAAGTTTGCGTGAACGCCCTTTTAATTCATTTAGTTAAATGCAGTGTAATTGAATCAGCTGATCGTTAAACGTCAAATATGAAACTTCAAAATATGTATACAAATAAGCGGGTTCAGATTTCGAAGTTATTTTTAAATGTAGAACCTCTCCCAAACTAACTTGAGCAGAATGTCTCGGAACGAAAAAAAAAGTAAGGTACACGAAAAAAAGAGGTTGTTTTTTAAGCCTAACGGGAATTATATGAGAAAACGATTTTGGGGTTAAATTTAGAACTGCAATAGTCGCAAACTCAAGGCAGTGATCGAACGAAAATGAGCGAATACAAGAAAACTCATATGGTACGCCCATAATGGTGGATATCTACTTTTCCTTCAGTTTAGTTCACTTTCGTTTTCGGCAGTAAAAGTTGTCCTGAGCTCAACTCAACTGAAATTTGATGAAAGAAGAATAAAAAAAATAAAAGGTTCCTTTCACTTGGATGACAATTCGGAAACCATAACAAATACAAGTAAAAGCATTTACTTTTGTATATCCATATGGTCCATAATATGGATTTGTGTAAATAAACAGTTTTGATAAATAAAAGTCAGAAAATGTGGATGTCCTTATTATTTCTTTTGCATAAACAACGTTCTTATTCACAACTTTTATCGGAAACTAATCTCAATGCGATAGTTACAGAAACGGGCAGAGTTTTGTTTAGTTCTCTGAGATACCTAAGTATTAATTTCTGAACACGCCTAATTCTTAAATTCACAATGACGTTTGGTTAAGTTTACCAAAAAAAAATTGTTTAGTTTTATCCAGCAAAATCCTTGGAGAATTTTAACCAAATTGTGTAAATCATTTCTCATACAGGGTGGCGCACCAATTGTGCTACAATAAGAAATTCAAATAACTTTTTTTTAATCGATGTATTTCATTTATTTTTTTTTTTTTTTTTATTGGTTAGAAAATTAAATTTTATTTTAAATAGTTAGTTGTTTTTAAAGATTATAGACCGCAAATGACCTCCACGCTGTCCCACGCATATGCGGCACCTGGTCAAAAAATTATTCATTGCGGCCTGAAGAGTTGAAGTTGGGATCGCCTCAATTATTGTCGTTATGGACTGCTTTAATTCAGTTAAATTCCTGGGCTTCGTTTTATACACCTCTTGCTTGACATAACCCCATAAAAAGAAGTCTGGTGCAGTCAGGTCAGGTGACCTTGGGGGCCAGCGAAGAGTGGAGTTCCTAGAAATTAATTTGTTTGCGAATTTTTTGTTTCGCTCCGCCATAACTGGTCTGGCTATATGTGCAGTTGCTCCATCTTGCTGAAACCAAACGCTGTTGAATGGTATACGTCTTCGGCGCAGTTCTGGGTAAAAAAACTCCTTCAACATCTTTAAATAACGGTCCCCATTGACAGTAACGGTTACACCGTTTTCTTCAAAGAAGTACGGCCCGACAATACACCTTGATGAAACTGCGCACCACACAGTGACTCGTTCTGGGTGCAGTTCCATCTCATGGAGAATTTCTGGATTAGACTCATTCCATATACGGCAATTTTGCTTGTTTTCATTGCCGTTAAGATCAAAATGGGCCTCATCAGACATGAACAAACAATTGATCAATGTGTTGTCTTCTTCGGCCATTGATATCATTTTTTGGCAAAATTCCAGGCGAACAGGCAAATCCTGAGGGTTTAACTTGCTAGTAATTTGGACTTTGTACGGAAACAAGTTTAAATCGTCATGAAGTATCCGTTGTAATGACCGTCTACTAATTCCAATTTGCCCCGATAAGTTTCGGGTCGAAACGTTCGGATTGGCCTGTATTGCAGATGCTACTGCTGCGATTGTATCCTGAACCCGAACATTGGCATCTCGATGGTACGGCCTTCGTGCGATGCTTCCAGATTCGGCAAACATGTTTACAAACCTCATAATGGTCCATCTACTCGGGGGATTACCGCCAAACTCCCGCCTAAATTGCCTTTGGACGGAAATGACGGACTGCAAAGCATGGTACCGTTGCACTATCCAAATTCTTTTCTCCGTATCCCAAGCATCCATTTTTACAAATCTAAATAGTAACCTACAAAATAAAAAAATAAGCCGATTACTCTCACAGAAAAAAAGTTATTACGTTTTATTTTTGTAGCACGATTCGTGCGCCACCCTGTACAAAATTGTACAGTTCATTAACCAATTGGTAAACTTAACCAAATGGTAAACTTAACCAGTATTTTACATCATCACCGATGGGATATACAAAATCAACTGCCAAGGCAAGCAGGATGATCCCTGCAATTTATGTTACATTGGTACCACGAAACAGTTCCTCCGCCAACGCATGTCTAACCACAAATCAGATATCAAATCCAATAATCCTGGAAAGACTGCATTGGCCAGTCACATCATTGAAAGCGGCCATTCTCCAGAATTCGAAGATGTCAAAATTCTTCAGACTGAACGACACTCGTCAAAGCGATACACATTGGAAACGTTGCACATCATGAACAACAGCAATAATATGAACCGAAAACTTGATACACAAAACATATTCGCTGTATACTGCTCCTTAGTTTCTGACTAAACGTCATGTTCTTGTTGTTTTATTTCTTATATCTTTAATCTTTAATCTTTATCTTTAATCTTTAATCTTTAATCTTTAATATTATATAAAGACGAAACGATTATTTAGTTTGTCACGCGAAATCTCAGAAACTATTGACCTGATTAACTTGAATTTTTTTTACAATATTCTTAATGTTTAGAAGGTTGTAGGGGAGAGTACGATAACTATGGCGCCAAGAATTGATAACGGTTTTTTGTAGAAGGGTCAAAAACAAGCATTTTTTACTATGGGAGGGGGGGGTCTACCCCGCCCCGTTTAGGAGGTAGGGGCAATTTTAGAAAAAAATGACTTAAAATGAAAAAAAAATTATTAAAAAACAACGGCAACACTTAAAATAAAGTACTATACCGTTTTTGAAAGCCAAAAGTCTGTTCTATAGTCCTAAATTTAAATTAAATTATTTATGTCAATAGTTTTTGAAAAATTCGCATGCAAACTCAAAATTTTGATAAAAAAATATGAAAAAAAAAGTTTAGACCAATTTTTTTCAGAATTGTGAAATGAAGTGCTAAATTGATTTATTTTGGTCAATGCTACTATTAATTTCGAATCGAAAACAACGAAAACAAAAAACCAAATGGTTTTATGTCTTCTAGTTTTTGAGAAAATTGAAAATTACTAAAACTACTTTTTATGAGATTTTTTTGTTTTGCTTGCTTACATAAATACATCAGTGCTAGCACCCAGCATTAAGGCGTATAAACAGTGAAATATGTATGGGGGGGCATGCTGCCTCCCTGCAACCCCCCTGTTTGGGCACACTATAGGATTTGGGGTAGGTGCGAGGTTGGGTGTATGCAAAGTTTTTTTTTGCATTTACAGAATCTGGATTTAAAGAAACTTTGAATTTACCCTTAATATAATCAACTAAATAAATGTACATACGTAGCCCAAAGTTGTCATTGGATGGGTTGATTGTATTCCTACAATTTTTGTCACCTTTTTTCTTAGAGCTTTTTTCGGAGCACCGCCATATCCAACCGAACTTAAAATTTTTACATTTTTCTACCTTCATCGGTAAGTTGCAACACTGTGGTGGAGTTGACGTTTTAGTTGGAATTAGACCAATTTCTTCTAAAAACGCGATGCTTTTTTCGTTGGTCGACACCAAATCCCCGAACGAACAAAATATTGAAAAATTATTTAATTTAGGATGAAGTAGTGGATGCTTAGTCGCCATTCTTTATTCACAGAAAAAATACTTCACTCTTACAATAAAGTTGAATAACGAATGACCTTGGTACACAATAACTTGCACCACATTTGCGTAAAAAAAAACAACGGTACAAAATCGAATGTTTGTTTTTTTTTTGTGATCTAAGTAGGTATACTTTGCACATTACAGTTGCATTATATAGGTATGTTAGACACAAACAGTAAACATACTAGGTACATATTAATTAAAAAATTATATAAATTTGCTGCATTCGTACAGTAGCACCTAGGTAATGTGAATTTTTCATAACGCATTACATTTTCATATCTGAAAATTTTAAATGTGCAACTTTGGGCTACGTATGTACATTTATTTAGTTGATTATATAAAGGGTAAATTCAAAGTTTCTTTAAATCCAGATTCTGTAAATGCAAAAAAAAACTTTGCATACACCCAACCTCGCACCTACCCCAAATCCTATAGTGTGCCCAAGCAGGGGGGTTGCAGGGGGGCAGCATGCCCCCCCATACATATTTCACTGTTTATACGCCTTAATGCTGGGTGCTAGCACTGATGTATTTATGTAAGCAAGCAAAACAAAAAAATCTCATAAAAAGTAGTTTTAGTAATTTTCAATTTTCTCAAAAACTAGAAGACATAAAACCATTTGGTTTTTTGTTTTCGATTCAAAATTAATAGTAGCATTGACCAAAATAAATCAATTTAGCACTTCATTTCACAATTCTGAAAAAAATTGGTCTAAACTTTTTTTTTCATATTTTTTTATCAAAATTTTGAGTTTGCATGCGAATTTTTCAAAAACTATTGACATAAATAATTTAATTTAAATTTAGGACTATAGAACAGACTTTTGGCTTTCAAAAACGGTATAGTACTTTATTTTAAGTGTTGCCGTTGTTTTTTAATAATTTTTTTTTCATTTTAAGTCATTTTTTTCTAAAATTGCCCCTACCTCCTAAACGGGGCGGGGTAGACCCCCCCCTCCCATAGTAAAAAATGCTTGTTTTTGACCCTTCTACAAAAAACCGTTATCAAATTTTGGCGCCATAGTTATCGTACTCGTGCCAGGTTGTAAATAGCAAGTTTTTGTTTATCTAATTTGTTTGTTTATTACGAAAATTAATTTTTTTTAATTTTTGGTCAACTTTTTTCTTGATATTGACCCACATATTCACTTATAAATACCCAACTAATTGATACTTAAAAAAAAAACAAAAATTATTTCCAAAAGTCAATTATAAAAATTTTAAGCCCTAAATCTTTTCTTAATTATGCATACAACCTGAGAAATAAATATAAACAAATGTCTAAGTCATTAACTTTTTCTATTTTTTTAAATCCAGAAATTTAATTCAATCGCATTCACGAGGTCGCTGCTTTGTTTCATTTCATATCATTTCCACCCTTTTGCATTTTCTCTACCTCCCTTATGTTTTTTTATTTATGTTTTGCAGGTTTCTCTTTGTTTACTCTTTTTCCACAATGGAACATTTTGAGTATAACGCTGCAGGCAGGGATGGCCGAACTAACGCTTTTTGGAATAAACTACATTTTTTACATTTGCTACGTAGTTTAGATATGTAGTAAACTTTGAATATTGAATATGAGTTGAACTGTTTTTATTGAAATTTTATTATTTACCTAGCTTTACTATGTATGTAGCAAACGTAACATTTTGTAGTATATAAGGCGTGTAGTTTATTAAATTAGCTACGCGTAGTTAATCATGTAGAAAATGAAGTGTAGTTAATTCGGCCAACCCTGGTTTCAGGTAGTCAGGCAAGAAGAAGATGTTTACTTAGGTGCGAAGTATTATATGTATATTTGTATATGCAATAAGAAAATCAACAGGAGATAAAGATTCTGTTTATGTGTCAAACATGAACCTACCTAACATACAAATAGGTAAACCATTTTTTAAGAACTCACATTTATCAAAACGTATAAGTGTATAATGTATAAACTTTTTGTTAATAAGATGAAATAGAAATTAGGTACGGGTAGCGGTAGCCCTATTTAGAACTATCGGTATATATGTAGGTATGTTAATATTAATTCTTAAATTTTTGCGAAGCAAGGCGAGCACGGGTCTACTAGTAAAGTATATAGACAAAACTTCATTAAGTGCATTATTTTTATTTAAAATAATTTATTATAATTTTTACAAATTCAATGTATACTTTTTATTTTTTTCAAATAACGTAAGTTTACTAATTGTTTATTCAATTTTTAAAGTTGTTATATTCATTATTTGTTTATATGTGGAATAAAGTTTCCCTGAAGAAGGCAGCAACCCCTGCCGAAACGTTGGGAAAAGCTAATGTTAACTTAATTGTTTCATTGCCATAACCATTGTGACCATAAAGCCGACGGATAACAAGATTTTATATCTTATCCACTTTTTTGAGATATATATCGTCACGTCGCTTGAAAAGCAAAGTGACATAAGTCCAATTTTTTTTTGTTTATTTAAGTTTTTTTTAAAATGAATTTTATAACATGCACAAATATTTCAAATGTTTTTTTGATGAAAATAAAAAATTTATATACTTATTTATGCATTATTTATCTTGATAATTCTGAGGACAATCATAATAATTTTTGCTAAAAAGTTCAAATTTTGACTAAAGTCACTTTGCTTTTCAAGCGTATTTTTATACTTGCCCTGTGCAAGATTTGTAGAAAGCACCCCTTTTTTATATTTGCACACATACATACATACAAGCACTGATACACATGCAAAAGATTTTTCCACATTATCCCGAGCAAAAGAAGAGATAAATACTGCCTACTTCTTTATCTGACACGATAGATAAGCAGAAGTATTTTTTCTAATTTATAAATGAAAGAGGTAGTGATTAAGGAGACTCCAATTCTCTAATGATTTTACCACTAAATTTTTATCGAAAATATTAAGCTGATCATTAACCAAGTAACTCTCATTTAGTGATGATCTGATAAATAAGCACGTTAATTTTATTTTCTGATTTCTTCATTGAATATTTATCATATTTTTCATCGGAGGCCACAGTCATAAGAAACTTCCAAGAAAGTAGTGATTTAGTTGTGGAATTTTCATCGCGAAAGTGACATGTGCATCCCGCCAATGACATGCCCATGTTAAATTCCTCAATGTATTCCGCACAAAAGAAGCGGTTGCAGTTCCCTTTCCTCAAGGAAAAGCAGGTTATTCACCAATGAATTTTAGAAATTTCCCACTTGGCCTGTTCTCTTTTTCGAAAACATTTTTTTGTTGTTTTCTTTTTTCGTCGATGAGAAGTCCCATACACAGGTACGGTGTATAATACAAAACCTACACGTTTAAGCCCACATGATTCAGTATTTAAATTTTTTTTCTTTGTCATATTTTCCCATGTTAATTTTGGGACTCCGTGTGTATGAAATAAAACTTGCACAGATGAGATGTCGTGGAACTTTTTTGTGTTGAGATTTTTTTCTTTTGTGCAAACAGGGTGGAATATTTTGAGATTAGGTAGGTAAGATTGAACTTGCATGGGTCTAGTGGGATCTTTCATTTTACGATATTTTGTGTTGCGAGACAGGAGGAGGTGTAGGAAGTGTCGGTAAAGGAATAGGACAGGAAAAGGAATGGGTAGGCAAATTGGAAAGGAAGAGGTCAGAAATAGGATAGGAATGCTAAGTTCCGGAGGACGCTTGCGAAGCTCGGCAGTTAGCTCGCCGGAATGGGGGGGGCCTTGCCCCAGCAACAAAACACAAATCAGGCCAATAGAGAACAAAACAAATCTTTGAAGAGGACAGCGGACTGACAAACACCAATTCTAGGACACTGCGGATGACGATGCAGCGATGCCTACCCTCCCAACCATTAAATCCGTTAGCTATTCTTGGATTTCCCCAATTATGGCTGATACCACGTCCGGTCATCCCATCTCCACCAAAGGAATTAAGCTACCATCCACACCCATGAAAAGTTATCTTCAAAAAAACATGGTTTCTTTAACCGAAATCAAAATAAACATAATATTTACACTTTGATGGCGGGAAATGCAGTTTTATTGGAAATCATAAAATATTTAGTAAATAGAAAAATAATAATGTCAAAAATTTTTTTAATGAAGTTTTTGGCTGTGTTTATTTTTTGGGTCATTGGTCATGAACAATTTCAAGAAGAAAACGTACAAAAAATATTTACAATACTACAAATGAACAATTTTCCACGATACATAATTGACAACCTATTAAAAAATAAACAACAAAAAAACAGCAACTCTACCAAAAACACACAATTAAAAACAGACGGCAACGCGAAAACATTTGCAAGAGTACCTTTCATACCAAACCTGACAGACAGTAAAAATCTATACAAAATAATAAGAGAAGAAAATAACATCACATTCGCACATAAATCCAACGAAACTCTCATGTCGAATTCCTTTCAACAAAAGAATCGAATTTTTTTCTAAAAAGAATCGAATTTTTCTGTCGTTGAAAGGAATACGAAAAGACGAAAAGAATCGATTTTTTTTTGTGATTGTGTGTGTGGCACTTGACAGCAGCAAATTTTGAAGTAAAATGTCCAGAAAATATTCAATTTGGAAATTATTATTATTATTAATTGAAAAACAACCACAAAAATTTTGGAAAAATTCACCGAAAATTCGTTGCAACCAAAAACACAATTTGTTTTCATAAAAAAAAATTGTTTTCTTAAAACACTGCGGCATTGAATTTGACATTTTTAGAAATTTTAAATCTTGCAAGTGTGTGTGCAAATCGGTGTAAAATCTTTCTTGAATCTTGCAAAATTAGCAAGATTTGTTTTGACAGAAAAAATTCGAATTGTTCAGAAAAAAATTCGATTTTTTTGTTGAAAGGAATTCGACATCAGCAAACTGTTCACCAACACCAAAACACCGATCGACAAAGACCAAACCCATAACGTAATCTACGAAATCAGCTGCAATGGAAAAGAAGGAGAAACCTGCAATCTAGTTTACATCGGCACCACTAAACGAGAATTAACAAGGAGAATGACAGAACATAAAGCGGACATAAAAAATAAAAGAGAATCAACTGGACTATCACAGCACATCTTGCAGACTGCACACACACCTGACATGGACAACGTCAAGATTTTGGACAAAGAGAACAGAACAAGAACAAGTTTAACCTGTGATTGTGATTGGTAAATTCAAAATATTATTAATTCCGTTTCGTTCTCAAGACTGACTATTTCTAAAAATTTTACATGAATGTCTGCACATTGGTAGAAATGTCCACTTTTGGGCAACGAACAATGCTTGAAGTGTTGAAATGTTTTTGGTTTCCGTTAGAAATATGTTTTTTTAAACACAACGAGAGTAGATTTTAGACTTTTTTATCGTGGTAATGAAACATTGTAAACAAACGAACACTTAACGGGCAATAAATCGAAAATAATTTTTGATTATAATAATTAATCGCGGTAAGTCCGTTAAGTGTTCGTTTGTTTACAACACAACGAGGGTTTTTATTTTATATATATAATTACTTATTTTATTAGGTACTAATTACTATATACTTTACTTTTCCGATGCTTAAAGAAAACTTTTTGCAATGAGTACTTACCCATTGAAAAAGCTCAATATAGTGAAAATAAAGTGAAGATTTATATTAATTTCAGTAGATATGCATTAATTTTTATTAAAATAATTTATCGAAAAATAATTTTTTGACGAATTACTATGAGTTTTATAATTTAAAAATTTAGTATTGTTTAACAACGAATTGCACATATAAATTAGTTTAAGTGACCTTTCTTGCACGCTTTATGATTAAAGAGAACATTTAAAAAATATTTAACAAAATATAATTGTATAGGTATTAGGTAGCGAAAAAAATAAAAAATAAATAATTAAATTTTTTTAAAACATAAATTATTTACATTATAACATTAGAGTTCATATATAAAATTAACTTTTTTTAATATTTAAAATGATGTATTAAATTATTGAATGATAATGAAAATGACTTAATATCTAGTTTATAAAAGAGTAGTACAAAAAAGTAGGTACTTAAATTATTATTATTGAAAACTTATATACTACAAAACAAGAACTATTTACGTATTTCAATTATTTAAAAAAGTTATATTATGCGTGCTTTAAATAAATTATACTAACAATTAAATATATATATTTACAAAATGGCAATCGTTTTTATTTTTTTAAAATGGTTGAATTGCAGTTTAAAAATAAAATCATTTTTGCTTTTTTGGCGTTGAGTCGGCTCCGTCTTTCTGACAAAATTTTCCCAGCCTTGGAAAACAATCTTTCACATGGAACTGACGTGGCTATTAGGCTTAGCTTTTCTTGGGCAACAATAGCGAGGTGTGGGACCATGTAACTATTTTCTTGTCACCATTTCAGTGGGTCGTCTGTCCTTTATGGCCTATCAAGATCTAAGTACCGGTTCACTTCCGCTATCGCCTTGCTTCGCGATGTTCCAACTGGTTGATATCCAGCAGCTTCCCTGTCGAAGTCAGCCCAAACATCATCTTCGTCGGTTATCCTCACTACCGCTTGTGCCGATTCCGATACCAGAGGATCACAGCGTTGATGTTGTTGGGCTGAAAACTTTTCAGCCACTAAATCAATCAACCTTTGTTTTATATGGTCAGCGTTGGTTTTGTTCTTGAACGGGATGTGTTTGAAACGTGGATCCAAATAAGTCGCAATTGCAAGTGTACTGCTCAGCTCCATTTGGCTTAACCTTGTTAACAGCGACGCGTTAAGCTTTTCAATTACGTTTTTAACACAACCAGTGTATTGTTTTTTCAAGAAACTCTTATATACACTTTCGAGGCCATTAGCCAAGGGAATGACGAGTGAAGCCGTTAAATACTTTTCCCCGGATATTTGTTTCGTGGTTTTCTTCAGGGGCCTTAAAATTTGGCAAAGCTGCCGAACAACTAACCACTCGTCGACCGACAGATAGAACGTCGTTGCCATGTCCATTAAAGCCATTGTGGACTTCACGGATTCTTCCAAAAAAGCGAACCTTTCTAGCATGTAGAAGGTCGAGTTCCAACGAGTGGGCACGTCCTGCAACAGCTTTAATGGATTGGTTATCCCTTGGCTTAGCTGGTACGCCTGGAGTTTTGCAGTTGCGATTGCACTTCTTTTGAAATGGCCAACAATATTTTTAACTTTGACTATTATTCTTGCAGCCTCTGCGTCCTTCAAAAAATTATTGACAACTAAGTTCAGTGTATGCGCAAAGCATCCCAAATGTTTCCACTTTAAAACGTTAAGAACAGCTGACTTGATGTTGTTGGCGTTGTCGGAAACTACAAGTAAAAGCTTGTTCTTTACGTCCCAGTCATCAAGAACTCTCTCCAGTTCTATTGCCAGATTTTGTGCAGTATGATTTATAGGCAAGTTTGCACAGTCTAAAAGCAGGGAAATCATTTCAAATTTTTCATTTAAGAAATGTACAGTGACTGCCATGTAACTTTCCATACTACACGATGTCCAGCAATCTGTGGTTACGCAAATTTTCTTAGCTGTTTTGAGTACCTCCCGGGTTTCAGTGACGCACTCTTCGTAACGTGCAGGTATAAAGGTCCTAGAAATCATATGCCTGCTAGGTAGCTCATAAGATGGATTAAGAGCTGTAACGAATTCCCTAAATGCAATTTCTTCCACAATACGAAAGGGCTGAAAAGTTTCCGTAAAAAGTCGAAGCAATTTTTCGTCTATAATTTGTTTGCATTTAGGGGTTACGCGTCTTGGAATAAAAGCAGACATTTGTGTTTGACGTGGCCGAGCAAGGGAACGTACTGGTATTACATTTGCAGTTCTGGGTAAATTTGCGGCGGGTACATTTATGGCGGGTACATTTGTGGCGGGTACACTTGCGGCGGGTACATTTGTTACAATACCAGATGTTGTTGGTAAGAAAACATGAAATGTTCTTGAGCCCATGTCTAGTACATCATTGTTATCTATTTCAATAATTAGCAGTATAGTGCTACTGTTGGTGGTAGGTTCTGTCTGATCATCCTGTAATGAATTATTGTATTTTGAATCTTAACATTCGTTAAAAAATTATAACTCGGGTTTTAGTATATAATTAGATTCATTTCATATAAAATTTGTATTAACTAGTCAAAAAAAAATTCACATATTTTCTTACTTATACTTAAATTAAAACAAATAGGTACTAAATGCATGCTATAATTTTATAAATTCAATATAGTCCACTAAACAAAACAAAAACAATATTTTTTCTATTGTTTTGGTTTTTTCTTCTTCGTATATAATTTTATAAATGTTATTTTCAAATATATAATTACATATATATTAGCTTTTGTAATGCCCAACACCTGAGGTATTGTGTTATTTATAATATTATTTAATTTAAAAAAAAATTCACCTTAAGAACCTACTTTTCAGAATCTTATAAAAAATTATTGAACAAATGCTTTTTTATTGAAATAGTATCTGAAACTTGGATACGTTTTGAGTTTAGATCCGATTCTTATCAGTTTGAATATTATTCTAAACTTAGTTTTTTACATTTGACGTTATCATTTCTTTTTGAAAATGTAATTTAAGGGCACATCACAGTTCACTTAATTTTCCCATTTTGGCACCTTATCCGCAGTTTTACTGTCTGCAGTAAGTAGAACTTATAAGTGGTCAACACGGGAGACTTAAGTGTAACTTATTCTGATAAGCTTATACTGTGAAATTGTGCATTAGTTTTCCATATTAACCACTTAAGTGACACCCAATTGAGTGTAAAACTGGACTGAATTTCATCCTAATCCAAAACTTTTCAGAATCCCGAAAAAAAACTATCACTGAATCCGTTCGTAATGACAATTTACATGAGTTCTTTTTCAAAAGTCCCATAGCAAGGCAATAAAAAAATAGCTACAATTTATCTTCTTTGAAGACTTGTAGCAACTATACAATTCGCAGTTGCTCTATGTAGCTCGGATTATATGGAATCTCGATTTATTCGGGAAAATATGCGTCAAGACAAGATGTAATGGTCATCTTCTGATGAGCCCAACCATTACATCGGGGCGAAACGCATATATGAACACTTTTATGCTGGTCTATATTTTCGTGATTTTAAATCATATTTATTAAAATAAACGGTGTTCAGGAAAAAACAATTCGACTGTTAACAGTCAAATATTTCTTTTTCAAAAGTCCCATAGCAAGGCAATACAAAAATAGCTACAATTTATCTTCTTTGAAGACTTGTAGCAACTATACAATTCGCAGTTGCTCTATGTAGCTCGGATTATATGGAATCTCGATTTATTCGGGAAAATATGCGTCAAGACAAGATGTAATGTCATCTTCTGATGAGCCCAACCATTACATCGGGGCGAAACGCATATATGAACACTTTTATGCTGGTCTATATTTTCGTGATTTTAAATCATATTTATTAAAATGAGTAACATGTATCCGATAACGATGGAATTCGTATTATATAACTCCTTAACTTATAAAACAAATTGTTTTTGGTTCTCTAAAAAAAAAAACCTTCAGATGAATGTTCAAAAACGCCAGATACTAGGTATGCTTAAAGAAAATTGACAATTCGAGGTCGAGCAGACCGAAACAAACATTTTTTCTTCCCTATATTTTATTCCAAGATTGATCAAAATCTTTACCAAACAATCCTAGTTGTAAATCGATCTTCTACATACAATAGGTGCGTTTTATTGGTAAATTTATAGCTAGCACAGTAAAATTTCCCTCGGTGAACAATAACAACAATCAACTACTGCCGATAAATTGGCCAGTAAAATAGTGGATATGGAAGAGGATGAAGAAAGTTGAAACTTTGAAGATGCCACCTTCATCTTCAAAGTTTCAACTTTCTTCATCCACTTCCATTGAAAATTATTCATGACTTGAACCTTAATGTTGTTTTTCACTCATAAAATGGATGTGTTCTATGATATTTGTAGTTTAGTGGAGACACGGAAGCAGAAATACTTTGTGAACACAACCAAAATTGGCTAAAGCGTTTTTGAACACAGCCGGAGCGTTTTATTGGTACCTGATTGCTGCACTAGCTATAAATTACCAATAAAACGCACCTAATATTAAATTATATTATATAACTATAAATATAGAGAAAGTGTTAAATGATAAGAAAAATGTTTGAAGGGAGGTAGTATACATTCAATAACGGCTGTAAATATGTAGAATTTGTGTAGCTACGTTTTAATTTAAGCAAATGAAGTTATTTCGTTCATCTCATTATATTGAAATAAAGCGATGCAGATCGTAATGAAAACAGTGTTATATGCTTGTATACTTATCTCTTTTCTCCTTATGTTTGTTTATTTTTCATGTAGATACTGGCGCAAAATTTTAAACAGTTCTCGTTTAAGCAATAAACCCGACTCTAGTTAAAATAGTCCTTTATTTAAAAATTCTTGTTTAAATTTTTCTTAATTCTAAACACTTTAAACAACTCTTCTAACTAAAGAACGTGTTTAACAAGACGTCAGCAAACTTTTGTGAAACACGCCTAATTTTGACAGCTGAATAAATCAAACAGAACGAAAAATTAAAAAAAAAAAAAACAAAAAGAACCCAACCTGTAATTTTGCCGAGCTATAGGAAAGTGTTTCGAGATTTAAATTTCGAGTTAAAATAGTGAAAATACTAAATAAAAAAATGAAATAAAAGTTAACATATAGTGAATAATTGCAATATTTTATAAAAAAAAAAAACAAAACAACATGAGGTGCTGCGTTAAATCGTGTAAAAACACCTATAATATGGAGTTTTCAAATTTTTCTTCTCACGGGCTAATTGTGTCTCATATTCCACATAAAGTAATGTGAAGTGATGTTTTTTAGGCTAATACATTATCTGAGAATACTTTTCAATTGATATTTCGTACCATTTTGCTTTAAAAAAGCAAATTATTTGAAAATAAAAATACACCTCAATCACGGGAATCAGCTGAACCCGATCTGTGAAAATTGAAATTCTCGTCCAGGGTAGCATTAGTTTTTGTTGGTGATGGCAAGGCGCTCAAATCCATTGAACGCCCGTAGTGCAGAGTAATTTTACTTACTTTATGTGGAATATGAGATACAGCTTACCTGTGAAATATAGGTGCAGTATTTAACGCAGCACCGCGTGTAGTTTTCTATTTTTGTACATTTTTGTATTGCATGCAATCACTTTAATTAATTTTATTTTACTTGTTTCTTTAATTTACTAAGCTTTTTTACTATTTTAACGATTTAAAGTTTCAAAACAATCCTAAAACAAAACAGATCAAAATGCCTTTGGATGCATTTAGCTGTCTAACTGCACGCCTTCCCTGTGTAGATGCATTTGTGTTTGTGTAACTCACACTCAAAGTGATAATTTCCCACAGATAAAGCATACTTTAAAAAGATAGAGAAGCGTTTTGCTGGTTTTAAAGTTAGAAGACCTCTTTAACGCTAAAGTATACTTTATGTCGTTTAAAATTTACAAAGAGCCGCCTCTCATTCTAAAGTTATTATGAAGAGCCGACTCCCATTTTAAAGTAGATTTAGAGCCGCGTTAAAATGTTTAAAATTTTGCGCCACTGTCTTTTTTCTTTTTATTACCATTTACAATAACTGAACCAGAGTAAAATCTAATTTCTGGTTCCATAAATGAAGCACTAATAGAAACCTAGATATAATAGATACAATGTTGATTTTTTATTACGGTCTTTATTACGAGTCTTGGTCGGGGTTATCTTTTAATAACTCCGACCAAGACTCGTAGATAATAAAACAAGTTTATTGTCATTTCCAATTCAAATTCACGTTCTGAAAAGAGTCCACCAAATATAAACGAAATTCCCTACCAACAATTTTTTTGAGCCATCTTTTTCGGTCTTTCTTAGATCCTTGGAAAATGGAGTCTTTATTTTGCATTTATATATCACTTGCGTATTTGCACACTACACAAACTTCAATTTGTTTAATAAGAAATTGTCTTGGCTGAGAAACAACATGGAAAAATAAATTCAACAAATTTGAGTCTCAGAAATCTCCGAAAAAAATTTCAGCGTGTAGGTTTAATTCTGTGTCCCACTTAAAAAAATATCTGAGCATTCACGAGATTTTTCTCTGTGGGACATGCCTAATGAAAAATCGAACACACCCGCTAATTCAGTTAGCCAGTTCAGGTTTCTTGAGATATCTGAGATCTCAGCAATCTCAGAAATCTGAACGTAATTCCTCAGTGAGATTCCTCACTTTTGCTGTCAAAAAGCTGAGACTGAAATTTTTTGGATTCGTTTGCTCAATTATTTTTTGTCGCAGTTGATCAATTTATAAAAACGAGATGGAGAGTGCTTTTGACTTCTAAAGGAGAAATTTTGTTCAAGTTTCTCCTTCTCCTCAGTGGAGCTGACAGATGTTTGCTCAGTGAGATCTCAGAAACGTGAACTGGCTAAGTGTAATATTTGAAGTGTAAAACGTCAAAAACAATTTTAAGAATTGAATTGAAATTCAAAAATTTAATTTAGTTTTTAGTTTACAGAGGAAAGACAAGAAAACAACAAACAAAAATTAACAAACAAACTGAAATATTTGTTTGCACCATCAAAGTATATACATATCGTCGCTGTTTAAGAAAACCGGCATAACTCAAAAAACTTGATTCTTCAGAAAACGAGTTTAAAGTTTTTGAGTCATACGATTTTTCACAATATTATTCTTTTTAGTATTAAGAATTTTTTAATTTTTTTTTAAATAAATTAGATTAGCTACTTCTATATTTTATTTATTTAAATTTAGCAAAAAAAAAAAATAAAAAATGTACGACGAAGGTGAAAAAAAAAGATTTCCCAGACCCTCTCCGAATTATGTCATTTTTCCGGAAAAAAATTATGATATTCAGATAAGCTTTTTTTTTATTTTGGATTTAGTTCACCATAGAATTACAAAATAGAAAACGATTTGTTGGGAGAAAATCCATTTTAATGCATTTTTATAAAACATTTATTTATTATTTATTTAAACAGTTATAAAAAAACTTAAATTGTTAAATTCACACATTTTTGTTCTTGAGGAACAAAGTCTTAGACTTTACTACGAGTTTATTATTTAAAAGTAAAATTAATTCACAGATTTTTGTTCTTGTCTTAAGGCCTTAAAATTAAAGTGGCTTAGAAATTATTATCTAACCTTAAATATTTAGGTACACATTGTTTTATTCATAAAGCCTTTTTGTTACATTGTTGCAGTCTTGATAATGAGATATTATATATTTATGAATATGTTGTATTTATTTTATTTAATCTAAAAACTTAAGTGCACATTAATTAATATTATTATATTTTTTTTGTTATACTTTTGTAGTCTTTAAAAAACAAAATTATAGTATAAAATATATTATATTTTTTTATAACAAGTTAATAATTTTATATTATTCGAAAGTAAAATTAAATAAATAAAAATAAAAAGATAAAAACTACTTAAATATTTCACTTATACATTTTAAAATAAAAACGTCGAATTTAAGATTATGTCATGGCTAACAAATTACAAGTTTTTATAAAAATCACTATAATATTGGGGAATTAGGTTTTTTTCTAAGAGCATGAGTAAACCTTTCTTTTTTTTTTCAGCAATATGCAGCTTAGCTTTATATAAAGGAACAAGACTTTCTGTGTCTTTTTTCACTTTTCTAGCAGATCTTATCTCTATTTCAGAAAAAGTTTCTTCGGCAAATGATTTTTTATAATATATAACTTTCGGGTATGCTTTTTCGAATCTTATAACGCGTATGTCGGTGATTTTAACAGTGTTTTTCCCGAAATTTATTTCCGATTCTAAATTTTTGATATTTAAAAAATTACTGAAATCCATTTCAGTTACTTTATAAGGCTGTCCAGATTTCTTTGCACTTCGAATAAGTGCATAGTAATGTTCTGGTTTGTAAATTGGCCCACCTCGAAGAGATCGACTAATGTGTCTTTCTATTACAGAGTGGACAGAATCGCCTTCATTTTGAGTATGACCCTTGACCAAAAACTTATGTGTTATGCTGTTTATAAATTCGAAATTAAAGACGGCGTATCGATACAATGCGAACATAAATTGGTTTTTGTTCTGTCCACAGCAGTTATCAGTGTAGAAAATAACATTAAGAGGCTTACCAATCCTTTTAGACATTTCTTCCAGTTCTTCTATTTTCTTCAAAACGCAAGTACCAATTTCGTTCGCACCACGCTGTCCATCACCTTCAAACCAGACGAAGAACCGCACATCATTAGTGTCCTTAAGGTTACAAATTGTAAAATCAAAAACCGACAGCTTCGAAGTGTAGTAAAAAGCTGATACATCTCCTCTGGGACAGGGTAAAACAGCCTGCGGATCATACGTTCCAACGAAGATATTGTCAGCATCGTTTTTTTTGTCAGCATCTTTTTCTTTTCTTGACAGCTCTTTCTCCACAAGATGAGCATCGTATTTTTCACGAAGGGTTTCTTTAGTTTGGGCGTCTGCATTTTCGAATGCCATACAATCTTCGCATTGATCCTTTTTGGGACGGAAAAATGAAATATTGTATTCACTTTTGAAGATCTTTCTAAACATTTGGTAACATGCAAACGGGTAGTCCTTATTTTTACAATTAGAAACGTAGTCACGACGTATTTCTGCAATGCTTTTTGCACCGTCTATATACTCACGAGTTGAGTTCTGACGGCAGTAATGACTCTCAATTCGTGGTATTGTTGAAATATGATCTCGCACACTTCATCTAATTGGAGATGTTTTCCATGTTTACCTTGTTTTTGAATTGGGGTCATACCGCCAATTGCACTTGACTCCACCTTTTCTACTATTGTTCGAATTGCACGCGAAGTCACTGCCAATGTGTTCACAAAGAATAATTTACAAACTCGAATTTTTGTATCCTCCAGTTGGAAGAAAAAGCAGTTGTTTTTTTTTCGGGGTGCCCGTTTCGGTTCTTCTCTTATGTACCTGTATTTAGTATTTAGAAGTTCAATACTGCGAGCGAGAAATTCTCTTTGCCTTTGAAGATCTCCCATTTCCCAATAAGTTGAAAAAAATAGTTTTCTGTCATTCTCTGTGAATTTTTTTGAACATTCTAGCCTACATTTCTCGTCACATGGTGGTTTCATTGCTCTTCCACGTATAAGTCTTTGGGACTTCGAAGCCGATTGATAAGACTTACCGGAATTTCTTAATCTCTTTGCCATGTTCTTTTTCCAGTACTTTGGATTACCTTTCCGCTTTGGTGTTTGTTGAGATGACACGTCTCTGACTAGACTTTCAGCTAGAACTTTAGCTCGACTTTCAGTTAGATCTTCAGATGGATCTTCGGCTGGACCTACGGCTAGCCATTCAGCTGGACCTGCAGCTATGCTTGAGTTATCACTGCTTATGCTTGAGTTGGAACTTAAGCTCTCCTGGTCACTAAAGTTAGGGTCATTATCAATATCGTCGTCTGAAAAATCGCCAGATTCACTAGTAGAAAATGTCTTATTTTCAAAATCTTCAGCTCGAGAAGTGCACGGAACGGGTTGATTCTCGATCTGCATTGAGGTAGTTTGGGGCGAATCCACAACAGGTGTCAAAATTACATCAGTTTCTAAGATTTCAATAGATTTTTTTTTTCAAATTGCAAAAGAAAAAATATTAAGACATATCTACCTGTTCGGGACATGGTGGGTGCATTTGCATGAAGAATAGTTATCCAATTTGACGTAGAATTACTTTTAGATTCACCTTCATTATTTTTCTTAGCTCTAGCCAATTTAAGAAGCAGTTGAGAACGCTGCATCATGATGTTGATATGCACCTATAAAAAACACGAATAACTTAAATTAATCATTAATTCTAGAATGAAATTGGAAGATTATTGGTACCAAACTTTTAAAAAAAATTATGATTAGTGGCAAATTTAGTTTTATTTCAAAAGTGAAATTAAAAATTGTAGATTATAAGAAAAAAAAGTTATAGTAAAATGACATAATTTGATAAAAGAAATTGAGGTCAAATTTTTTTGATGTGATTAGTTAAAAAAATTATAAAGAAAAACGGCATAAGTGTGAAAAGTATCACTGCAAAACTATGTTTTTTTAAATTTATCAGGAAAAGTGGCACATTTTGTTTTAAAACATAAAATAAATTATAAACTTGTACTTACTTTATCGAGAAAACTGGCACAACACAAGTTAGTTCGTTTTTGCACTACATTTACCGACAAATTCTTGGCACAAAACGAACTTATGCCACTGTTTTACAAAATAAAAAGGTCCGATGACCTCGAGCAACTGGCAGATACTGAATTATGTCAATGTTGATCATAAACAAACAATAAAAAGGTACAATGTGACATTTGGAACAAAGTCCATCTAGCGGGATTCCGAAGAGCTACAGTTATGCCAGTTTGACAGAAAGATAGAGAATTTTTTTTTTATTCGATTGGCATCATTAACTCAAAAATCGTGTTTTTTGAGTTATGCCGGTTTTCTTAAAGAGCGACGATATGATCAAAATATCATTCGATCCAAATAGAGGATTTTTTATGGTCACCACTGACAACAAACTCTATCCAAATCCGAATGTTGGAGATCTCTTCCCCGACTTTGAACGGCATTATTATTTCATTGGACGAATCTTAGGAAAAGCAATATATGAAAACCTTACCAAATTGGCTGGCAAGTACTCCGACGTGGATGTTCACCAACTCGCTTCGCTCGATCCCGAGTAATATAAAAATCTCCTCTGCCTAAAAGACTACAAAGGTGATGTAGCGGAATTGAACTTAGACTTCACAGTCGTTGCCAGCTCACTTGGTCAGACACAAGTTCAGGATTTGAAACCCTACGGCCAGAGTATCCCAGTAACTTCGTCAAATCGAATCAAATACATTCAACTCATAGCTGATTATATAAACTAAAACAAATTCGCCAACATTATGTTGCGTTTAAGAAGGGTCTATCGAATGTCCTGCCAGTGGAATGGTTGTACATGTTTAGCAACAAAGAATCACAGATTCTTATATCCGGGGCTGAAATTCCAATCGACGTGGAAGATCTAAAGAAACATTGTAAATACGGTGGAGAATACAATCCTGGACACCCGAGTATTGTTTGTTTTTGGGCAGTATTGGAAGGTTTAGATTTGCAGAAACGGCAGCTGCTTAAGTTCGTTACGAGTTGCTCGAGACCACCGTTATTGGGATTTAAGGATATTGATCCGCAGTTTTTTATTCCAAATGCCGGCGATATGGAACGTCTTCCAACTTCCAGCACATATACCAATCTCCTCAAGTTGACACCATTAAAGACAGGAACAAATGCATGAGAAACTCTTATATGCGATCCAATCGAATGCTGGATTCGAGCTTAGTTAATTTAATTAAATAAAAAAATAAAATGCTTAACTTGTAAGAATATCGTGTGATGAGTTCATAGATTCAGATTAACCAACACCCACCATCCAAGGAAATAGAAACCATAGAATTCATCCCAAAGTTTTTTTTAGATAGTTTCAAAAAACAAAAATTACCTACACAGACATTAAACAATCGATTTAAGTTCCTTCTTAAAGAAAACAAAAAAAGAACAAAAATTTACTTTAAAAAAGTGTTTAACCTTAATTATTTTATTTTTATTCATTTATAACATGAAAGACTATAAACACTGATTGTGAAACAAATTAATATTTATAAAATTTAATGAAATAATTTTAACGTGTTTTTTTTTTAATCGGCCTTATCACAGGCCCCGTCGTAATAGATTCGTACTACGCTGCCGTCCTAACAGAAATATTACTAAAGGGATTTCGAGTTCTTGAAAGGTGATATCGATAGCCCACAAATTCATGTCCACATTTTTTTTTTCATCGATGGTGCTGTTATAATTTTTTGTGATTCGTAGTACGAATTCATTACGACGGGGCCTGTGATAAGGCCGTATAATTGATAAATGAATTCTTTATTATAAATGTACAATATGTCTTATTGTAATCTACAAAAAATTAAAATTTAAACAAAACCTTATTCACTAGGTTTTAAATGTAAAACGATATTGAATACGAAAAAAAAGTTAATGTGGTGAAAGAAGTCCTGTGCGGACTTTTAAATCAATTAGTGTCTAATTATGACGATATGGAATTCTCATCTGATGAAATATAACTTGAAGATTCTAAATCTTAAAATTGCATTGGACGCGGCAATGGAAAGTCTACGTAAAGAACTAACTCAACTCTCAACGAAATCTATGTGAATTTTGTGGAATATTTTTTAGAAGACCCTCTTCGGGGTCCTGAGGCGAATTCGAAGGGGTTAATAAATTTTTTTCCCCAATCTAAATGAGGATCTTGTGAAATGTTGTCGATCACATTCTGAAGCTATTCCATAGCCGGGAATTCTTCTTAGAACCCAGTAACTAATGCAACACTATTTGACGGATATTTCTTCAATCATAAATGTCACAGTGGTGTAGGGTCTCAGAAAACAATGAAGATTTTTCGCCATGGTGAGCTATTTAAGAAACTTATTATTTCAGCCATCAAAATTCTGTGTTTTTTTATATTATACCTACTTATAGGTTTATAAATTCGACACGACGATTTTAATTCAAAATTAAACTTGGTTGATTTCTGTTGGCTTTAAAGACAGGAAATTCAGATTAGATATTTGTTGTTTTATTTTGATTTCGTTAAAACGAGTTTCAATATCAAATATAATTCTTTTTAAGACCGTTTTTCTACCGTATTCTTTTTCATTTGCACTTTTTTGTTTAATTTGTAAAATTTAATTAAGAAACATAAAATACACATATGCATACATAAAAGGGATGCAAAAGCTTTGTTCACTTCAAAGTTTTAATTCGCAAGGTAATGGTTGACTAACTAATAAAAAAAAATTTATTCATAAGTTTTTTAGTGAATTGTGACTTAAAAAACATTTAATTCACAAGCTAGGCAGTGGTTTCTTAATTAAATAATTAATTCCCAAGCTAATTTGGAGAATTGTGAAAAACTCATAAGGTAAAGGGAGAATTGCGAGTTAAAAAAATACAAGCTGGCATGTTAATTTTACAATCTAAAGCTTGGTTTGGAAGCTAAAAATAGATTCAAAAGCTAATAATTACTTTTGGTACCTAATAAGTAATTAGTAGCTTTTGAATCTGTTTTTAGTTTCCAAACCAAGCTTTAGATTGCAAAATTAAAATGCTTGCTCAAAAAAAATTTTTATTTATAAGCTAACTTTCCTGCTGACCAATTCACTCTTTAGCTTATGACTAAAATAAAAAATTATAATTCATAAGTTACCAACTTATTCTATGAATTATTTTTTTTTTCATAAGTCACAACCCGCATAAGTCATAAGTCATAGACGCAAAGTATGAAAATTTTTATAATTTGGAGCGAACTGCTCCAAAGACCAATTGTTAGGTATCAACAATAATATTTTTAGAAAACGACACTCCGTCATAGTTTTCGATGTAACTATTTGCTGAGATTTGATATTAGTGTGGACTTCCGAGTTTGCTTATAGTAGTTTTATTTTTTGATGAATAATAGAAACAGTTAAAAAACTATAGTTTTGAATGATACTCCGTTGTATGAATATCTAATAGCCAATAGGTTCTATTATCTAAAAATAATTTTTCGAGTTTTAGATATCAAAACATGAAAATGTTCAGAATTAATTTTGCGATAAAACTAGTTTTGAATAGAGTTAATATTTTATGGCAACAAAATATATACCTAGAGTAAGAAGAACCACATAAAATAGAACATAAAACAATAAAATATTATCAAAGAAGACAACAATATCAAAACAATAAAGCAAAATCTTATACATATTGACTTATATGATAACCACATATCTTAATTGAATTTACCTGAAGCAATAAAAAAAAACTAATTTTGGTGATCATCATCGGAAATTCAAACATTCTGGTTGGTAATTTGCCCTCAATGCTTCCTGTAATCCAATCTCGATATTAGATTGACATGTTGAAAATTAATAACACTATGTATATCATGAGCGATTTAATAGTTTGACTTCTTAAAAGTAGTAATAATAAAGATTTCTTTTTAATGGTATCATTTATTTTTTACTGTTTTCTTATTAATGAGAAGAGTTTCTATGCAAATCTAATGAGAGGAATAATTTCTTATTCAAAAAATCAATAAGACAAAAGTGAGCAAGTGAATACACAAAAAGTGAGCAAGTGAATACGAGTCCCTGCAATTTAACAGCAAAACTGGTAATTTAGCTCAGCTGAGGAATCCTTTTCATTTGACTGAGAGCTTCCCGAGATCTCAATTCAAAATGAAGGCAAACATTTTAAGCAACTGAATTTGCAATTAAAGGATACACCTATTATCCTTTTTAGCATGAGACGCGTTTATCAGAAAGAAAGTTTTATGCACTGCACTTTTCATGGAACTTTTGGACAAGGTCAATAAAAAATGTTTATTTATATAAGTTCGATGGTTGTCTGGTTGTCTTAAGAAGTTAGACAACTTTTCTGAATGTGATTGGCACTTCATGTGCATATATTTAAATAATTGAATTTATGAATTGAAAATTACTTACAGAAACAAAAGCTGGAGGACGCTCATTTTCAGGTCCATGTGTTGAAATGGACACCGTTGGATGCTTACTAAGCATGTGTCTTTTCAAATTTGACGAACTGGTCTTGTATTATAATTTTGCTTTGCAGATATTGCAACGAGCAAAATTATCGTCAATTTCTTCAAAAAAATTCCACAAGAAACTTATTTTCCGCCTATTGAATGTTGGTGGCATCTTTTTGTTTTAAAAAAAAACTAAGTTGATAACTAAAATATTTAAAAATAAAAACTAAATCAAAATATAACGCTAAATAAAAATACATACCTGTTTTTTAAAGTTCAATAATTAACTTATATTTTCAAATTCTTAGTAATAATTAAATCAGACGTGATACGATACTACAGACTTTCAGTTTTGAGTTTTCAGTTTAGTTTACCGGTTTAGATTTATAGTTTTTCGGCTTCCTTTTCCTGTTTTTTGCATTTCCTGTCCTGATTCTTTCGCGCTTTATAAATATAATAATTAAGTCTGTTCAATGTTCCGCCTAGCTAGTCTAGTTCAGCTGAAAACGAAAATCTAAAAAGTGTTTTATTTCACACTTTTTTAACATTTAAAACGTATTTCAGTTTGAAACGACGATTTGGACCTCTTCTACTTCTAGTAGTACAATAAGGATTTTTGAAATACACTGATAATAAACCTTTGCAATTATTTGAGTCCAAAAACAAGTTTTCGAAATATCGTTTCGACTTTTTCCAGCGCAAAAACATGTTTTGGAATTTGCCTAGTGTGAATTCGTAGCTTTTTAGTCGATTAGCCACGAAAAAGTATTTTTGGGCAGTAGTGCATTGAAAATTATCGTTTCGACTTTTTTCAGCGCAAAAACATGTTTTGGAATTCGCCTAGTGTGAACTCGTAGCTTTTTAGTCGATTAGCCACGAAAAAGTATTTTTGGGAATTAGTGCATTGAAAATTATCATTTCGGACTTTTTTCAGCGCAAAAACATGTTTTGGAATTCGCCTAGTGTGAACTCGTAGCTTTTTAGTCGATTAGCCACGAAAAAGTATTTTTGGGAATTAGTGCATTGAAAATTATCGTTTCGACTTTTTTCAGCGCAAAAACATGTTTTGGAATTCGCATATTGTGAATTCGTAGCTTTTTAGTCGATTAGCCACGAAAAAGTATTTTTGGGCAGTAGTGCATTGAAAATTATCGTTTCGACTTTTTTCAGCGCAAAAACATGTTTTGGAATTCGCATAGTGTGAATTCGTAGCTTTTTAGTCGATTAGCCACGAAAAAGTATTTTTGGGCAGTAGGGCATTGAAAATTATCGTTTCGACTTTTTTCAGCGCAAAAACATGTTTTGGAGTTCGCCTAGTGTGAATTCGTAGCTTTTTAGTCGATTAGCCACGAAAAAGTATTTTTGGGCAGTAGTGCATTGAAAATTATCGTTTCGACTTTTTTCAGCGCAAAAACATGTTTTGGAATTCGCCTAGTGTGAACTCGTAGCTTTTTAGTCGATTAGCCACGAAAAAGTATTTTTGGGCAGTAGTGCATTGAAAATTATCGTTTCGACTTTTTCCAGCGCAAAAACATGTTTTGGAATTCGAAAACGTCAAAAAACTCCAGCAACTTGTTTCGTCGTGTGAAAGGGGACGTAGTTTCATGACGAAGTGAGTGGGTTTCACGGCCGTATGTAAACCTAGACGGCTGGAATTATTTCGGTTCTCTTTTGTTGTGATTTTTCTTTCTTTATAGTCGTCTTCGTTAATTGTGATTCGTTTTCTTTTGTTGTTCTTTTCTTCTTTCATTGCATAAATAAATAGGAAGGTTTTTGGAAGGCAACGAAGCAGGTTGTGTCGAGTGGCACAACCTTGCAAATTCAGTTTTTCTTTAAAAAAAAAAAAACAGTAAAATAAATTATTTTTAATTAAATATATATTTCCACATCGAAAGTTGATACTCTGTGGGGAACGGTGTCCATCTGGATGGTAACAGGAGTTGTACACACACTCCAGCAACTGAAAAGCTAGTTTCCAAGCTATGCCGCTTGAACTAGACTTTGAGCCTATCCCGTTTAAACGGGACTCTGGCGTGGTATCACATTACCCGCTAGCAACTGTATCATGTGACCGTGACCGACGTGTTGCCCACATGAAAACCTAGCATGGAACTCCTCTGGGGGAAGGATTCCAAGTGGATCAAATCCGGAGATGATCATACACTCCAGCAACCGCCAAACTAACCCCCTGGCTACCAGCACCACATAACCTTGTGCTAAAACAGATGACTAACCCTCATCACAACAATGGACAAAGGATGATCGCCCTGCATCATACCAAATCAACAAAATAAACGCTATAGTGAATCTCTGTACAACTGCTCATAATGTGTTAAAAGTCAGTGAATTATCTTTTCTGTTCAATTATGTTTTTAGTGTTTCTACTAAGTTATATCCTCATACATATTCTATATTATTCATTTTCTTTTGCCACTAACGTTTGATCTAAAATCAACTAAAATAACTCGTAAGAAGTGAAATTATGTAAAAACCGAAACTGTCTTTAAATAATTCAGTATTAATATCATGCAATCTATTTCCGCTAAAATTTGTTGTAAAATCATTTATAACAATTCGAAGAAGTAAATTTATGTAAAAATAGAATTGTCTTAAATTATTCAATGTACCTACCTATTCATACAAAAGTGATTTCATTAAATTTGAAAATTCTACATAGAGCGCTCTCGCTCTATAACACGTAATTTTATGTATATAAATATATTCTATGGCATATTAGTTTTAAGGTATTTGTTATTTGTAGGTATTGTATATATGTATATTTTTTATTCGTTGCATCAGCCAACACGTAACCGAAATATTGCTCCTGAGCAAGAGCAGACTATTCCATTTAAAAGAAAAAGACAAGCCATGTTGGCAACCGAAAAATTAAAAAACAACAGAACAGGACGGCCATACATTACAGCCTCCGCTTCCCGCATCGTTTATATTAACAGAAAGAGATAGATATAAGAATTCATGTATATATTTCCAAATGTCATTTTTAAAGTCTCAATAAAATACAATACAATACAATGCATAAATAAATACAAATAAAATAAACTTTGAAGTTTGAATTGAACTGTGAGCAGTGAGTGTGATTTTAATTTCATAATGTATTTAACTTGCATTTAATTTCAAAATTCAATTCAATTGTAAAATGATTTGTAAACGCCATTCCATGCCAAAATCTGAGTTTAGAAAATTCATAGTAAAAAAGTACAAATTAAAAACAAATGTAAACAAAACAAACCCAACGGAAATGGATTGTTGTGATTTGAGTTAACTTAAAAAAAACCTCCCTTATATTAATTTATGTAAGCATGTAAGGAAGTAAATACTAAATTGTATTGCAAATGTTTACCAAATTTAACTTAATTCCAAATATTATGTGAGTCGACTCTTTTCACTTCAATGTGATTGTGGTTGTGAGTTGTGATTTATTCACAGAATGTAAAATCCACATTAGCAAAATAATCAAATCACATTTAAGGGACTCACAGTTTATTGGAGAATCGATCACAGGTTGTGATTGTGATTTTCTAATCACAGGTTGGAAATCACAGGTAGTGATTTTTTGTTCTTCTCTACTGAAGATATACACTTGAGAGCCTACGTATCCAGCAGAAAAGAGAAAATTTAATGAATCTTAAAGAGGACATCAACAATACAAACTCTGTATACAATATTGCCATTCTGTGATATTTATGTTTTGTGTTTAAAGTGTTCAATTGTATTGTTAAACTAAATTCTAATGTATATCTATTTATTTATTTATTAAAACTGTGTCTTTATTTAAATGTTAATTGTTGGGAAGGTGCAATTTTTCTTTAAAAATTAATATGCAATAAAAATCATGTAAGTTTTAAATAATACCTAATATAAATACAAAATTGTAAATTTTATATATATATATATATATATGTATAGATAAATATATAGATGCTGATATAGATGCTGAGAAAATCCAGCGAAAGGTCGGGAAAAAATTTATGTATTTGTTTTTAATTGCATAATTCAATAAATTGACCAAAAAAGCCCGAACATAACATTATAAAAAATTAAAATACAAAGAATTGGTCACAAATATAAAACCTAATTTTTCCTATATATAATGGAAATTGGAAAGAATATAATTAACAAACTACATACATGTTGGTTTGTTAATAAATTAATCTCACGAGGGGTATATTAGATATGTACCTATGTAAATAATAGCGTGTTGTATAGATATATTATGTTGGAGTTGGAACTGCGATAAGACAAAGCTATCTACCTCTTTTTTATGCAGGATGGGAAGATCGAGTTGAATTAGGGTTGGTTTTTCAGAGGTGAGCGAATTATTTGGCGTTGAGTTGAAAAGGATACAGAAGGAATAGTGTCAATCTATTTATTAAACAACAAAAACAAACTTAATAGAACAAAACACGAGTAGGTACTTAAAAATAGTAGTTTACAAAAAAAAAACTTTTTTAAACACATCAAAGTATCCAGATGAATGCAGGATTTCTCCAACCAATTTCAGAACTCAAGTTTTCGAATCGACTCAAATGATCAGCAATATCAAAATTTATACGTGGTTTAAAAACTTTCAACCTATAACTTTGTTCAATCTCACCAACTCTGTCACTATCAAAATCAGAATCTATGAAGAACATTTTTATTTTAAATATGTATTTATTATGTAAATATTTATGTTTTATTCAGAATTTTCAAACTTATCCTACTCCGATAATTCTTAATTCACTTGTTTCAAACTAAGCAAATAATTACAAGTCTTTCTTGACACTTGTCACGTTGTGTTACAGAAAGAAGGAAATTTAGAAATTTCCCACTTGTCATATCATTGCCAAACTTGTCCAAATAAATGCAGACTTGTCACTTTGTGTTACAGAATTAGCAATACTTGTCGGACAAGTATTGTTAGACAATTTGTGAACTTGTCACGTGGTGTTACAGGCCCCTGGCCTCTCACCAGTTTGGACCATTGATAATGGGACACCCGTATGTTTAGAGCATATAAACTTGGTGAATTACTTAAGGAGTATACATTTTCAAAATTATATTTTTTGTAGGACAGTAAAAATACCATGCGATTTAAAGGTGGACTTGGATAAAATTTTTAAAATTTAGCTATTTATTGAGTGAAATGGCTAAAGTAAAAAAATAGCATCCCATTTAAAGCTTATTGAAAAAACTTATAAATTTCAGGTAGATAAATAAAAAAAAAAAAAATTGAGAAAAAATAATAAAAAAAATATGTCTTGTTATTATATAATAATATCTACTAGTATCACCTAGAAGCACACGTGGATGAAAATATTTTTTTAATTAAATTTTTGTTTCAATTCAATTTTTAATTAAAAACATTTTTTCACACATATTTTTATGTTTCTCTGAATATAACCTGACATTCTACCTAAATTTTAAGGCCCCAATCTTAACGATCCTGCTATTAGAACCGAAGTTATAGCCAACCAAACCAACCATGACGGCACATTAACAATTATTATTAATGAAGAATACCTACCACAAACGTGCATACTTACATATAGCAAATTTTTTCCCGATGCGAACTCAATTTGCGAAGGTTATGGTTTTATGTTGCACACACTCCACCGTCTTTAGAATTGTTATCTCCCTCCCATCAATATATTCTTAGTATCAAACTTTTTTTTTATTTTTTTTGTGCATTCCTCTTTCTCTTTGACTCGATGAAATTTATTCTCAAAATATTTGTTAAACGTTTTAAGTATGAAATTTTGAACGGTTTTGAATTTTTTTGTAGGTGGTACAAGCCCGTCATTCTGGCTTTAATTTGAATTTTGAAAATCCGATCATTGGATCCAAAGATATAAGCATTTAAGATTTGTTACTGTTTGTTAAAGTTTTCCAGAGACCTTTTTGGTCACCAGTCTTTTCATTTATTTTTGATTCAATATAACTATTTTTATATATTTAGTAGTTAATTGGGCTTTGATGATCGTTAAAATGGATGCAATTAATACAAAACTAATTCATCTTTGTTTACCCTACGTTTCGCTGGCTTCTTTCCGGCTTCTTCAGGGATTTATTTCTTTATTTTATCTATCAACCAAAATTATTGTTACAAAAATTATTATTACAAATCCATGTGAAGTTAAATTACATTAATATAATAAAATGAACTTACTTTTTATGAAAATTAACCATAATTACATTTTAAGATTTAATAAATTAATAAATAAAAATAAATTAACATTTAATATTTAACACTATCGCAACAACAAAAATTAAAACTTGTATCACTTTGTATCATAACTCAGTTAATGGCAACACCGTAAATCGAGCTTATGTTGTCGATATCATCTTGGTGGTTCATCGTTGTGTTCATTTTTTGTTGGATACGTAGACCTTCTAGGGTGTAGCGGGTGGAGGTGCGGCTCTCCCTATCAAGTATTTTGACGTTTCCAAAATCAGCCATATGATCGTGTTCCATCATGTGCTAAGAGAAAAACCACTGGAAGATGAAGACATATTAGTATCAGTCGACGTCATTTCACTATTTGCAAACATACCCACATATACAGCCATCAAAATAATAATGAAGAATTGGCAAACTTGAAAAACCACACAGAAATGCCAAAATCTCAATTCCTTAAAATCTTACAGTTCTGCTTAACAGATAACAATTATTTCAAATATGGTTCAAAACTTTACAGCCAAACATTCGGTATGCCGATGGGAAACCCATTATCCCCTACTATTGCGGACATTGTTTTAGACCATTTACTTGACGAAAAAATAGATAAATTAAAAAATCAAACACCAAAATCAAATTTATTGTGAAATATGTCGATGACATTGTTGCAATAATCAACAAAAAGGATACCACAAAAATACTAGAAACATTAAACGATTATCATACTAAATTAAAATTCACAATAGAAATAGAAAAAAATAACCTTCTCCCTTTTCTAAAAGTAAAACTAATAAAAAACAATAACAAAATCACATTTGGCTGGTATAGCAAACCGATTTCATCAGGCAGAATGATCAACTACAATTCTTCACAAGCAATGAAATATAAAATTAATGCAACAGTCAACCTCATCAATAAAGTAATAGATATAAGTGATGACATTTATCACATTAACAATATCTTAAAAATAAGAACAATTTTACAAATGAACAACTACCCAAACATAATAATCAATGAACTCATAAATAACAAAATTCAACAAAAACAAAATAAAAATAACCAACATCAATTAACAAAAGTTAAATCTGGTAACCCTAAATATTATTCCTTAACTTACGTCCCACACCTCACCGATAATTTCACACTAAACAACATGATACCATTTGACAGACAAAAAATTAATTTCGTACACAAAGCTATTTCAACACTCAATACAATATTTACAAATACAAAACCAATAATAGACAAAGCAGATCAACACAACGTAGTATACGAAATACCATGCAAAGGTAAACCAAATGAAGAATGTAATATGATATACATAAGCACAACAATAAGAAAATTATCAGTGAGAATGTCAGAACATGAAGCTGATATACGAAAAAAAAGAACAGCTACAGCACTCTCTCAGCACATGATGGAACACGATCATATGGCTGATTTTGGAAACGTCAAAATACTTGATAGGGAGAGCCGCACCTCTACCCGCTACACCCTAGAAGGTCTACGTATCCAACAAAAAATGAACACAACGTGAACCACCAAGAATATATCGACAACATCAGCTCGATTTACGGTGTTGCCATTCACTGATCTGTGATATAAAGTGATACTAGTTTTAATTTTTGTTGTTGCGATAGTGTTAAATGTTAATTTATTTTTATTTATAAATTTATTAAAATCTTAAAATGTAATTTTGGTTAATTTTCATAAAAAGTAAGTTCATTTTATTATATTAATTTTGTTTGTAGCCAAAGAAAAAGACCGACTTTTCACTCTGGGTGTTTGACAAGAAGTGATTTATTATTATTAAATAGTAATTCATAATGTAATACACAAGTATATAGCTAATAAACAAGAATGAGAGAGTACTAAAAATATCGAATAGGGGAAATAGATTTATAAACATAGGGTTAAACAAGTCTAATTTAACACTTCCACTTTTATAATTCTATTTAAATATATAAATTCATTTTTCAACTCCTAATTTTTCTCTTAAATACTTAAAACGATTTCTCAATGAAGGCTTGCTAATATATCAGCTGTTTGTTCGCTAGTACATAGTGTAAGGTGAATAGACCTTCCTCATACTTCTGACGAATGAAATGGTATTTGACTTCAATATGTTTAGTTCTCATGTGGAACTCTGGATTTCTAATCAGCTTGACAGCACTCTGGTTGTCCATGTTAAGTGTTGGAATATCTGATTTGTTTCCAACCAGTTCTGAAAATAGACGATGTACCCATATCAGCTCTTTGACACCTTCGCATGCTGCCACATATTCAGATTCGGTCGTTGATAAGGACACACACTTCTGACGCTGGGAACACTCCAGCCATCATTGCATAACCACTAGTTGACATTCTTGTTTTAAGGTTACCAGCAAAGTCAGCATCTGTAAAGCAATGTATTTGTAGATTTACTTTTTTAAAAACAAGACCGTAATCAAGAGTTCCTTTTAAATATTTAGATATTGTTTTTACCGCAGTTATATGACAACCTTTAGGTTTATCTAAATGACGACTAACCAAACTGACATAGGCAATGTCAGGCCTTGTACCCACAGCCAAGTACATTAAGCTGCCCACTGCTTCACGAAATGGATACTTTGGCACAAGTTCAGTTCCAGAGTCGATCGAAGTACCTTTGTTTTCAACCGGCGTTGTAACGGGCTTTGAATCCAACATACCGAATCTTGAGAGTATTTTCGTAGCATATGACTTTTGTTTCACTTCCAAATTTCGATTTTCGGTAAACCTGATTTCCAAACCCAGATAACAGCTTACCATTGACGCTTTTACTTCAAACTCTCGGTTCAGATACAAAATAAGGGCCTCTATATCGTCTTCTTCTTCAGCTGCCACCAGATCATCATCAATATATATGGCCAATATCATCTTTCGTCCGTTCTTTTCGCTGACGAATACACAGGAATCTGCCTTACTTACTTTGAAGCGAAACTTGTTAAGAAAGTCTGGGGCCTATAACACAGAACAACAAGTCAACTAGTCAACAACTAGTTGTTTGAATATACGTGTTCAACAAGTGAAATTCAATTTTGTAACACAATAAAAATTATAACAATTGTTAAAACATAAAATTTCCCTCGATTTGTTGAACAAGTTAATCTTACTTGTTGAGTCGTAGAGTAAGCGAAATTGAATATTTGTACATTTGCGCATGTATAAATTGTAGTTTAATAATTTCTTCAAATATTGGGAGGTATACAAAAATTAAATAGATAATTAACGCCAATTTTTTTATACCTATACGCAAATAGAAACATAAAAATAAAAGACAATTCGCAACTTGAAAAATAATCTGTGAACGAAGTACGAGTATGTAGCAATCGACCATCCCAATTTAACCCACCAATCTTTTGAGGTTAAAAGTTGTCCCAAGCAAGCAACATTTACTTAAGGAGATGGAAACACTTTTAAGGTAAGTAGTTCTGATTTTTGTTTTGTATTTTAAGTAGCCGTTCCAAACGAAATTTTTTATCCAAAACTAAATTGTTTTTATTCATTTTATATAATCGTCCGTATAAATTATATTTATAATATATTATATAATATTATAAATAGGTATAAACTCTATATAAAATAAACTTTATGCTTACTTGATGACTTCTAACAAGTTTGAAATGATCAGTTAGAATTTATTAACTATTCAACAGATAAAAGCACTTTTACTTAAACACTTGTTGTATCCAGTTACAGAAACGTTTAATTTTTAAATTTCCCACTTGTTGAAAGATCTAAAAACAATTGTTATAGTTTCAGAAGACTTGTTGTTAAGTGTTACACAAATTTTGAAAACGTGTCGAATTTCGCTTGTTAAACAAGTACTTGTTATATTGTGTTATAGGCCCCTGATGTTCCAGCATCTGGACGCTTGTTTCAGCCCATACATGCTCCTTTGCAACTTAAGCCGGAACCACACCTATCTCGTGTGGTGTGTTGTGGAGTGGTGTGTCGCTATCGCTCCAATGTGTTTCATATGCTTAGAACCACATTTGTGAAGCGCGTTGTGTTGTGGAGTGGTGTGTTGTGGAGGAATCGCTTCTGTATCGATTGCGCCATGCCACGATGTGGAGTTTACTATTTGTAAGAAAGAGAACACTTTTATTATAAACAAAAATCAAAACAACAGTCATGTCATGACATATATATCTGTACTTTTCTTTTTCAACATCACTCAACACAAGTGTGCACATTCAACGACACACCGCTCCACACCACAACACACCACACGAGATAGGTGTGGTTCCGGCTTTACACACGTTCACGTTTCCGTCATCATAACCTTTCGGTTGGTACATGTATATATCTTCAGTTAGATCACAATATAAAAACGCCGTTTTAATGTCGAACTGTCGTAGTTTAAGATTCTCATTTGCACAGAGGGCTAAAATCAATCTAATTGATGTGAATTTAACAACGGGACTAAATGTTTCGTGGTAATCTATATCATAATTCATACCGTTGCGTGAAAACTCTCACGACCAAGCGAGCCTTATAGCGTTCAATCTTACCATCTGCAGCATATTTTATTTTGTAAACCCATTTATTCGTAACCGGTTACTTATCAGCAGGAAACGGCACAAGATTCCATGTACTATTTTTTTCTTCAATGACGAGATTTCATCGTCCATAGCTGCCTGCCACTCTCTTCTTGACGGTGAGTTTTCAACATCTTCAAGACACTGTGGTTCTTGGGAATCAGCTATGAAAGCAAATTCGTTTTCATGAAGACATGGGGTTGAGCATTTAGAACGTAACTGGTGGATCTTTGGTACTTCCTTGTTTTCAGAGCTTTCACATTCTTTAGGTTTTTCAGGAATATTTTGTTTTGCCTTTCTTTCATCTTCAGTTTCTTCCACTGAGTTTGAAAGGTTTTGTGTGGAAGTATTCTCTTCCTCCTCGGTTTCTTTTTTATCGGAAATGTCAACGCTTGACGACGTATCTCGAAACACAACGTCTCGCGAAATTTCTACTTTTCTGCATTCAGGTAGCCACACTCTAAAACCTTTCGAGTCGAAATGGATACCTTGAATCACCACTTTGTAAACCCATCCGAGACTCTTCCATACATAACCTAGCAGTAAGATTCTTTAGATTGCGTTCCTTTTTTTTAGTAGACTCCCATGACGTGAAAAAATCGCCAAAATTATCTGGCAACGTCATTAGAATTTTTGTAATCAGCATAATTTCAGAGATTTCTTCCCCCAGATCTTTTAATTGCTGAGCGATCTTTTGCAATTTTGAAATGTGAACCGCAATTGAATCATCTTGCTCCTTCGAATAATTGAAGAATTGCTGCTGCAGCAAATGTATCCTTGTCTCTGATTTCTGTTCGTACACACTCTCTAGTTTTGCCCACATTTCTGCCGAAGTTTCATAGTTCATAATGTGTAGCATCGGTTCTTCCCCAATCGTACTGACAATTTTTTTTTGGGCGGCGTTATCTCTTTTTGTCCATTTGACAATTTCAGCCTCTGCTTCTGGTTTTACCATAACACCTATAACAGTCCACAGCTCAGATGCTTTCATTAGCACCTTCATTTGAAACTTCCACAACGTCCAATTTTCACTGCTACGAAGTTTCTCAATTTTTGATAGTTCACACTCCATGCATAAAAAGATTAGATAAAAAAAGAATTAGCACGTGAGAAAAAAAATATAGGTAAAATCAGCTGAAAAAAAAACTGCGGTACAAAATTCTGTAAATTGAAGTAACCCGTTTGTTTCTATCAGAGTATGGCTGGGCCCATAACCTGTTTGAAGCCAAAGAAAAAGACCGACTTTTCACTCTGGGTGTTTGACAAGAAGTGATTTATTAAATAGTAATTCATAATGTAATACACAAGTATATAGCTAATAAACAAGAATGCGAGAGTACTAAAAATATCGAATAGGGGAAATAGATTTATAAACATAGGGTAAAGCAAGCCTAATTTAACAAATTTAATTTAACTTCACATGGATTTGTAATAATAATTTTTGTAACACTAATTTTGGTTGATAGATAAAATAAAGAAATAAACCCCTGAAGAACCCGGAAAGAAGCCAGCGCAACGTAGGGTAAACAAAGATGAATTATTTTTGTATTAACTGCATCAATTTTAACGATCATCAAAGCCCAATTAACTACTAAATATATAATTATTCAATATATGATCAAATAACATAAAACATATAACTATTTTTAGTTTTAATGCACTGAGTCTTATATTGGTTTCTACATGTTTTGTACTTATTCCATTCATCTATAGATTTGATATATGTAGCTCTACTGTAGTGATATATTTTCTTACGTTTTAATATTTCCAAACTTTGGTTGTACTACTCTGCACATTTTTCATAACAATAGTTTTTTTTAGGATATTTAATGAATTTTTTACAGCGTTTTCAAAAGACGCCGCACAGTAATTAACATTTTCATTAATAGGGATATTTGAAACATGTTCTTGTTAAATTCACTAAACAAAGCTGTTTTTTTCGTATTTCACATAATTTATCTTACTAGGTTTATGACTTATAAACTTTTTTGTAAAAAGTCTAATAAATATTGTTTCATGGTCTGAAATTTTCAAATCCCTTCGAACCGACACTTCAGCCTTTAAAGTATGACCAGCCAGTACATAATCAATAAGCGTACTCGATTCTCTTGTAATTCGAGTTCGTTCTGTAACCAACTGTTAAAGTCCAATACTACAAAGAAATAAATTCACATGGTTATGTTCATAATTATTTTTACTCAAGAAATCTATATTAAAATCACCTGCTACAATAATATTTTCATTTTCTTCAATATTTTCAGAAACCCAATCATTTAATATTTCAAAAAACTCAATCACCGTTAAAACACTTGATCTATACAAAAGGATTATGTTCCATTTTCGCTTTTATTCATAATTTGAATTGATGAAATCCAGATCTGAAGGCCACGCTCAAAAAAGTTTTTCAAAGAAGATTTATAACACTTTTTAACATATATTAATACCCTCCCCCCCCCCCCTGTCTGCCTTGAACTGGACATACATTCGTCGTATTTTCTTTTAACCAGATAAGGTTATTTCACAGTCTTTTATTTTATCAGTATGGTTGGTTTCAGTAAGCAATAAAAAATCTAATTTATTATTGGAAACAATGCATTCGATTAATGCAAAATTGCCTGTAGCACCCTGAATATTTAAACATATAATCGATAAAAAATCTACTGATTTTTTGTTGCAATGGTCTTTTAATTGATAATATGAGATACGATTTCTCTTTGCTTCTAACTTTTTTAAATAGACGGGACAGTTGTAGTCCATTGTATTATGGTTGGAATCCAAAGTAAGACCCAATTTTTGATTTGATAAAACACAATTAACACAAACATTTTTCTTCGGTTCGCCACACTGTTTTGACTCATGATCTCCTCCACAATTTCTACAACATTGTTTATGTTGACACTCCTTGGATTCATGGTTAAATCCTAGACATTTATAAAATCGCTTCACTCGTATTTCTTCAAAAACTTTGTACCTATCCCATCCAATATTAGGTGTGTTCAATGAGGCTGTTCGGAACAGTTTAGAACACTTTAGAACAGAAAAGTACAAGATTTTGCTGTTCAATGAGAAATTTTCTGTTCTAAACTGTTCTGGATTGCTGTTCAATGAGCTAGTTTGGAACAGTTTGGAACAGTTTGGAACACTTTAGAACAGGATTTTCTGCACTTGCTTTTGAGGTAGAACAAGTTAGAACAGATTTGTGAAAACTGTCAAAATCAGATGTTGTGATTTTTTTAATGAAAGTGGTTTGTTTTTTGATAGATTTTATTTGAATCTCTGCTTAACTCTTTCAAAAGTGTATTTTAATCAATTCTGATTCTATTTTCATGAAGTAATTTTAGTTTTAAGACGTATATTTGTGAATTTGTGACAAGCATATATGCTCCGAAAATTTTTTGTTGCTTTTTTAGTGACAACGTAGGTAGCCATTTTCTGTTCTACCTTGTTCTGACGTTTTTCACGAATCTGTGCTGTTCTGTTCTGTCCTGTTCTGTTCTGTTCTAACTTTTTCCTCACTGAACAAACCTATTAACTTTACCTACGTCAATGACTTCTTGAAAGCTCATTGTCTTTATCAACCTGGCCAATAACTGAATCTTTTGATAAGCAGTTGTCACAGATGAACACAATGTTTTTGTTCAACCGTACCATATTTGCATCATATTCGGTTATGCCCGCACACTTATCATGAAATAAACATTGGCAAAAACCTCCGCATTTAATTCCGATAGACCGTTTACCAAATATTTTATTGCACTTTTTACACTTTTATTCCATTGCCACAAATATAAATTGTAAATTAATTAATTTAAAACTAATGGCCAGTTGTACAATAGTTGTTCAGCCTCGGTTCAAGATTTTAACTAACCGATTTCGGTGGATTAACTAACGTTCAAAGCTGGTTCAAGTATGTTATTGGTTATTATCACACACTGGAACAGTAAACCACTGTTGAAACTCAATTAATCCGCCGAAATCAGTGGATAAAAATTGCTGAACCACGGTTTAAATATTTGTACAACTGGCCCTAAATCAATCAACAACTGCAGCAGCAACTTCTTAACACGTCCGTTCAGCTCAGAAGCTTCTATTTTTTTCTTTCTTTTTATTGTCTTGCGTTCGGTTTAAGTACATTAAAAAGGAACTACAAGAAAATGCTGAACGTTAATATATAATAGACTATTTATAAACTTTTCTTTATTTGGTTTCCTAGGTTATACATAATTTTTATAACGCAGGGGTTGCGGGCCGTGCGATTCGTCGAAACGGGTTGGTAACAAGTATACAAATATAAATAAAAATCGACTTTGGAGTTATTGAAATAGCTTACGTCAGTTATAGCAATAATTCCTCGCCAAATTCCCTAACCAAAATTTTTTAGATAAGTTCAGCTGTTGTTATATTTACATATTCAGACCTATCACAGAATCCATCGTGGAAAATTCCCGAATGGATTATTCCACTACGAACCCCGAAAAAAAGGATTTGGCCAGTTTATATTTCAGAGATCTCAGAGATATCCGTTTCCTCACAAATATAAACACGATTCCTCACAAAAATTCCTCACTTTAGCTGTCAAAAAATGAGACTGATGTCGAATTCCTTTCAACAAAAGAATCGAATTTTTTTCTAAAGGAATCGATTTTTTTTCTGAACAATTCGAATTTTTTCTGTCAAAACAAATCTTGCTAATTTAGCAAGATTCAAGAAAGATTTTACACCGATTTGCACACACACTAGCAAGATTTGAAATTTCTAAAATGTCAAATTGAATGTCGCGGTGTTTTAAGAAAACAAATTGTGTTTTTGGTTGCAACGAATTTTCGGTGAATTTTATAGTGCCTAGCTTTTCAATTAACAATAATAATATTTTCCAAATTGAATATTTTCTGGATATTTTACTTCAAAATTGTTTCTGTCAAGTGCCACACACACAATCACAAAAAAAAATCGATTCTTTTCGTCTTTTCGTATTCCTTTCAACGACAGAAAAAATTCGATTCTTTTTAGAAGAAAATTCGATTCTTTTGTTGAAAGGAATTCGACATGAAATTTCTTGGATTCGTCACTCGATTTCTTAAATTCCTTTGAACATTATACAATGTGTTTATATTTCATTCTCCTGCTCTGTCAAAGAGACGGAGGAAAATTACTGAGCGCTCTGAAATATAAACTGGCCAATTCACAAAATCCGAATGGAATCGAAAAAAGCATTGCCTCATTAAAAGAATTAATTCTGAATTTCGAAATCAGCTGTCCTATGTCACAGCAATACTTGGAGCTTTTAAAAGAAAAAATCCCTTAAACTTTTTAAAAAGTCCCATCTCTTTTCCCTTTTTATTTTACACAAAAAAGCTGAATATTTGTGTTAAGTACGGCTAGACTTTTTTTTTAAATAAATATCGAAAGAACAAATCCCAAAATCCCTGAGCACTATTACAGCTGTCAAATGATTGAGATCGTGAAAAAATTTGTTTTGTTGATATTTGTTTATTTATTCAATGTTTTAGCATTTTTTTCCCAGGAAAATAGATTCAACACAAAAATAAATAGAAGTTATAAAAAAAGTGGTTTCAAATGTACTGAGGACTAATTTCAGCCCGGCTTGTTTTAAAAGTGATGTGTTTTTTTAATTCCTCGTTTTTTTTTAAGGAACATAGTTTTGTTTATACTTCTTTGAAAATTGTTTCTTAATGGCGTGGTATTCAATTATTTTAAGAGTTTATAAATAAAAATTGATTAATTTGCAAACGCAACCATTGCAAATTTTAAAATTTGTAAAAAAAAATAGTTTTTAATAAAACACAATCGTTTACCACTTGGCTACGACAAGAATCAGTTGTCGTAGAAAAGGGCGTCATATTTCCGTTTCATTCGGAATTTGTGATACCAAATTTCCCGAATTTCGAAATTCTTAATAGATTTTTCACTACGAATGGATTCTGCAATACATTTTTCGTGATTCGTAGCAAATTTTCGATTACGATGGAATTTGTGATAGGGCTGATTAATATAATTTCTTTACTTTCAGAGTTTCTTATATCTGTTGTCTACTAAAAAAAATCTTCCGTTTTTTTTCTAGGTTTTAGAAGTCACCTTCGCCTATATTAAGCAGCTGTCCACTTGTGAAACACTCGAGGCCTGTTATAAGGAACTTCAATATATCGAAGAAACTGGTTTTCGTTATCAATCCCAAAAGACCGCATTCGATAACGTTCAAAATGTCACAGTGAACATGAAGCACTATCCTCCTAAGGATATAATCACCGGTCCAGAATTGTACTTCAAATATGACGGAGAACAAGTACAATCGGTGATACGTCAACTTAACGAATTTAATTTCAACATTATGATTACATCAGAGAAGAAACACGATGGCGTAACCTACGACCAAAAAGAAAAATGGTTTGGTACGGAGTACACTTCTATCCAAATGCCAACTGATTGGATAGATGCATGGAAAAACTGTCCAAATTATCCAGAACTCTTTGTGCCTGAACCTAATATTTACGTAGCTCGTGATTTTCGAATTTTGTGCAAGGAAAACGGTGAACCTGAGATACCGGCACATCCAAAGAAAATACTTCAAACCGATGTGTGTGAGTTGTGGTTCCAACAAGATGACAAATTTAACTTGCCTGATGCCATGATGTACTTCTACTTCATATCGCCACTGCCACGTATTAAAGCTAAGAATGACGTATTGACAGCACTCTATGTTCAGTACATAAAATATGATTTAGCTGAGTCATTGTATCCAGCAACATGTGCTGGCATGGAATATAATTTTTATCCAGCTGAAAAAGGGGTTGTCTTGAAGGTAATTTTTTTTCTTCTGATAACTTTCTGATTACTGACTTCTTTGTATAAAGGTAAATGGGTACAATGAAAAGCTTCATTTGTTGGTAGATGCAATAACGAAGACAATGACTTCTTTGGGAGACAGTTTTGAAAGCAATCTTCGACAAATACAATTGACTTGTTTCAAGGCTCATCAGAAAAAGGCGTACTTTAATGCTGTCATCAAACCCAAGCTGTTAAATAAGTACGTATAAAATTAGCTTACTTTAATAATTGAATGTCATAATTGTATACATAATGTATGGAAGGTTGGATCTTTTTCTCTCTGTTTAAAGTCTGAACAGATTAGATATATTACTCTAATTAAAAAAAAATAAATTAGTTATGAGAACCTATATTTTATGCTACCTACGTAAAACGTAGTTTAGTTTAAGCACAGATAATAAACTATACAGATGTAGCATCCCCATAGAAAAAAATGTCCCAATTTATTTTTACACCACGCAGACGATCAACAGGCAAGAAAGCTCTTTGCCTGTTCATAGTAAAGCACAGAAAGAAAGCTATTTGTCTTTTGGAACAAGTTCTCTCTTGCGTGCTCGCTCATATGTTTTCCCTCTTGCTCTGTTACTCAGGATATAGGAATAGGGGGCTTCACATTCTCAAATTTGTTTGACAAGCATGGCTTGATGATGTTTGATGGATTGAAGCCATTTTGCGTTCACATTTGTCAAACAGGCTGTCAAACATCATTTTTCTTTAGAATTTTAACCATGGCGGACGTTTTGATTGCGGCTCTTGTAATAGATCAAACTTTAGAACATAGAGTACCTATATTATCTAGAGAACCGACTCGTACCCCCCTTGCCTGAAACACCCTCAAAATTTATTTTAGCTCAATGAGAGAAAACTCTCTTAAATTCCCTGTCCGTGAATACGTGTGAATTATTGATACAACAACAATTGGTGCCAGTAGCTCAAAAAGTTGAAAAATTGAAAAACACCCGATTTGCGATCATTTAAATGCTTATATCTTTGAATCCAATGGTCGGATTTTCAAAATTTAAAATTCAAATTAAAGCCAGAATGATAGTCGAGTACCAGCTATAAAAAAATTTTCAAATCCGTCGAAAATTTTTTACTAAAAAAATTTAATTAATTTTTGGAGAATAATTTTCATCGAGGCAAACGTAACGAAGAAGAGGAATACACAAGAAAAAAAATAAAAAAAAGTTTGCTATTAAGAATATACTGGTTGGAGGGAGATAGTTATTCTAAAGACGGTGGAGTGTGTGCAACAAAACAGCATAACCTTGGCAAATTGGGTTCGCATCGGGAAAAAATTTGCTATACATATGTAAGTAAGCACGTTTGTGGTAGGTATTTTTCATTCATTATTTGTTAAGGTGCCTTCATATGCTTAGTTTGGTTGGCTGATAACTTTTATTCTAATAGTCGGATCGTTAAGGTTGAGGTCTTAAAATTCAGGTTGAATATCAGGCTACATATTTCTTACAAAATCATTGCAGAGTGACATAAAAGTATGTTTACAATACACATACAGTATGTGTAAGATACAATTGATTAATTATTAACTATAGTCAATAGCTTTAAGATTGTAAAAGAAAGAAAAAGAAATGGCTACCTTAATAGACAAAATTAATGATTAATGATAATTATTAATATATTGTACCTATCTTACACATATTGTATTGTAAACATACTTTTATGTTACTCTGCAATGATTTTGTAAAAAATATGTAGCCTGATATTTAACCTAAATTTTAAGACCTCAACCTTAACGATCCGACTATTAGAATAAAAGTTATCAGCCAACCAAACTAAGCATATGAAGGCACCTTAACAAATAATGAATGAAAAATACCTACCACAAACGTGCATACTTACATATGTTTAGCAAATTTTTTCCCGATGCGAACCCAATTTGCCAAGGTTATGATGTTTTGTTTCACGCACTCCACCGTCTTTAGAATTACTATCTCCCTCCAACCAGTATGTTCTTAGTAGCAAACTTTTTTTTATTTTTTTTCTTGTGTATTCCTCTTCTTCGTTACGTTTGCCTCGACGAAAATTATTCTCCAAAAATTAATTAAATTTTTTTAGTAGGAAATTTTTAACGGTTTTGAAATTTTTTTTATAGCTGGTACTCGACTGTCATTCTGGTTTTAATTTGAACTTTAAATTTTGAAAATCCGACCATTGGATCCAAAGATATAAGCTTTTAAGTGACCGCAAATCGGGTGTTTTTCAATTTTAGCAAAAATTGGGCAATTCCCACTGAAACACGTCGGTTGGCAATGAACAACAACCCCATTTTTTTTCAATTTTTCCGAGATTTTTTTGGTTTCCTGTTTAACTATTGTGAAGGTCGTGTAGTGTGTACAGTTATGTATTATATATCAAATTAATTGTCTATTTTTCTAGATGCGAATTAAAAAAAACTAATCCTATGGATGGAATAACTTAAGAGTTATGAGGTGATAAATAAAACAACAGAAGTATGTCTATATCTCGGTTAAAAAAAAATTGAAAAATCTAAAAATTTACAAAACAATTAGATAACCAATATCTATCATCTGTATGATTTTGAGATTTTTTTAAGCATCCGTCAAAAAGATAAAAACCAAAAAGCAAAAAATTAATTTAATTTTTATTTTTTGAATTTAACGGACTCTTATTTTGAATATCTGAGCGCATAATCCTCCATATTTCAAACTGAGCGTGTCTACTTTTGCTCAAAGAAGTGTTGGCATTGGCTCCCATTTAAAATGCACGGGACCACTAATACATGCTTATGAAAAAGTAGATTTCAGTGTTCTAGCAGCTTGTAGGTCGAAAGAGAACAAACCCCTTAAGTCGGTTCTCTAGATAATATAGGTACTCTATGCTTTAGAAGATGAAGACCAAGAAGAAAAAAAAAGTCAACAAAATAAGAGGAAACGAATTTGGACTAAGGAATGGCTAAAAAAGCGTCCAAATTTTTTTTTCGTTTTGTTTTTATAGTCTTCACTTTTAATTTGCCATGTCTCTGGTAAACTTCGATATATTTCAAAGCATTCCCTCCAAAATTCACAATTTCCCCTTACTGGCTGTTCTTTTCTTTTGATGTGCACAGGTTGCCAACTTTTTTTAGAATGAAATTTCCTCCTGGTTTGACAAGAATGCGTTCATATTCTCAAATATGTTTGTCAAGCAAGCAAAATATGTATTAAAATATTTTGATATCCATCAAACATGCTTGACAAGCCGTTTGATGGAGCGTTCACATTTTCAAATTTGGGTTTAGTCAAACCATGGTTGTCAAGCATATTTGATAATGTTAACCCCCCTAATGAAATGAATGGGGAAAAATTGAATAAAAACGTTATTTTTTGTTTCTGCAATACTATCATCAATGATCGAGAGGAAGACGAAAGACATCGCGATTATGTTTTTTTTTTTTTTTACTGTGTTGTATGTACGATTTTTTTAAGGTCGCCTGAGGCTGGCGACAAAAAATAAAAAGTATATGTACTCTTTTTCTTCTTTGCGTCCGTGGATATTGGATATATACTTTATGTGGGAAGGTAGAACATTTTTTTTGAGTGGTGGGGGTTATTTTATTAAAGACGGAAAAATTTATTATTTTTTGTGTAGTTTTCGTGTTTTCTATTCTAAATTCGTTAGATCGTTAGATCATTATTTTTAATTTTATTTAGATAATCATTTTCCAGTTTCTTATATTAAGAAATTTATTTCTAGGGGTTATTAATACATTTCAACATTTTGAACCGTTTAGTAAAAGGAAACAAATACAAAATAATTTAAAAATATGTAATTATAATAAAGTATTTAAATTTGATCTGATAGGTAGTTTAGGTATACCTACCTACAAATCAAAAAAAATTTCTCTACAGGTGGAAATTTTCAAAGGACACTTGGTAATATTCGGTACCGAGTAGTGTAGGACTTGTGCTGCACTAAAATCACCGGAAAATCAGGACCAATACATTGGGAGAAGTTTAAAGTTTTAATACTTTCCCATCGCTTTTAGACCATCAGCTCATGAGGCTTTGTTCTTCTTAATCTTCGAACATTATCTCTTACATTTAATACAATATCCATCTCGGAGTTAAAATGACTATGTAGTCGCTGATTATGTGAACCAGCGTGTTTTCTAATTACTTCAGAAACCATTTCTATTTGTAGGGCACGATGTAAACGATATTTCTAATATACCAAGGGGCATTTATTATTCCACGAAGGACTTTATTTTTGGATGGTTTTAGCATTAATTTTCTTTGTACAACCCCACAATTGGATGCCATAAGTCCAAATTGGTTTCAGTATTTGTTTGTATAGCATTATTTTGTTCTTGATAGAACGCATTTATCAGGCTTCACAACGCATTTATCAGACACTTAAATGGCAGTATCATCTGCAAATTGTCCACTGGAATATCCCTAGTATATAACAAATACATTGTTGGTCCTAGGCCACTTGCTTTTGGTACACCGGCTTCAGTTTTATTAATGTCTGACTACTCTTGCTCGTACCGTACCCTAAAAAATCGGTCTATAACATAGGATTTCAGTATTTCGTAGAGCTGCCTTGGGGGGTCTCTATGCAGTTTGTACTCAAATCAAATCCCAAACCTTGTGAAAGGCTTGAGCAACATCTAGAAATAAAGCGGAACATACTTGGTAAACAAACGATACACATCTCGACCTGTGACGTCAGTGGTCTAAAGTAGTGGAATGCGTAGTGCATACGATTTCTAAGACTGAGCAAATCTGATATGCGTGGGTTCGAATCTCATGGTGTGCAGAAAGTTTTTCATAATAAAATTGGATTAAAGCTCAGCACCACTAATAAGGAGACTGATGATAGGGCTTGGCACCTCTTGAAATAGCTCATAGTTGCCACCCGAATGGAAAGTCAGGGAAAGTCAGGGAACCGAATTTGGTCAGGGAAAGTCAGGGATAGTCAGGGAATTTCGAAAAAGGGCAGGGAAAATTTTTTCGTTGAGTTCAGGGACCCTACTCTGTATTTTGTTCCGAAAGTCAGTTGTATTCGAAACTCGAAAGCGATTTTTCGACCCAAATTGGAACTTTGTTAAACTGTCGAAGGACAAAAAATAGTATTTAATACTTCATTCACTTATGGATTATTTTTTTCAGTATTGAAATAATTTTTGAAATGTTTTTGAAAATGGGGTACTTAACTCGAGCTAGACGAGCTTTTAAATAATCAAAAAAATTTGGGCCTATAAAAGTTAAATTGTTTAAGAATCGAATTTAAGTTATAGTACGAGAGCTAACAACGTCGACAGAAAAAAGCATTTAAACAGTCATGATTTTTTTTTCACTATCTTGAGTTAAATTTAGAAAGTCTGGCTGCTGGCGTTTTTCTGTACGCGTCACTTTTGCAACCGTAAAAATTGATTTTTAAAGTCATTTCAACAGTTTGGCTTCTTTTTCAAAAAATAGAATATGAAGATTTTAATTCGGAAAAAAATTATTAAAACAATAACGGTAACATAATATTACTATAGCTTTTTGTAATCTATTCTTTTATTTTACATTTAAATTACTATATTTGAATGAATAGTTTTTTAACATTAATTTTTCAAACTTGAAATTAAAAAAAAAAACAAAAACATGTTACACGTATCTACTATTTTTTTTTTTTTCTTAAAAAAATGTACACATGTTATTAAGTTCCTGTTTATCTTTTAGTATATAATACTATTATCCATTTTTATTCGATCACTAAAAACTATAGCTGGTTACATGTCTTCTATTTTTTAAGATTTTTTTTTTTTGAAATTTTTGTTCGGATTCCTAGAGCTCTTAAATAGCTCCAAAATTCTAGACTAAAACTTTTTTCCTTACGTTTTAAACTTTTTCCGGTAATTGCTCTGCTAACTGCATTAATTTACAAGAATTTTGTTGTTGGGTACTTAATTAGCACTTGATAAGCGCATAATGATGACGTCACAAAAATTAAGTTATGTTTCTAAAAGAGTTACTATTTTATTTTTTTTTTAAATTTGGTCAGGGAAAACTTTAAAATTGGTCAGGGAGAGTCAGGGAAAGTCAGGGAAATTTATTTTGAAAAATAGTGGCAACCATGTAGCTATATCTCCAGCCAAATAATTAATTAAAACGAATTATAAATTAATTCGTATACCATTGGTGGTAGCACCTTTAAGTTGTTGTTGTTGTTGTTGTTGTTCAGAAATTCAATGAAATTGACGGAATAAAGAATGCTCAAGTCTAATAAACTGACATTCAAGTATGAATAATACAATAAATAATAATAATATACTTGGTTTCCTTCAATGGTTTTTAACAAACTCCGTAATTCGATGCGTTTGGTCTATCGTCTAATGTTTATTTCTGAATCCAAACTGATGTTTTGGGATTAGTTTTCATTTCTTCTATTACTTTGCTAAGCCTTTTCATGAGCAGTTTTTGGAAAACTTTTGCCATAATTGGTATAAGAGATATTGTCCTGTTGGAAGTTACTTCTGTTGGTGGCTTTCCTTGCTTATAAATAACAATGACTTCTGCAATTTTCCAATGATGTGGTACATATCGAAGCTTAAGACATGCGTTTATTATATATTGGAGATTTTTGAAGGCTACTGTAGGCATTTCTTTCAAAACCTGAGCAGTAACTGGAATATTCCCCTTTGCTTATTTATTTGATAGCTTGTGTTGACACATGCTTTTTACTTTTTCTCGTCGTTTCTATCAACAAAATGTAAATTATTTGTAACTAACTGCACTTTCTGGAAAGTGCTTAAAAACATTCGAGAGATGTTCCGCGAGGATTTCAGCTATCTATTTCGGGTTTGCAATCCATTTTCTGTCTTGTGCTTTGATAGGCGGATTTTGAATTTGTGGTCTTTTTAGGCGTTTAGCTGCTTTCCATAATTATAATAATTATCTACATATTATCTATCTATCTATATAAATAAAAATGTAAATGTACGTTTGTTCCTCACCGCTAATCTCCGAAAGTTCTTCACCGATTGCTTTGTTGTATTCGAATACGAGCGGGTTTGCACATACTCAAAACAAGAAAAAAAAAATAGTGGGATATATTGTGCATGAAAGCAACACCCGCTATTCTAGATCTCAGCAATCTCAGTTTCAGACATATGTATAATTACTCAGAAATTTTAATTAATTTAAGTTTTGCTGTCAAAATTTGTACTATACGTCAAGCGAAAAGCGAAATTCATGAGTGAACCCTTAACCACTCTGTCCTGAAGGAAGATGGTACCTTACATATAGCTAACCCCATTGCCATGGGCTGGATTGCGGTTGGAATGAATTGAAAAGAATAACCTCCGATTTTAATGAAGAACTGTTGAAATCAATAAGTTGTATCATTCTCTTTCAATTTCAGCTTGAAATTCTAATTGTAAAGTATGCCTGTGTGGATTTTTGTCATTCCGCATTTTCGAAAGTCTGAACTGATTATGTTATAAGATACCAGCCGCGTTTTATTATTCTCGGGTCTATGTCGGGGTTATCTTTTAACGCGTAATACAAAAACAACATTGAATCTCGGTTTCCATCGAGGTTTCATTTATGTATGTATCCAGAAATTAGTTTTTAATTTTATGGCTTTTCTGTTTTGCAAATAGTAAGGTACTCCGAAATAGAAAGTAAAGAAAAAAGACAGTATCTACATGAAACCCAAGAAAAAAGAGATGGGCACATAACACTGTTTTCATTAGAATCCATATGGCTTTATTTTCACGGGGTAAACCATATGTTATTGGCGATAAAAAAACGTAGCTACTATTTTTTAACGCAGAAATAGGTTATGGGCTCAAGAAGATCAGCGAAGCAGATGGGTAACAGCTGTTAGAATTATAATAACATTTTTGACTCCCGGGGAATCGAGGACTTTTCACATTTATTTCAAAGCACTTGCGTACCAAATTAATGTTTTGTTTTCGAACCGCAACACTTTTGGTGCGAATATAAAAGTAATATAAATGTATGCATAGAGAGTAGTGCTTGGATTCACAGATTCTAGAGTTCCGAATATGAAATAAGCTAGCAGAATTTAATTATTGGGGTGATTGTCATTGCCTGCTTAACAAAGAACACTAATATTATTTATTTATATTTTCTTTTTCAATTTTTGTACGATAATTGGGTTTGCAAGCCCGTGCGAAGCCGGGGCGGGTCAGCTAGTATATTAATAATTATAATAATTAAAAATCGTAATATTTTGTATAGATATCTATACATTATATAAAGTTTTGAGCAAAATTGTGCAGCTTATGCTTCATCCTAATCTTTGAACCTTCCTTTATTAAAACCCACCATATTAAATCCCCAAAATTTAAAAATCAACAAAAAGTAACCTCAACAAAAAAAAGATTTTTTATAAACACACCAAATTAAAAAAAATATTTTTTTAAAAAGTTCTTTTAGCACGCCTTAAATACCTACTCATACAATTTACAAATTTACCTCAATCAAACATCAATCTAGGCAAAAGCTATTCGATCTTCCATCAAATCCTAATGAAAATAATTGCATATATACAAAATCAACAGCTAACCGAAGACGACGCTCTTCCACGTAACTCATTAAATCTATTAAAAATAATACATAATTCAAAAAAACCTCTTCTCTGTGCAAACTGACATAAAATTTTCCTTGAATGAAACGTTCTTGTTTAAAGTACCTATTTAAATTAATTTTTATTTCAATTATTTTTTTCCAAACATTCTCAAAAAACAAATTTCAATTGGTCTGTTTGGTAACGTGAAATTTCTTGCGAATTTGCACAAATTTTCACAAAACTTCACAAATTGCTGTCAAAATCCGTAGAAAAAAAAATCAGTTTTTGGGAAATTTGAAAACCGCATACCAGACTCAAATTTTTTTATATCAAATTTGTCTCAAATTTGACCTGCGGTAGCACATAGCGACTAAACATCATAAAAACAAAAACAATAAACACACGATTCCTAAAAAGAGAGAAGCAAACAGGTTTTTTTCCGTTCGTTTTTTCCAGACATCTCTTGAAGGAGTAAAAGAAATAAGAAAACAAAAACAAAATTGCGCGTTTTTTTTCGTGTGTAGCTCTCCCATAGGTTAGAGTAGTAGAGAAAATAAATTGAAATGTTGTCCCTTCTCTAAGAAGTTGAACTTTTAAGAAAGCTCTTTTTTTGGACGAATTTCGTTTTCATGGACATTTTTTCCCATATGGATGCTACATCTGTATAGTTTATTATCTGTGGTTTAAGGTATTATTATATGAGTACAAAATAATGAACAATATGGCACCGGGTTGCAAATATGCATGGAACTCACAGTTTAGACTGAACAATTGTTTAAAAATCAATATTGTTAGAAATAAAGTGATTAAACACCCACTGAAATTGTTTTGACACAAACGCGATGCACACCGTCTGATTTCTTAAACAAATCTCAATTTATGAGTAAACAAAATTAGACAATCATTGCAGCGGTTTTTAAAATAATATTTTTTTTATAAATGTACAGAGAGAGATACCATTTTAAATCGACAGATGAAATTTGTTTTTAAAAAATATTGTAGGTCATTCTGATATTAACTCACATAAAAATTTTAATCAAAATCGTAGGAGTCGTTTTTGAGAAAAATGAGATTTTCCTTAAAGGCTTTGAAATCCTTACTTTGGAAGTACAGTTGTTTTTGGTTATAAAAATATTTTTTTTTAATCCGAAAGGCTAGACTGACAGAATTGTGAGAACCAATTTTTTCGACTTCGCTATCATCATAATGTCAAGTCAAAATCTCGAGATCGATTTTTTGTACGAATCCATTACTTGCCATAATAGCATGAATTTACAAAAGGACCTTTTATTTTATATTTTTGTATAATAACTGTTAAGACTTATTCATTATTAGAGGTGTCGTCTCCATGTTGTGTGCTTTTGATTGATTTTTAATGTCAAAATATAAAAATAAAAATATATAAATGAATTTATTATTAATTTAAATTTTTATAATTTATTTATTATTATTTAATAATTTCACAACATTAGTTTTTTTTATAATATTTTTAAGCTACGCGTTTCGGATTTCAATCATCCATCTTCGGGCTTATTTCGTTGACTTGTGGTGTATTGCCAATTTGTGATGTTTGTATGTTTGTGTTTTCATCAAATGCTGCTGGTTGGTGTTGGATGTGTCTCTTTTTTGTTATCGGTTTCTTCTTTTGTATGTATTGTATAGTGTGTTGCTTTATTCATTAGTTATAACAAATAATGAAATTAACTTTGACTCATTGTACTCTCTTTGCTTTTCCTATAATACATTATATACCTAACATTGAAGTACCTAATTCTAACTGAGTAACAAACTTTTCTCTATCTTAATAATTAATGATCACTTGTGTTCTGAAACTTACCGAGGTAACGTGTTTCATTTCAATAATAACCATAGTAGTCGTGTTCTGCTGAAAGTGTACCTGAGTAAGTGGAACTTAAGTGGCCAACATCGGGGACTTAAGTGTCACTTATTCCGATAAGTTTACACTGTGAAATTGGGAATTAGTTTTCCATATTCGGCACTTAAGTGACATTTACTTCACTGTGAAATTGGCCCTTATACGCACACAATTACAAATAAAACATTTCTCGCATTAAATCTAGGTCAAATTTGAAGAGTAGGGGTGAAATGCTCTCAAAGAGAAAGAAATCTGAAAAAATGTCTGGATGTGGTTTTCGCACTATTTTGGACCACTTTTTAAACGTCAAAAAATATATTCGGCATGAATTGCCGTAGATCTTTGATAAATCTTAATCAAAATTAAATGAATAAACATCACTCAAGTACCTACCTATAGGATGTTGGTTTAGAATGCAAGGGGTTTTTGTAAAAGGAAATCCCCAAAAACTTTTTCAGAATTTATAGTTTTCCACAATCTCCAAAAACTGCTTTTCAAAATGTGCTGCGCAAGTCTAAGTAGTGTAAACTATCTACCTAATTTATTTTCCCAGTTGTCTTAAATGAGACATTTCAAATTATTTATCTATAATATAATTATTTACGTTTAATTTCTTTCGGAGTTTGTTCTTATAAAGGGTGTTTTTTTAGACGTGTGGGTTTCAATCTGGCAATACTTTTTGCGGAGTTTCGGTTTCGGTCTTTTTGACAGCTGTCACTTGATTCTTGATTTATGCTCAGTTTGACGCTGATTACATGAAGACTTTTTTCGGTTGTTTCGTCTTTCGTCTTTTTGACAGCTTGGGTGAGGGGTGTAGAAATGTAGAGGTCATGAAGTAACGAAAGGAGGAATGAAAATTTGAAGATTTTTTCTGGTTGAACATTGACGTTTATGGTTTCACACCCGAATAGAGATGAGCGGTGAGCAGATGTCAGCAAAAATCAATCGTAGTTGATAGAAAAATTGTCGATATTCAGGTATCGATTTATTATTAAATTAATCGATTACAAAAAATTAAAAAAATGCAAATAAAATGGTTTTTGTAAATCGAATGCAAAGAATGAAACTTCACAAAAATGTCCATTGTTGTCTATAAGTTCTTTCTACAATAAATATAATTCTCTTTGATATTAAACATGTGAAAATATATTATTTTTGATTGACTAATGACTGGATGGATTTAAAGGAAATTTCACAAAGAAATCGATTATTTCATGCAAAAGTAATACAAATATAATAATAATAATAAAGTGCTTTTGCCTTAGGATCCATTGATTTCTACGTTTTTGCCTACGTTCTGTACTCCCACATCGATAAAATTAGTCGAGAAACCTTAAAAAATGGAACAAAATTTTGTCATCGATTTTTCACGGAATATTTTAACTGCTCATCTCTAAAAAGAAAGCATTTTGCGAACAACTTATAAACTTTTAATTTCGTGTTGTAAAACAGTTTTTATACTTAAAAAGGCTACAAATATGAACAAAAAGTGATTAAAAAAATTTTTTATTTAAAACCACTGTTTATTTTCCAATAAATCCACCGCAAAATTTTTGTTCCTCAAAATAACGAAAGAGTCTTCACGAATGAAAAAAAGAACCATGTAATCACGACGATACGTGCCTGTCAAAAAGACGAAATACGAAACGAACGAAAAAAAAGACTCGTGTAATCAGCGTCTTTGGTTTGCCATTTCATAATGAATAGACTTACTCCTGAAAAACGTTTGCAAATCGTGCAAATTTATTACCAAAATAATGGTTCGGTTCGCGCGACGCATCTCGCGCTGCGTCCAATATTCGGTCGACATAATCGCCCAGCAGAGTAATTCGAGCAACCATGGAACGGTTTCGCAGCACGTTTACTCTAGTGGATAATGGGCATCCTCAGAGACGCCGCGCCGCGCCGCGCCGTACAGTGCGCACCGAAAACGCTACTGTTTTTTTCAACCAATTCCCCCGAGCTTGCAAAAAAACACGCCTAAAGTTGGGACATTTTTTATAAAATATTAAATGTCCAGTGAAGAATAAAACAATAGTGCAACATAGAGCTGAAGTCCATAGTTAACTAATAGAAACATCAGAGGAAGACAGCTCCAAAAAAGAAGGAACATTAAACACCAGAAGATCATTAGGCATCAGAAGATTGCGATCCGGACTAACAACCACACGAAAAGACAGAAGGACTAGTAAGTTAAGAAAATTAGTGTTAGATAATAAAAAATTAGATAAGAAATTATTAGACCTAGTAGAAAAATTCGAAAACAAAAGTAGCCCGTCACGAAGTACTAATTTGGCAGAAAAAACAGAGTAGTTCATGTCATATTTGGAATATTTTGAGAGTTATAACTCTCACCCCCCTAATAATTCTAGTTCAAGTTGCCCCATTTGTATAAGTAAAATGGCTAACGACGACAAACAAACACAAGATCATGAGAGCAATGCATTTTGTCCTGACGATTCGTATAGCAAGTACTCAGGAAAGCGCTATGATACAATTAATTTCAAATCTCATACCGGTATTCAATGGAGAACAAACACTAAATTTGGTATCAGAGCTACAAGCATTTTTGAATTACTGCAGACAGGTTAAAGCTAGCCTTACACAAGAGCAGAAATCAACCTCCTGCCAGCTAATCCTCACAAAATTGCGAGGAAATGCTTACTTGGCCATGCAAAATTGTAGTTTCAAAACTTTCGAAGAGTTCAAAAAATCGGTTCGAGGGCATTTTTTGCCCAGAAAAACATATATTCAATTATCGAACGATCTATAAGAGTATGTAGACAATTTCCAATAGAAACTTTAAGTTCGTTTCTATTGAGGGTGCAGAATTTAGTAGCCGAATATAAGAGTGCTGCACAGGAACAATTTCCTGCAGATTCAATAGCTCTGGTTACGGATTCTGAACTAGCAGCAACGTATGCTATTAAGTTCGGGGTATCCAACCCAATGATTAGACAATACGTTTTAAATTCTAAGGAAACAACGGTAAACAAATTGTGTGAAACCCTTTTAAAACTCTAAAAACGGTATATAGTGGGGCGGCTTAGTTAAATAATTGTGCACTTTGTGATAAAAGCATCGAATTTTTTTCATTGTTGGTACATTATATGAATATGATTTTAAGATATTGGGCCACTTCAAAATTCCGCCCCTTTAGGTGGCAGGGGCAAATTTAAAACAAAAATTACATAAGATTGAAAAAAACATTAAAAAACAACGGCAACACTTACAATATCATGCTATACCTTTTTTTAAAGCCAAGAACCCATTCTTCAATTCTGTTTTCAAATTAAGTTATTTTAGTGCTTAGTTTTTGAAAAACTTATTTTAAAACTCAAATTTTTGAAAAAAATAAAAAAAAAAGTTTATTATGATTTTTTTGCAAAATTTTACGTTATTAAGTACTAATTTTCTTTATCATTTTCGATACTCTTATTAACTTTTATTCGAGTGCTAGAAACCAGATAGTCTTAAGTCATTTAGTTTTTTTCTTAAAACCGTCATTTATGAACATAAACAATGGATTTTGACTTTCTTGTTTAAATTATAAAATTGGTCCAATCGATAAAACTATCAAAGTCATGTATTTAGTTATAAATTTTTAATATTGTACTTAATAAGTTTGGTAGATGAAAAAAACAAATTTTCACAACCACGCCCCCTCCACCCCTTCAGTATCATAATAAAATCACAGAAAACCATCACTTTTTCAGTCTTTTGCCTTGAACATCATTCTGGTATATGTATTTTAAGTTATTTTGCGACTTGTAGAAAACAAAAGAAGCTACAAATATGATCCTCATGGTATTTTTGTACATAACCGACAACATTAAGCTCCAATAAAAACTTAAAATTCCGTTAGTTGTAAAATTCTCAGTTTCTTCGCACAGTACAGCGCAATAACCCCTTAAAGTCTTCTGAATAAATTTAAAATTTGATCACATACAAATTACTGGTACCACTTTTTTTTGCGACGAATACCTTTATTGAGAGGGGGATTGAGAAAGTGTTTTTTTTTTTCTCAAACGTTTCATTTTCAATTAAACCGATTTCTTTTCGGTCCGCTACAAATTTTGCGAACGATTTTTAACTTATTGAGACAAGAAATAAAGTACATATGGGGCTGATGTTATCGGTCCACGGAAGGCCGCAGAATCCGGCAGAGGTAGGTAGGTAGGTTGAAATGGGGCCAGGAGTCACCTAGCTTATTGAGCCAATTAGAGCTAGAGTGCGTCGTTTTGATACCATAACTCATAGGACCTATATGGATGGAAATGGTATGGATTGTTTGAGTCTCGCAGCAACATGCCAAATTGATCAGATTGTCGGTTGGCTCAGAGACTTACAAGGTTTGTACTCTTAGAACGATCATCTGGTCCTAGGAAAGATGTACATTTGGCTACTGAGGTTTATCCTAGAGCTAGTGCGTTTCGTTAAGGAAGGAGATCAAATTTTTGATCCTCATCTCAGAAAGTTCGTTAAGGTCACGGAAAAAAGCTTTACCAAATGACTGAGCTCTTTTTCTGGCCAAAGCGGAGCATTTACCGAGGAAATGAATGACCGTTTCCTTTTCCTGCTGGTCCCCGCAACTACGACAGTGATAATTGTGGGGAATATCTATCTATAATTTGACAAATTGCCCCACCTGCGATTGGATTCGGTAAGAAAAATAGAGAAGGTATTGCCCTTCATGACTACAAGTGGAATGTTGACTGTTTCCGCAAGTGAGTCATGAAGGGCTTAACCTTGCCTGGCCAGTTCGTCAGCCCGCTCGAGGGAAACGAGATTCATATTTAGGCTGGCGAGGTCATCACGGCATTGCTGCACCAATATGGAAGACGATGCAGCTGAGCTAATGGCTTTGACAGCTGTCAGGATAGTGGTATTTCGGTATTGGTTGGGGTCTTATTTGAGTACCTTAAATGCTTCCCCAATTGCCAGTAATTCAGCTTGAAAAACACTAGCAAATTTGGGTAGCCGAAAAGATCTAGAGATATTTAGAGATTCGGAAAATATTCCTGAACCAACCCCACACTCCATCTTTGAACCATCAGTAAAAATAGTTGTGTCGAAGTCTTTCGTCACGACGTCGTTTTGCCAGTCCTATCTGGATGGGAAAACAACTTTAAAATCCTTTCTGAGACACAGAATAGGAGCGAAGTAATCAGTAGTAGTTGACAAAATATCTGTGGGAATAAGATTATTAATACAGCCGGCAGAGGTTTTGTTAATTATTTGACCAAAATGGGAGCGAAGGTTAAGCTCACTGTCACAAATAATTCCAAGGTCTCGAATGGATTAAATTATGGGAATGGCCACGTTGCGAAAGCAATATGTACTAGGGGTTGAGGGAAACCGTTTACGGGAGAAGGTTATAGATTGAATTTAAAATCAACTACATAACTACGATATGAGCCGGTAGTTATATTGACTGTCAATATCGTTTATTGTTAGAACAAAGGTAAGAGGGCCCAAGTGGCTTTGAAGAACGCATGAAGTGGAGTAAATGGGGATTTGGGGGTCAGAGATTGAGAAATTGAACAAAACCGGAATGATCATTATAAATCCTTCTTTCATTCCGTTAACTATTTTCCAAAGTAAGATCAACGAATGGTTTGAAAAATATATGTAAATTCACAAACGCATCGTTGCAGAGATGATGCTAAATCACTTGGGTCAAACATTCATAAAGCCATCAAACCAGCATCAGTTTTAATGTAAAGTGTTCACTATTGCAAACTTGCATCAAATAATGCGCAAACTTAAAGCAAAACCAGAATAAAGAAAATGCGATGCGTAGTTGCTGATGTATTGCATCAGCATCAGCTGCGTTGCGCATCAGCATCGCAACAAAGCAAATGTTTGATGTTTATGAATGTACACTATTGTTGATTAAAAAATTTACTGTCCGTAATCAATTGAGACAAATTGTATAAATTACACCCAAATTGTGTCATTTTTATATTATAAAACAACTAAAGTCTTCTTAATTAAGTGAATAAAAAAATTGAAATCTTAATGTAATACGTTTTGTACTAAAAAGTATAAAACAATTTCTCTCCATACACTTTAAACGAAAAACGATGGGGTGCATGCAATAGATCTTAGTAATAATTCTCATTTGATTGTATTTGGCGCAAAATATTTTTTTTTTTGCTTATATAAAAACCAGAATGAAGTTATAAGCAAGACACCGAAAAAATTGTGGGTTTTTCAGAATTGTGAAAGCGGGTGTATGGGGCGTGGTTGTCGTTATTTGTTCTTTCATCAAAAAAACCATATTAAATAACATATTAAAAGTTCATAACTACCTTAACTATTGTAGGTCTATTGATTAAACTAATTTTATAATTTAAACAAGAAAGTCAAAATCCATTGTTTATGTTCAAAAATGACGGTTTTAAGAAAAAAGTAGTTATGGTAATTTTCAATTTTCTAAAAAACTAAAAGACTATCTGGTTTCTAACACTCGACTAAAAGTTAATAAGAGTATTGAAATGATAAAGAAAATTAGTACTAACGTAAAATTTTGCAAAAAAATCATAATAAACTTTTTTTTTTATTTTTTTCAAAAATTTGAGTTTTAAAATAAGTTTTTCAAAAACTAAGCACTAAAATAACTTAATTTGAAAACAGAATTGAAGAATGGGTTCTTGGCTTTAAAAAAAGGTATAGCATGATATTGTAAGTGTTGTTGTTGTTTTTTAATGTTTTTTTTTCAATTTTATGTAATTTTTGTTTTAAATTTGCTCCTCCCACCTAAAGGGGCGGAATTTTGAAGTGGCCCAATATCTTAAAATCATATTCATATAATGTACCAACAATGAAAAAAATTTGATGCTTTTATCACAAAGTGCACAATTATCTTTTATATAGACGCTATGCCGCTCCACTAATAGTTGAAGTCCCAATTGATATAGGTATAAATACAAAATTTAAGTTACACGGGATCAGATATTAGTCTTATTAACGAGACGCGTTAAGCACAGATTTTAAATCAAAGTGACATCATAGTCATAAATGGAATTTATTCAAAAGGCACTACATTAGAACCGCCTATCAGTTGTGATGAAGTTGAATTGTGATGGTATTTTAGGTCAGGATTTATTATTTAAGTATACGAATATTGAGGGCCCAAATAGACTTTTGAAGTTCACAAACAAGTTCAAAAAAATGAGTTGCCCATTGTAAAATCTTCCTCGGTTTCACTTCCGCAAGATGATGGAGTTGCTGAAAGAATCAAAGATTCCAATTATTTGGTTTCTCAATCATCTTCGCACGATGATGGTTCTATTTATCAACATGATCAATTTGCTTATCAAACAGAATCAGTATCTCAATCATCTCTACCCGTAGATCCAATAGAAATTAATGATAACGTGGTCATTCCAAAAAATGAGTTGCCCATTGATAAATATCCCCCGGTATCACCTTCGCAAGGTGACGGAGTTGCTGAATTCCAATTACACGGTTTCTCAATCATCTTCGCACGATTATGATTCTATTTATCAACATGATTAATTTGCTTATCAAACAGAATCAGTATCTCAATCTCAATCATCTCTACCCGAAGATCCAACAGAAATTAATGATAACGTGGTCAATACGAGAATCACTACTACCATACCTTATCGTAATGAAGTATTTTTCAAATGTCTAATCAAATGTCATGAAATAAGCCCGTTGGCCAAGAAAAAAACGATTCCATAATAATAAGTTTAGAAAATCTCCGCACCGCCAAAATAATATTAAAAGATACCATCATTCAATTCGTCCCACTAAAAATTTGTATTCTAAGAAAATTAACAAAGGATGAAGCAGAAAGTCCACAAAATTCTATATATTCTCTTAATACTCAATTTTCAAGTGTTATTAGAGATGAAAATCGTATCAGAAAATTAGTTGACGAACTTAATTTCCGAAGATCTTAATCCCGAGAACTACAATACAAGCTATATGTGAAAGATTTTCCAATATCTTTCATCTTGAAGGAGAACAACATCCGTATACAACTGCAATTTATCACAAAATTCCAACTGATAGTAACAAGTATAATTACAAAACAATACCGACTACCGGAGGTACATAAGCAAATAATAAATGATCAAATGTATAAAGATAAAATTGTGACCCATAGCAAAAGCCCTTGGAATAGTCCGCTGTTAATACAGAGTAGTCGTAGATTTTCGGAATAGTTTAGTTTTAGTTAAAGTCATTTTTATTTAAAATTTCCATATAAAACAAGTAATAGTTACAAAATCAAATATAGCATGGCATTGCCGTCTGCCAGATTGTTATATAATTCTGGTTAATTTTTTGACAGTTAAGACATAAATTTTACTAAGCAAATTTAAGTCCATCACAGATTGAGTATTAAATATATATTATTAAATACTATAAGTGTTTTAAAAAGCTTCATTAATAAGCATCTCGCGGTACGCCAGCGCAACCTTGCAAAATTTGAAGAGTTTTGATACTTCCATTTCATTTAAATGCGATATCATCTCATCCTCGGTTAAAACATTGCAGCCAAAAAAGAATCTTCTTGATTCCATCAACACCGGACATCTCCCTAGAAAGTGCTGCACATCTTCTCTTTCTTTCTGATTACACAGATGACATAATACAGGCAGGACTTCTCTATGTGGTACATAATTGAGTTGGAAAAGTTCTCCACGCAGTCTTACCATCATAGATATTTGCTCCACACTGTTTTCATCACGAAAATAATTTCTTTGTCCCAGATTGTCTGCAATATAGCGCTCTGTGCGCTCTATGCACGGAACTGATAGCTTCTTGTATATATTTTTCTCGATATTTGATGTCTGTAGCCTCAATTATTTTGTATAGTGAGCCTTTCCAATCTTCGAGGTTCTCCAAATCCAAATTTAGCTGAATCCCACACCACTGCGCCAGCTCCATCCACTCAGCATACCAACTACTTCTTCGATGAATAACCTCAAGTACCGCTTTCCTTGGTAGGACTTGTGTAAAACCTTGAGTATATAATCAATGTGTAGCTTAAGTGTCCGTATGAAGAGTGGGGAAAGTCCTGTTTCCAGCATAACGATGTAGTTCGGGGTATTTGAAGGAAGACGAAATATCCTTTTCACATAGAATCTTAAAAGTTTTTCCACCAATTCAAAATGCGTGTATCCCCAAACTTGGGATGCATAAAGCATGATTGACTCCGAGACTGCTTTAAAAACACGAAATTTACTGCTATGGGCAATGTATTTATTGGCGAAGCAATTTTTCCACCTAGCACCAATGGCATTCTTAGCCTTCACAAATTTTTCCTTCAAATGCTTTTCCATGCTTAAATTTTTGGTTAAACAAACCCCCAGATATCTATATTCCTGTACAGTTTCTACACTCTCCTCGTTATACGACCACCTCTCATTTGAACAATTCCTTCCACCACCTCTTTTGAAAATCATGACTTTTGATTTGTTAAGATTTACTTTGAGACTCCAAGCTATGTAGTTGATTAATCATCAGTTGCAGAGATTCAGGTGAATAAGCAAATAGAACTACTTCATCCGCAAAGAGAAGAGCTTTGATGCTGGTTCTCGCATATTCGATACCTCCAGACAAACAGTCAGAAATATTTTCGGAATATAAATGACATAACAATTGGTGACGCTTTCCCGTTGCCTAGAATTGACGATATTCTTGATCAATTAGGCAACAGCAGATATTTTTCAACATTAGACCTAGCGAGCGGATATCAGCAAGTACTTATAGATAAAGTCGATAGAGCAAAAACGGCTTTTAGAACAAGAACTGGGCATTATGAGTTTAACAGAATGCCATTTGGTTTGAAAGGAACACCAAAAACCTTTCCTTTCAACGCCTGATGAATCATATTCTTAGTGGTCTACAAGGAGTTAAACGTTTTGTCTACCTAGACGACATTGTTTTGTACGGTGAAAATTTAAATGATCATAACAACAAACTGATTTCAATTTTAGAACGTTTAGAAAAATTTAATCCACACCTTCAACCTCGAAAATGTCATTTTCTTCGCCGAGAGATTGTTTTCTTAGGTTATAAAATTACAGAAATAGGAGTCCTTTGAGACGACCAGAAAATAAAAAGCATCAATCAGATACCGTTCCCAAAAAATGTTAAGGAAATTCAATCATTCTCAGGGTTGGTTAACTTTTATAGAAGGAGCATTCCAAATTTTTCAAAGTATGAAAAGCCACTACCAGATATTGCACGTTAAGATAAGAAAATCTGTTGGAATGCAGAATGTGAAAAATCTTTTAATATTTTGAAAGAAAATTAACTAACCCACCTGTTCTGATATATCCAGTCTTTGCTAAGGAATTTGACCTTTCCACTGACGCTAGTGGAACCACCATAGAATTTTAATTTTAAGAGCGTTGGTATTCTACAATCGAAAGAGAAGCATTAGCTTCACAGATCATAAACATTTAATTAAATTTTTCAAAATAACCAATGAGTCAACAAGGATTACTAATTTTAAATTCAAGTTAGCGGAATATGACCTTGATATCAAACACAAACCAGGAAAACAAAATGTGGTAGCTGATGCTCTTAGTCGCTTAGGTCCACATAGTGCACAAAGTCTAAATATTCAGGCCCTTACTAGAGCTCAGGTTCATAAAGCTCAAGAAAGTAAAGGAACTGATTAAATTAACTCAAAGAAAAATACAACAACAGAAATTACAAACAAATTATAGTATATTTAATAAATCAAAGATCTCCAATAATCCCGACAGTAGCAACGACTCCTTTTGTGATGAAAATATCAGTGACGATGAAGAGCCAGTTGAAGACATAGATTACCAAAGGCATGCTAACAAGCAAGAATAAATTTAGAAAACAGTAAGACTAGATCGAAATAGTATTATGATAAGAAAATTCACCCATATTCGTGCAAGGTAAGAGATAAAGTTCTCCTTCAAAACATGGCTAGAAACATGGTTCTCAGGACCCTTTGAAGTAAGAAAAATTCACAATGATGTAAATACAACAATATTAAGAGGGACAAAACTAGAAAAACGTCAAAACGTTTTTTTGAAAACATTTAACTAATTTACAGAAAAAAATTTTAAGCCATGTTTTCCATTTTTGTTGAATTCTTCCAGCTTCGAAAACAAATACATTACAGAAAATGGGGCAAAATCAACGAATATTATTACTTTTGCTTACATCCTTATACTCTTCCGTCTTACCTTCATTATTAAGCCTAGTACGCTGCTGATGCGAAACGAAAAATCCCATACAAAAATGACAGCGAAATCATATCCGTTCGTTTTGCTTTTCGTTTTGCAGTACGCTGTTCGAAGAGCGAAATTTATAATTGTAGCAGATTGTTTGGAGAAGTCTGCGCTCCTTTTTCGCACTGAATTAATTATACAGGCTATTGTGTGCGGAAAAATGACATTTGAGTTTTATTTGTGTTTTTTTTTATAATTTTCTTACATAATGGGTTTATCTGATTTTTTGCGTTTATGTTTGATTTTGTTTTTGCAATTAGTAAAACTCTCCAAGGATATTTTCCGTTTTGTTTTCGCAAGGGTTTCATTGTCTGTTTGGAGATCACAGAAAAATTTTGTTTCGCATTCGCAGCGTACTAGGCTTTAATTATGGCACAAGAGAATGAAAAGTGTACATCAACTGGATTGTGCTGTAGTGGTTTTTTTTTTTGATAGCATTGGAAAAGTAAGAGTAATAAGCAGCCATTGGACTATTTACGTTATTACATGTCAACATATTGGCATGAGCTCAAAGAGCTGAAGAAATACATAAGTCGTATGAACAAAATTTATACGAATTAATTACATTGGCGACATTGTGTGCCGACAGCTGAAGCCATTCGATATCGACTGGATATATTATAGAGGATAACAACATTTTACTATATTCCTTCAGATCCGAAAATTACGAGAGACCTAGAGCAAGGCGGTCTCCTTTTGACACTGTTGGAAACATAGCCCACGTGTTGTTTGGAATTTTAGATAGCGAATATGCGACCCATATAGAAGAACAAATATGCAACAAAAATTCAAACGAACGAAAAACATTGCTCAGAATTATTGAAAAATTAATAGCTGACTCAACTACCAACATTTTAAAGCGTACAACTGTCCAAATAAACCACCAGTTCGAAGTCTTGAACCGATCAGCTTATGGTTAGTGAGCAGGAGCGTGATTTATCTTCCCTTGTCTCGTATTTAATATTAATACTAACCAAATTTGAACGACTACAGGGAATTCTGTTAGATGTTCTCTTAGATTTGAAACGTGCAAAAATAAGCCCACAAATAGTTACCCCAAAACAATTGACAAAACAACTAATTTAAATTAGAAGCCATCTATCGGGGACCTTCGCGTTACCCCAGGAATCTGCGGTAGATTACTATAAAAGGACGTGTAATGGAAGACAGTGTAGTTTTTGAAATACGTTTGCCATTACTCGATTTCGAAAACTATCAACTTTTTGAACTCATTTCCTTGCCATTTTCCCATAAAAACTAAGTTTATTTGGTCGAAACATCTTCCCCTTATTTAGTGATTTCCTTTACACGGGATAAATATTTTCGGATTACAGGTATAAAGTTTAACCTTTATAAAAGCTTTTTACCAAACGAATATTTCTGCGAGAACCACATGCCTACATTTAACAAAACTTCTAATCACTGCAATGTATCTTTACTAAACCATAAATCAATTAACCTTCCAAAATGCAACTTAAATATCATTTTAAATTTACCAAAAAACTTTTGGAAGAGCCTTTGGAATCCCAATTCTTGGATTTTTTTCAGTAAAAAATAATATAATAACAGGACATCTCATATGTAATCAAACATCCAGTAGTAAGACTCTCAGGTTGTGGAGTATTAACGTTTAGAACATCTTGTGCGTATAAACTCCCAACCATGCAAATTAAAGGTCATCCTGATTATAATAAAACTATTTACAACGCCTTTATTCCTAATATTTATTTCCTAATATAAGTATATGGGATTTAGAAGGCACAGAAATAGAAATAGGTGAACCTCCTGAAGTCTTTGAAGTAAACCATACTCAGTTTAACAAACTTAAGGCGAATATAAGCGAAGCTCTTGAGAACTCTAAAGAATTTTCTGTAGCGGCCAGTCTTCATGATTACAATCATTATGCTTTAAACTTCTTGCTGCTCACAAGCATTATTTTATTGTTTATAATGTTTTATCGTATAAAACAAAAGAATGCAGTTTTTAAAAAGACCAAGGCCAAGACCCAGAAGGAAACCAAAGCTTGGGTTTCACATGCTGTGTTTGAGGTTGCATCCGATACTTGGTGAATCAAAAAGACAAAAAAAAAGAAAAAAAGTTCGATTTTGTTTGTTTGTCTGTCTGGCATTCATCTGTCTGCATACATCTAAAAATTTAAGTGATTCTTAGTGATAGAAAAATTGAACACATACAGTTATTTGTTTTTAGAGTTTTTAAACTAACATTGAAAATACATTTATTTATGTACATATTCCAAAATGAAAATTTTATTAATTAAATAAAAACTATTGATAAATCTAGGAATATTTAAAACAGCATATTATTACTAAGAATTTTATTAGTAACAACTTAATGTCAAAATAGATACTAACAAATAAAAAGTTAAAATGTGTTTTGTAATGAAGCATTACAATACCTACCTTTCCCCTCCCTAGCTACGCGCCGAAGCACCGAAACCTGGCCGAACACCAACTGTTGTGTATTTCCCTACCTCTCCCAAGCTATCCCCCAATTAAATTACCTGCCTCTACCCTCCCCTCTCTAACTACGAACCGTGTTTTACCAAAATAGTAAAAATAACCGAACACTGACCAGTGTGTACCGATATACAAGATCCTCCTGCCTCTCCCATCCCTAGCAATCCAATAAGCAGAATGCCGAATACTTATCAAATAAATACCGCCCCCTCTACCTACGCACCTGTTGTTTTAGAAAATAAAATACTTACCCTTCCAATGACATGCTTCAACTGATAAGCAAATTACAATTTCGTTGGTTATAGGTGATTTTTTAAGAGGTTTAGAACTTTTTTTAAAAAAAAAAACACAAAAAATTCGAAAAAATGAATGAAATATTTATTTGAATCGATAGTTTGAACCTTGCAATTTAATGTTTAAAGATAATTTCATGCAAATGTTGACCGCGGCTGCGTCTCAGGTAGCCCATCCGCTGAGTCCAATTTTGGCATACTCTTTCACACATATCGGCCGGTATCTCACGAATGAATGCATGGATGTTGGCTTCCAGTGCGTCAATCGAAGCGGGCTTGTCCCTATAGACATTAGCCTTGACATACCCCCACAAAAAATAGTCTAATGGTGTCAAATCGCACGATCTAGGCGGCCAATTGACCGGCCCGAAACGTGAAATTAACTGTTCACCAAACTCGCCTCGCAATTGCGCCATTGTTTCGCGTGCTGTGTGGCATGTGGCACCGTCTTGTTGAAACCACATATCAAGCAAATCAAGAACTTCCATTTCGGGCAAAAAAAAGTTTGTTATCATCGCTCGGTAGCGTTCACCATTGACAGTAACGTTGTGATTCGCATCATCTTTGAAGAAATATGGCCCAATAATGCCGCCGGCCCATAAACCGCACCAAACAGTGGCTTTTTCGGGATGCATTGGTAGCTGTTGCAATGCTTCTGGCTGATCTTCACTCCAAATGCGGCAATTGTGCTTATTTACGTACCCATTCAACCAAAAATGAGCCTCATCGCTGAACACAATTTTTCGATAAAAAAGCGGATCCTCGGCCAGCTTTCCAAGAGCCCATTCACCAAAAATTCGGCGTTGTGGTAGGTCGGCTGGCTTTAGTTCTTGCACCAGCTGTATCTTAAAAGGCTTTACGCCCAAATCCTTCCGCAAAATTTTCCACGTAGTGCTGTAACAAAGGCCTAACTGCTGGGAACGGCGCCGAATCGACATTTCGCGGTCTTCTGTCACACTAGCTGATACGGCCGCAATATTTTCTTCACTACGCACAGTACGTAAACGTGTTGGTGGTTTAATGTCCAACAAAGTAAATTTGGTGCGAAATTTGGTCACAATCTTCCGAATAGACTGCTCAGAAGGTCGAGAATGCCGACCATAAAATGGAAGCAGCGCGCGATGAACATTTCGAACCGAGCACGAATTTTGATAGTAAAATTCAATAATTTGCAAGCGTTGTTCATTTGTAAGACGATCCATGGTTAAATTGCAAACCAAACTGAAGCTGTTTGACAGTGACACAAGGTACTAAACACACGTCAGCTGTCAAAACCAGTGTTGCCAAAACCAAACCAGCTAAAAAATCACCCGTTACTATGTTTCCACCGACCGCTAAACCGAGATTTAAGTAGATTTACCCTAAATCCTCTTCAAATCTCAAAGAATTATCATACAAATCTAATCCTCAAATCTAGTAGATTAGAAATTAATCTTGTTAAATCTTCATAGGGCCAATAGTTGAACAAATCGAACAAACCTATTCCTCTATTGCGCTGAGTACATTATTCGAGAATCGAGGGAACATTTTCGAGAATCTATTATTTTTTTCATCGTTTAACTATCTATCTCACTTCCAATTTAGAAGAAAACATGAAACAGAATTTGCATTTTGAAAGGAACTGTCAAAGTTAATCTACTTTATAATTTTTTTATGCGGTGAAAACACTATATAGGATTTACGAAATCTCAACGAGATTAGCTTTCGGTGGAAACGTAGTATTACGGTAAAATCCACAACACCATGCAGGAGAAGCTGATGAGCATTTGGTGAATATGTATAACTTATGCTTATCAATCTAAACATCGATCAAGCTACCTTGATGGTGAGTTCATATTATCTTCACAACAGAATCCGAGCATCTCCCTGTTTGCCTCGTTCACCATTGTGGTAGGACTACAAGTTGAACAAAGAACAAGACTAACAATATGATGCTAACTACATACAGGCATAATATATGTAGGGCATGGTAAGTCATTGGATGCTAACCACCCACTCCACTACCTTTCTCCACCAGTAAGAAGAAAACAATGCTGTCGAATAGACAACAAAGCGATGACATGGCTAGCAACATACCAAATCATAGAATATTACACTTTAATGAATTATAACTCACATTCAATTCTTCCGGAAGCTGTATAAGAGGAGGTCATACAAACGACTAAACACAGTTCACAGAAAGCAGTCGTCGAGACTACATCGCAGGAGTAAATACCAGAGAAGCAGAACCAATCAACATAGGTAAGAAAACAACCAGCAATAATTAAAAGACTTTCCCACACCAGCGGTAAGGGGTCTTGAGATTTTTAATGGTTGATTGCCGGATTCGTCCGTTGATTTGCCTGGTTTACCAGTGATTGCCAAATTCGTCTGTGATTGCCAGAATCGTCTGTGATTGCCGGATTCGTCCGTTAATTGCCGGATTAGTCCATTGATTTGCCTGGTTTACCTTTGATTAATAGATTCGTCTTTGATGGCCAGATTCGTCTGTGATTGCCGGATTCGTCCATTGATTTCCGGATTCGTCCGTTGATTTGCCTGATTTACCAGTGATTGCCAGATTCGTCTGTGATTGACAGATTCGTCCGTTGATTGCCGAATTCGTCCGTTGATTTGCCTGCTTTACCAGTGATTGCCAGATTCGTCCTTTATTGCCAAATTCGTCCGTTGATTGCCGGAGTCGTCCGTTGATTGCCGGATTCGGCGGTTAATTTGCCTGTTATGTCAATTATCCAAACCTGTCCGCAATAAAGCGCCCTTTAAGTAGAAGAGGACACGTAAGAAGACTCCTTCAAAACACAGCCAACTTCGGAAAGGATAACAATCGCAAGAAGCCATAGAAGAAATCAGAAAATCAAAAGCTATTCTCTAAATCAAACATTGTCAGCCTTATTTATTAGAATTCGCTAAACACCTTTAAATGCCTGAATAGTTATGTAATGCATAAGCATTTATGTAGCCACTATTCAACGCAACATAAATTATTATTTATAAAAGATTTTCCTACTCTGTATAGTTACAATACGCTTGTGTCAAATAAAGTACCAAAAAGAGGAAATCTATTACGTTTTACTTCCAAAACTGACCAACCAATCTCAGCTGTTCATAAAAAAAAACAATTCTGTTGCGCAGCCGAATGGATTCTTTTATTTTTTCCTAATATTATTATTCAGATTATTGTTATTTGTGTGGTTTTTGTGTTGTTTTTCAATAAAGTAATATATTTTGGAATACAATTTTTTTTTTTATTGATTCATTAGAAGATTTGTGTTTTCTTCAGTCTACACGGTGGTGTTTTTATTGAAAAGAAAATATATCTTTTAGGGTGGCTCTTTTGTTCGCAATGTCTTAAATTATTCTAAAAAAAAATCTCTAAATTTGGCACATTATTATAATTATTTTTCGGTGTTACTAAGCTATCCGCTTTAAAAAAATTGCACAACGTGTTTGTATGTACATTGTACAGGTACGTAATAATCATTTTTAGGGGAGGACAAAAAATAAATTCAAACATTGCCAAAATATAAGCGCTACCCTAATATCTATGTATTATATTGTTGTGTGTGAGTGAAAGTGACATTTCGATACTAAAATATTCTTATACAGACACTATTCAACCCTCAAACGCGTTTAGCTTATAATGCCACTATTCAACGTTGCAAAGGTTTATAAATACGATTTTCGTGTTTGGAGGCATTATAAGAAGTGTATAAGTTTATGCACTCGCTATAATGCGTTTATAATTTCGGCTGCAAGCATATTAATCTACAAACAAACAAATCTTAAGCTTAAGCGTGTTTTTCTTCAAGTAGCACTATATAATATCAGCCTTATTTATTAGAATTCTCTAAACACCCCTAAACGGCTGAATAGTTATGTAATGCATAAGCATTTATGTAGCCACTATTCAACGCAACATAAATTATTATTTATAAAAGATTTCCCTACCCTGTATAGTTATAATACGCTTGTGTCAAATAAAGTACCAAAAAGAGGAAATCTATTACGTTTTACTTCCAAAACTGACAAACCAATCTCAGCTCTTCATAAAAAAAAGCAATTCTGTTGCGCAGCCGATTTGATTCTTTTATTTTCTTCTAATATTATTATTCAGATTATTGTTATTTGTGTGGTTTTTGTGTTGTTTGTCAATAAAGTAATATAATTTTGAAAAAAAAAACATTTTTATTGATTCATTAGAAGATTTGTGTTTTCTTCACTCTATACGGTGGTGTTTATATTGAAAAGAAAATATATCTATAAGGGTGGCTCTTTTGTTCGCAATGTCTAAAATTATTCTAAGTCCTTTTCTGAAAGTGATCAAAAATCTCCAAATTTGGCACATTTTAATTAAATTTTACACACATTTGAAGTAAATTTGGCACACATTTGAAGTTTTATTAAGAGTGCAAAAATTTAATTCCTCAAAGAGGTTATAGTATCCAATAAAAATACATTTCTATTTTTTATTTTTAATGTGAAAAAAGGCTGGGATTCAATTCGTACAATTATTTTTCGGTGTTACTAAGCTAGCCGCTTTAAAAAAAAAAGCAGAACGTGTTTGTATGTACATTGTACAGGTACATAATAATCATTTTTAGGGGAGGACAAAAAAGAAATTCAAAAATTGGCAAAATAAGCGCTACCCTAATATCTATGTATTATATTGTTGTGTGTGAGTCAAAGTGACATTTCGATACTAAAATATCCTTATACATACACTATTCAACCCTCAAACGCGTTTAGCTTATAATGCCACTATTCAACGTTGCAATAAATACGATTTATAAATACGATTTTCGTGTTTAGAGGCATTATAAGAAGTGTATAAGTTTATGCACTCGCTATAATGCGTTTATAAATACGGCTGTATATATATTTATTTATTTTAGAACACTGTTTTATTGAGTTAAAATGGTTATAACTTTTGATCTAAGTCTTATATTTTCAAGTTTTATACCTTTTAAGAAATTTCAAAAACATGGCCAATTTTTAGAAGCAAAAGCCAGTTCCAAGTCATACGATTTTTTTTCAGTGTGCCCTTTGAAAAAATGAAGTAAAAAAATAGATTTGATCAAAGCGTCATGAAATTTATGAATTTTTAGCAAAATGGTGAAGACAATTTTACATATTTTAATGCAAAAAGTTGATTTCATTATTAGGCAATATTTTATTGTAAAAATTAAAAAAAAACAAAAATCAATCATAGATAGGGTGACCAAAAAACTGGGTCATAGTAGGGGTTTTTCGAAAATTCAAAAAAATTGCCGTTACTCGAAAACCGTTATGATGCGGTAAGGACAAGTTACTAAATTCTGAGTGGTCATGACCTGGTATATCACCAGTTTCAGTTTGGACAATCATTTATGGGACACCCTGTTTGTATATATATAAGAATCTTAAAATAATAAAAGAAAAGACCTTTAATCTAAAGTTACGTACTTCTTTCGAAGGAACCCCGGTGTACCGGCGAGCTTAACCTCAGCTTTAAACAAAAGGTACATTTTAAATTGGCGCCCGAGTGGGGACTTTAAGGTCCACTCCAAACAAAATTCACCGAACCGAAACCTGAAGATTGATAACCCAATCTTGACCAAACCGAAACATAATACCACCAGCTACAAGGTGAGTGACCAAGGTATAAGCACCGATCCCGATAAGATCACTGCAGTACAAGAACTTAAGTCTCCTAAAAACGTAAAAGAGTTACGCCGTATCCTTGGAATCGCGTCATGGTATAGGAGATTCATTAAAAACTTTTCGATGATAGCGAATCAAAAACTTTTCGATGACAGCGACACCTTTCGCGAAATTACTTAAGAAAAGTCAACCCTGGGAGTGGGGAGAAAGCCAAGAAAGAGCTTTCAAACACCTAAAGAACAAACATACCGAAGCCCCTGTTTTAAAGTGTCCCGATTTCGAACTGTCATTTACCTAACAAATAGACGCTAGTAAGCACGGACTAGGAGTGGATTTATCACAGAACACCAAAATCCAAGAGAGAGTAATCGCTTATGCCAGCTGTACGCTAACCGATTTAGAAAAAAGGGTTCGGTAACGGAAAAGGAATGTTTGACCATCTTATGGGGGATACGAAAGATAAGGCCATACCTAGAAGAATACCACTTTACCGTTGTAACTGACCACCACTCTCTAAAATGGTTACATTCACTAGAGAACCCTTCAGGTAAGCAATCGTATTGCAACAGTACAAAACTATCCTGAAAAGTTTACCGACTACAAAATTCAAGACATTTGGTGAATATGCATAACTTATGCTTATCAATCAGTAAGATCTACTTTTTATATAAAGAGTTCGCAGCACACCCCTAGCTGACCCTAGCCATGAAGTTGTGCGTACCGTTGAAAGAACGAAGTAAAATCCTCAGCGAAAACCATGATGCTGTTACAGCCGAACACCTGGGAATAGCAAAGACTACTGACAGGATAATGAAATCATACTACTGGCCAGGGACGTTTCGTGATATCTCTAAGTACGTAAAGAAGTGCATCACCTGCAATAAATACAATTTACCCCGGGTAAAACCTAGTGCCTTGATGCATTCCAACCCAGCACTCAGCAGAGAGACCCGAATCCCATCTCCAGCAAAACTAGTGAAATGTGTGAGACGTGGGTCAGACAAAGGACGCTACCCAAGGTATCAAGGTATGGTGCCTCCACCTCAACCAGAATCCGATGCCACGCAGATTCCACTACAAGAAAAGCCGAGTATCCAATCAATTATAATCATTCCACCGCCACCCAATATCCGGAAAAAACGAGGAGGTTCGTCCGCTTGGCTGAAGTGAATAAAAGAAAGACAAGCGACCAAGAAAAAAAAAAAAAAAAACAACAACAAACAACAAACAAGCCTAAGTGTCCACCTGCTAACAAAAATATTGTTGAAGTTCTAATTCTTGGGGTAGAGGATTTACTTGGGATGGAGGGTTAACTTGTGGTAAAGTGTTCAGATGATAATTTCTTTGTAATTTATTTGGGTGATTAGGCTGCTGTGGAAAAATATTGGGTCTCTTTGGCGCAGGTGGCCAATTTCTTTGTTGCTGTTGTGGTCTATTTACATAATTTACTCTAGCAGTTCCGATAGTTGAAGTTTCCATTTGGTTTGCTCTTGGTTGTGGCCTTGGCGGTGGCCTTATATTATTTCCTTGTACTTCATTGTAGGTTTGATATTGATTATTATGATATTGAATACGATTCTGAATGAAAGGTTGCTGTCTAGGGACATTCATATTATTGTTATTAAACGGGAATGATCTTTGGTTGTAATTTGTAGATTGTTGTAGAAAATATGTTAGTTGAGGATAAATTGGAATTTTATTATTTGAAAAGGAGTTTTGAAATGGTCTTCGCGGAGGAAGTGCTGAGGGAATGGAATTATGGAATTTCTTAGCTGTTCCTTGATGGTTTATTGCGTAATTTGATAGGAAATTTTGATTCTCTAGTTTTAGACACAAATAGAGGGCCTGTGGGAGATCTAGGAGTTCGCGAATTCCAAGGAGTCTCGGTAAGTCTCCTTTTAGTCCTCTTACAAAGGTGTCGAGAGCTTTGTCTCTATACGTTTTTGTAAGTAGGTAAGTAGTAATGCTTCCGGCCCAACGTCCATGCAAGCAATCTTGTTAAGGATGAGTGATAAGTGGGAGTACACGGCTTGATAAAAACCTTGTACAGTATCATTTCCTTGAACGAGGGAAACCATCTGGTATTCCAGAGTTCCTAAGTCACGTTTGTCCGCGTAATGAAGGGTCAAACAGCGAGAAATACAATCCCAATCGAGGGGTGTATTATAAGATTCTAACGCAATATCTGCGTTTCCTACGATTTTATTTCGGATAACGTTTAGTACACCGAAATATTTTGGTGAACCTTTAACAGGTTCGTAAAGTCGAATAATTCGGTCTACGCTCTTCTTCCAAGAGCTGAATTCTCCTGGTTGCCCAGAAAAATCTCTTAGGCATCTCACTACGTCTGGGACTTTATCAAGGTCTGTGAGATTAGCTCTGTGCTGTGGATCAATTATTTGATCGGTTCTGCGAAATCGGTCGGAGTTCGGGTTAAAAATGTTTTGAATTATTTCTCTTCCTTCTGTATTTAATACATGGTTTACAATAGATAATACCATACTTTGTAATGAAGGACGAGATAGGAGTGGATTATCATTATTTTGTGGATTTTGAGGATTTGGATGTTTTTTAAGAGGGTTGATTGGGTGTCCTGGATTATTTAGGTTAGCCATGATTTTTTTTTTTATAATGGGAAAAGCTTATAAAGCTTAGATTAGAAATAATAATACAATTATTGAATCAATTTATTGAACCTTAATTTTTAATTAAATGTAATTATTTTGAATTGAAATTTTCATTAAATAAATTTTAATTTGTATTTTTAATTAAATATAATTATTTTGAATTGAAATTCTAATTAAATAAATTTTATTTTTAATTTAATATAATTTTATTGAATTGAAATTCTTATTAAAAAAATTTAATTTTTTCTTAATTTTCAATTAAATATAAAAATAATAATAAATTTTACAACATAAAAATCAGCATGTCAGAGCGGCTTCCAGTTCAACTGGTCCTTTTTGCTAGGCTACTAAGGGGCCCTTTTATTTTTTATTTTCTCCAACAGTTCAATTTAAATAGATTTTTTGATTGTACCACTTGGACTTTTGTTATACCACTTGGGGATTTTTTTCACTTTTTGTTGTACCACTTGAGGAATTTTTGAACTTTTTTTGTACCACTTGGGGGACTTTTTGCATTTTGGGTTTTTTTTTTTTACTTTTTGTACCACTTGGGGATTTTTTTGTACTGTCCCTTTTGCTCGGGCGCCAATTAAATATTTTTGGTTACTTTTTCTTAAAAAAATCATTTTTTTATTTTGTTCACTGATTGGGCATAGGTTTTGCCTCTTATAATTCTACAAACTTACTAACTAACAATCTCATTTTATTCTATTCTTATATTCTAAATAAATGTGCTGTCAGCCAATTTCCGCAACGCAGTATTGATGTGCAGTACTGTGTCATCATCAGTATTATCATCCATGGTGGTCTTCTGTTGTTTTTTTCAAATGGGATCGATGACCAGGATGTTGGATGTTGAATGTGCACTCCTTGCGTGGGTGATGTTTATAAACAAAACAACGATGCTATCGTTGTACTGTCTTTTACTTATAGCATACACATAAAACTGTCGTTCAGATATTAAATATGAGCAGCGTATTGCGGTAAGGTCATAAGATCTACCAAATTGGGGAAATTTTATTTTATTAAACGGGTATTCTGGTGGACGGGATTGCATTACATTGTGAAGCAAGGTTAAAGTTCTGTGTTTAAATAAATTTTACAGAGTAATATAAAGATTTTTAAAAGTGTGAGATGTGGTCATATTTCCTAAGCCCATATACATAACGTGCTATGCTATTGTACGTGTGTTCATAGTCTGAAAACTTCTCAACAAAAAAGCAGAACTGGAACAATTAGGATTTTAGCCAACATAAATCGGGTTTTCAAAGGTGTTAAATATGGGAATTCAAAACTGTTTCTAGCTGCAGTTTGTCAACATTTTTGAAATCTCTATAGCTATGAGTAGAAGATGATTGTAAAGGCCAACATTCAAACGTAAGTTAAATAAGATCGTGGCGAGAGAAACAAGAAGCGGAAAGTTGGTCATAAAGAAGGACTTTATATAAATGACTCACAAAAACATATCCAATAAGGTAGTATTGTCCCTAGAAAAATGGATTGGGGTTATTGAGTTTACGGGAAATAAATTGAGTGATTTCATGCTATCCGTGAGCTCAGAGCTTCTGAGAACATCATTATTAAAATCTCCCGCAACAATGACAAAAGGTGATTCAAAAGATAAGTCATCTATGACTGAAAAAAATGGTGCTATATTAACATTAAGATGTGGACGATAAACTAATCCCAACAGAATTTTATTATTGTTACTGAGGGACTCTTACGTATTAACCTGTAATTTAAATGATCGTTCGCAAAAATTGCAACACCACGACCACTTCTATCGCAACGAAAGACATTATACCCCTCTATATAAGATACAGAATTACTAGAAAACCAGGTTTCACAAACACATCACGTCAATTTTAGAATTATAGAACAAATATCGAAATTCTTCCAACTTTGGACTCACACTCTGAGCATTAATATGGCAGACTTTTAACCCAATACGTTGTCCACCCAAAACGCGAATCATTGATCGTGTAGAATCATTATTATTATTTACTAGCTATTCTGCCTTAATACTAGTTACATTTTCTTTTTCATTTATTCATTATATTGATATTTATATAAATCAAATTGTTATTCGTTATTCGGCCATGTTTGGGAGCCCTATGTTGTGGTAGAATCATTCCAACCATCGAAAACAAACCCCCTATTACCATTGTCAGGATTAGGATTAATCATTATTAAAAAAGCTTAAGTGACAAGGACCCAATGTAGTCCAGTACAAGAGAAAAACCCTTAACTGCATGACCAGATCAAGAAGAAACCCAAGAAACGGAGAGACGAAGACGAAGATGAAGATGATAAATTTATATTTAACAATATTGAAATTCATTACTTAAAAAAATATTTGAAAAAAAAAATTGATTAGAAAAAATAATTAAAAGATAGAAATAATAATTAAGGGATACAAAAAAATAAAATAATTGTAGAAGAGAAGCTTCAGAAAAAATAAAAGCAGAAGGCCTTATAATATAATATAAAAAAGAAGAAAGATAAATAAGAAAACAAAAATCAATTGTTGAAGTGAAGCTTTATATAAAACAAATTTTTACTATCGATGATTCAAGTTCGTCTCGTTAATCAGCTGTTCCTGTTGTCATCAATGACTTAGTAGCAATATCCTTCAGAGCACTGTTGGAAAAGGGCTTACTAGTGTACTGAATTCAGTACAATTTGATTTTCTCAGTACGTAAGTACATCTTTGGCATTGTTAGTACAATTTTGAATTGTTTGTAAAAAATTGGTTTATTCCCTTAGTTAATTTTCTCTTATCTTCATTTAAAAAAAATCTATATGCGATGCGAACATACCCAAAGCCCAAATTCCCCAATAACAAAACCTGGCTGAATGCGCTCATTTGCTTTTAAATACTGAACTGAAGATGTAAGACCCTGTTTAGATTGGGAAGATTGAGTCCGGACTGGTGAGTGCCATCGCGTTTACATTCGAAACTTTGAGGTCCCTCAAAAAACATTGAAACAACAACAATTTCAACATTTCACACATTGAAACAACAACAAAGTAGACTCATGACGTTTTTGTGTATTCTTCGTGCCTCACGGGAGTCCTCGACCAACACTTCTCTTGCCTACGAACTGCCGTGATACCGGCCTCAATCTTCCCAATCTAAACAGCGTCTAAGAGTACATACTTTGCTACCAAGAATGAAATTCAAATTAAGAAATCGATTACAGTTTCTTTAGATAGTTTGGTCGGCATATCGACTCTATGTTTATTGTGTTTTTTTTTATGTTTTACATTGATTTTAATTAGTATAAGTGACTTGATTGCTTCATAAGTGTTAATATTAACGTAAAATTAATTTATATTACTTAGTTTTAAACTATTAGTGCTAATAAATTAATTCAATTTTATGTTTAGTGCTTGGTGAGATTGTTTTTTTTTTTTTTTCTATTTGTTTCCCCTTATAATATTGTTCCTCTATATGAGTGAACTTGAATTTGTTTCATTTTTTTCTCATTATTCATGTATTTGTGTGTACCTATCTTGTGCTTTAAAATATAATTTCCCCTACCTGTTTGTGTATGTAACCTAAGCTTTCAGTTTCAGTCAGCTTTTTGTTTTGTTTCTAAAGTTTCAGCATTTAAATTTAATCCTATACTTTCACTCTGGTTAAAATCCTTTTTTAATCATTTATTCAATTTTATTTTCCTAAACTTAAACGTATCCATTGGCACAGAAGTTACCTACACGGGTTTCAGATCTTCACAGCGTGAGTTCGATTCCTGGCATAGACAAAAAAAAGATTTTTTTTTCTTTTCTTTTTTAATTTAAATTACAAATTTTTTTTCTCTCTTTCTTTATTTTTATCATTTTTTTTTCTCTCAATTCCTATATTTTTTTTTAATGGTTTGCTCTGCGAAAAATTGTTCGGAAGGATCGAATTCTACCCCAATTTTTGCCTGTTTTGGACCATGTGGGAATCTTTACCACGCCAAATGCATCGGCTCAACTAATGCGTTTATTGAGAAAATAATCAATTCTAAATTTGCAATTAGCTTTTAAAATGTCTAACTTTAAAATGGACATAACAAGACTTTCGAGAGGCTTTGAGGAACTTCTTATAAATTTTAACAACGCGGTATCAAGTTTTAGTTCGTTAACTCTTCCAAACGATCCTGTTGATATCGGAACATCCACTGATGATCTAATACAGGAACCTCTTTTGAATTTACCAACTGATGATGATCAGCTTGCGCAATCATGCTCAACTGTAAGAACTGAAAACATATCAGTTGCCAAAAAGAGCAATAAAAGGGGAAGAGATAACACGCTAATAAAAAACTCCGGCCCACCCCCTAAGCGAACAAATACTTGTCCCCAAAGTTCTGAAGAAACTCCCGGTTCGGTTCAGGTTGTATATCAAAGCTTAGTGCCTGTGCCATGCACAGTTCCTGTTATAAACTCTGTTCCTATATCTGATAGAGTTACCAATCCTAGGTAGTGATGGGCATAATCGAATGATTTGAGTAATCGAGACATTAGTATTCGAGTGATTCCAATAATCGAATGATCATTCGAGATATGAAATAGTACAAAATTGGAATAGTAAACCTTTAAAATTTAATATATAGTTTCGATTTTTCGATAAAAAAAAATTTTGTTCTATACAATACATTTTAAACATTAAATTTTGGATTTTTGCAAAGGTAATATAAAATTTATTTCCCTTGTTTGCAGCCCATTTGGAACGAAATGTTCTCTATGCTTCAAAATATAATTTGTCCCCTATCTGTCGAATTCCATCACACGACGGCTACGAAGGCGATAAATTAAAAAAAACCTCTAAAAAATACGAAAAATATCGAGTTTTTTTCCTGCTATGGAAACAATGCTTTTTTAGGGCAATCTGTTAAGATTTGGAACGAAATATTCCTATGTCTCAAAGTATAGATCGTCACCTATCTGTCAAGCCATCAATTTTCAAATTGAAACTACACAAACAATCAACGTTTCGACTCTCGAGTTTTCGATTATGTCTATTTATCTTTCTCTTGCTTGTATTTCGTTCTCATTTCTCGAGTTCTCTTTTCACTCACTGCGCTTACGATTACAACTTACATGTTCGAATGATTCAAGTGAAGAACCGAGACATCTCGAGATGTTGCTTGAATCGACTATAATGGAGAAAATCATTCGAATGCGCCCATCACTAATCCTAGGCCTATTAAAGCTGTTTCTAAGCCTAAATCTATTTTTATTTATCGTTTAGAGCCAGATATTAGTCCTAATGATATCGTTTCCCACTTAATAGCTAATAATAGTATTCCTACGCATACTTCTATTAAGTGTACAAAAATTAGCAAAGCAAATAGCTTCGTTTCCTCTTTTAAAATAGTAACGCATTCGTCTTACTTTGATTCCATAAGCAACAAAAGTATTTGGCCTACTGATGTTCTTATTAAAGAATTTTCCACTGAACGAAAAAATAGACGTACCCCTAACTTACATAACAATTTATCTTCAAAAAACTTAATAAGATCACCCTCTTATACCAAAATGTAAGAGGGCTCCGCAGCAAAACTGCAGACATCTTCATCAACTCTCATAATGTTTTTGTTTTGACTGAAACTTGGATTAATTCAAGTTTCTTAGACACCGAACTATTCAATCAAGAGTTCCTAGTTTACAGAAAAGATCGTCATGATGATAAACCAAAGGAAGTGGGAGGTGGGGTGTTGATCGCTGTTCGTAATAAAATTTTATGTTCGTTTGTTGTATTCCCTTTCAGTCTCTCTATCGAGTTAATTTATATAAAGTTAACTTTACAGTCCAAATTCATTTATATACTGATTGCATATATTCCTCCAAAAAGTTCCGACGCAGTTTTTACCCAACTTTCTATGGCCATAGATTATGTAACTGACTTGTCTGGCTCCAATAGTAACATTTTACTTTTGGGAGATTTCAATCTACCGCATATTGAGTGGGTTCCTTCTGAAGATGAATCCTGTCAAGAAGCTTCTTTAACCTCTTTACATTCTGAGCTTCGTTTACTTGATATATTTAGTTCTAATGACTTACAGGAAGTAAGCTGTATTAAAAACTCTAAAAATCGAATTCTCGATTTAGTATTTTCTTTCGACGGTATAAGTACTCTTGTTCTAGAGTCTAGTTCTGGAATTACTAATATAGACAAATACCATCCTCCTTTGGATATACTTCTTGACTTGAGCAATCATATTATTGAAAATAGCAACGCTTATGATTGTTCATATACGTTTAACTTCAAAAAAGCAAATTTTCAATTGCTTTCCGAAGAATTAACTAGATCTGGTATTGATAGTATATTAGAGTCTAATAATATTGACGAAGCAGTTACAAGTTTTTATGCCATCCTTAATAACTGCATTAATAATACTATCGCTCTAAAAATATCGAAAAATAACAATTTATGTTACCCTTGGTATACGAAGGAGCTAAAAACCCTCCTTTATAAAAGAAATAGAGCACGGAAAATATACCTAAGAACTCTCTCACCAGTTGACCACAGCTCCTACATTGCCCTTTTTGAAGAATTTAAAACCCTCTCAAAAACACTTTACACCAACCATGTAAACGAAATGGGTAGTTCTTTAAAAGACAATCCTAAGGCATTTTGGGCGCTTGTTAATTCAAAGAAAAACTCAGATGGTTACCCTGTAAACTTCATATATGTAAATTGTTCTTTACAAGAAACCCATGACAGCTCTTCAGAAGAAATTGCAAATATGTTTGCAGATTTTTTTAAAAATGCGTTCGAAGACACTAATAACCATAAGATTGAAACTAATATCCCTTCCTCCGTACAATTTAACCATCTAAGCTCAATAAATTTCCACATTACTGAAGCTTCTATCAGTCAAGGCATTTTAAAGCTTGATGATAACAACAGCCCGAGACCCGATAGTGTTCCAGCCTCTATTCTGAAGAATTGTGTATCTCATTTGTGTTACCCGTTGTTTATTCTCTTCAATGAAACTTTAAAAAGCTCTATTTTTCCCAATATTTGGAAAAGTGCTCTCATAACCCCAATACATAGCTAATAATAGTATTCCTACGCATACTTCTATTAAGTGTACAAAAATTAGCAAAGCAAATAGCTTCGTTTCCTCTTTTAAAATAGTAACGCATTCGTCTTACTTTGATTCCATAAGCAACAAAAGTATTTGGCCTACTGATGTTCTTATTAAAGAATTTTCCACTGAACGAAAAAATAGACGTACCCCTAACTTACATAACAATTTATCTTCAAAAAACTTAATAAGATCACCCTCTTATACCAAAATGTAAGAGGGCTCCGCAGCAAAACTGCAGACATCTTCATCAACTCTCATAATGTTTTTGTTTTGACTGAAACTTGGATTAATTCAAGTTTCTTAGACACCGAACTATTCAATCAAGAGTTCCTAGTTTACAGAAAAGATCGTCATGATGATAAACCAAAGGAAGTGGGAGGTGGGGTGTTGATCGCTGTTCGTAATAAAATTTTATGTTCGTTTGTTGTATTCCCTTTCAGTCTCTCTATCGAGTTAATTTATATAAAGTTAACTTTACAGTCCAAATTCATTTATATACTGATTGCATATATTCCTCCAAAAAGTTCCGACGCAGTTTTTACCCAACTTTCTATGGCCATAGATTATGTAACTGACTTGTCTGGCTCCAATAGTAACATTTTACTTTTGGGAGATTTCAATCTACCGCATATTGAGTGGGTTCCTTCTGAAGATGAATCCTGTCAAGAAGCTTCTTTAACCTCTTTACATTCTGAGCTTCGTTTACTTGATATATTTAGTTCTAATGACTTACAGGAAGTAAGCTGTATTAAAAACTCTAAAAATCGAATTCTCGATTTAGTATTTTCTTTCGACGGTATAAGTACTCTTGTTCTAGAGTCTAGTTCTGGAATTACTAATATAGACAAATACCATCCTCCTTTGGATATACTTCTTGACTTGAGCAATCATATTATTGAAAATAGCAACGCTTATGATTGTTCATATACGTTTAACTTCAAAAAAGCAAATTTTCAATTGCTTTCCGAAGAATTAACTAGATCTGGTATTGATAGTATATTAGAGTCTAATAATATTGACGAAGCAGTTACAAGTTTTTATGCCATCCTTAATAACTGCATTAATAATACTATCGCTCTAAAAATATCGAAAAATAACAATTTATGTTACCCTTGGTATACGAAGGAGCTAAAAACCCTCCTTTATAAAAGAAATAGAGCACGGAAAATATACCTAAGAACTCTCTCACCAGTTGACCACAGCTCCTACATTGCCCTTTTTGAAGAATTTAAAACCCTCTCAAAAACACTTTACACCAACCATGTAAACGAAATGGGTAGTTCTTTAAAAGACAATCCTAAGGCATTTTGGGCGCTTGTTAATTCAAAGAAAAACTCAGATGGTTACCCTGTAAACTTCATATATGTAAATTGTTCTTTACAAGAAACCCATGACAGCTCTTCAGAAGAAATTCAAATATGTTTGCAGATTTTTTTAAAAATGCGTTCGAAGACACTAATAACCATAAGAGTGAAACTAATATCCCTTTCTCCGTACAATTTAACCATCTAAGCTCAATAAATTTCCACATTACTGAAGCTTCTATCAGTCAAGGCATTTTAAAGCTTGATGATAACAAAAGCCCGAGACCCGATAGTGTTCCAGCCTCTATTCTGAAGAATTGTGTATCTCATTTGTGTTACCCGTTGTTTATTCTCTTCAATGAAACTTTAAAAAGCTCTATTTTTCCCAATATTTGGAAAAGTGCTCTCATAACCCCAATACATAAAAAGGGATTGCAAACTGAGATCAAAAACTACCGTCCGGTTGCTAAATTATCTGTAATTCCGAAATTATTTGAGCCATTGTATGTAATGTTCTCTCTTTTCATTGTAATTCAATTTAATGTAGTAGTCAACACGGTTTTGTAAAAAAAAATCTACTGTGACATATTTATTTAACTTTACATCCTTCTGCTTAGATGCTTTTGAAGACCGTGATCAAGTTGACTGTATATTCACTGATTTCAGTAAAGCATTTGATAAGTTGTGTCACAACACTCTTGTAAATAAATTAAATAACTTAGGATTTAACAATAATTTTCTTAGATGGATTACTTCGTATCTACTTAACAGACATTATAGTGTAGCTTTTCGCAATGTCTGTTCTAATCAATTTATTGTTAATTCAGGCGTTTCTCAGGGTAGCCATTTAGGGCCTATTTTGTTCATCTTTTTTATAAATGATATTGTCTCAATTGTCCAAAATTCTTGTGTTCTTATAAATGCTGACGACATTAAACTTTACAAAAGAATAAAATTTGAAACAGACTTTTTACTCTTGCAAGACTATATTTTAAGATTCAGGGATTGGTGCACTAAAAACAGACTTATCTTACACTTTGATAAGTCTAAGGTTATGAGTTTTACACGCAAAAACAGACCCTTGACATATAACTACTCATTTGATTCGGAACCTTTGAACAAAGTTTCAATATTCTCTGATTTAGGAATTATTTTAGATTCAAAATTGACCTTTAACGATCACTTAGATCATATTATTAAAAATATTATTAAAAAAGCTAATAAAACATTAGGATTTATTAAACTATTCTCACGTGACTTTAAAGATCCCTATGTTCTCAAGCTCCTATTTATTTCTTTTGTGAGACCCATTCTTGAGTATGGCTGTGTGGTCTGGGCACCTCACTACTCTATTCACAAATCGAGGCTTGAAGCAGTTCAACGAAGGTTTTTGCGATTTTGTCTCCGATTTCTACCTTGGTCTCAAGAAATAGCAATTCCCTTATATTCGCACAGGTTGGTTTTGATAAATCTTCCATCACTTGATAACCATCGAAAATATATTCAATTATGTTTCATTACTGGTATAATAAATGGAAATATATCATCTTCGTCAGTTCTTTGCAGACTGAATTTTAACTTTAGCCGAACAAGCTTAAGATTCAGCAACCTTTGTGACAAATTTTTAGTAGGTCAAACTATGGTACTAATAGTCCTTTGAATCAATTGATTGCAATATGTAATAAATTTTATTTTCTCATATCTTCTGTTAATGGCAATTTGAAAAGTATGAAATTCAAAACTTTGTTTATAAGAGCAATAGATAATAACTAGATTTAGGAGATTATATGTAACGTTAGTAATTAACGGTCTCCAATAAATAAATAAATACATTTGTAACACATTTGCAAAAAATTTTCGCAATTCTTTTGTTGACATACCTCTTAATGTTGACGAAAACTATTTTAAAAATTTACATACGTATGCCCAAACTAACTTTAAGAATATTCCTGTGCAGCAGTGTAGTGTTATAGATTTTCTCTCACCATTAAATGATGATTACTCATCTGGTCCAAGATGGAATTCCCCCAATACTTTTGAAAGAATGTTAATATATACTAGCCCAGGCTCTTCCATTTTTGTTTGAGTTTTCAATCCAATCAGGGCGATTTCCATGTTCATGGAAAAAATATTATTTGTGAACAACAGTGACAAATCTCTTTACTTCTTGCATAAATATTGTAATGCATTAGAAAGCGGAAGTGAAGTTGACTGCTTGTACACTGATTTTTCTAAGGCATTCGATCAATTAAATCAACATTATTGTTTACAAACTAATAGCCTTCGGTTTTCCACCTTTTTTATAGCATGGATAAAATCTTACCTGGAAGACAGATCCTACCAGGTAAAATTCCGAAATTCCCTCTCAAACCCCTTTACTGCTCACTCAGGTGTTCCTCAAGGAAGTCATCTGTGTCCATTTGTATTCATTCTCGCTATAAATGATGTAATATCATGTATACGTTCAAGTGAAATTCTCATATTCGCCGATGATATGAAGATTTTTAAAACAATAAAGTCTTGCCATGACCATTTTCTTCTTCAGGCCGATATTGAAAGCTTTACTGTTTGGTGTGGGAAAAACGGGCTGTCTCTTAACCCTACCAAATGCCAAACAATTACATTCTCAAGAAAACGTGTCGCAAGTGGTTTTGAATATTCTTTCTCGCAGCACAAACTCGGCCGCGTTTTAAGCTTTAAGGATATAGGTGTTCACTTCAGCTCTAATTTAGAATTCACCGAACACATAAACTACATTGTTAACAAAGCGAGCTCCATGCTTGGGTTTATAAAACGTTGGGCAAAAGAATTTAATGACCCATATGTTACTCTTTCCTTATACAATTGTTATGTACGACCTCATCTTGAGAACGCCTCACAAGAATGGACTCCCTTTTATGAAATTCATAAAAATCGAATTGAATCAATACAACACAAATTCATTCGCTTTGCTCTGAAAGGTCTTCCTTGGGCGGATCCGTTCAACCTACCACCTTATGAACTTGAAATTAATTTTAATTTAATAAAATAAAAAAAAACCATTAAAATTTGAGTCAACTAATAAAAGTTTGTGTATTTATTAATACGATGAATGCATTTCGACCGATGTATCGGTCATCTTCAGCAACACGACTGAGTAATATAGTTGTCACTGGCATAAAACAGAAAACATTACAAACTTTATAAAATATATATTACATAAGAAAGTTGAAACAGAAAAGATTTTAACAATGATTATGCAAATTACATGAAAATAAATAGAGTGACTATAATATTGCAAATTATTTTTGTATTTAAAATTGTAGAGGAAAAGAGAAAACATGTTGAAAACAATTGAACAAATCTGATTGTACGTTTCCATTATCTGCATTTAGTGCAGAAATGTCTGTTTGTATATAAAAGCTTTCGATGGCATCAAGCTTATTATTGTCAGAGACACTTGAGAGGAGGTGAACATCATTTAGAGTAATTGGTAAATGTTGCTTCTGTAATGCATGAGCTGCAATTGCTGATTTTCTTGGGTCGTTGTTTTTTTTGTAGTTTTGATGGTCTTAAAACCTTATTAAAATTGATCTTTTTGTTTGACCATAGTATTTGAGTCCACATTTACATTTTATTACATAAACCTGATTTTTCTAAATTGTCTTTTTTATCTTTGACACTTGTTAATTTGTTTTTTAGTTTGAATTTGTTAGAAAATATTAAAATCATTTTGTTGCGGTGGAAAACTGTTTTTTTACCATTTGTTATATCTGGTGCGAAGGTCATTGACACACGGTTCATATCAACTGATTGAGTTGTTTTCTTTCGTATGAAAAAAGTTGAAAGTTGTTCTTTTTTATGTTTGCGAATTATTTTGTCAATAAAATTTGATCCATAACCATTTATATATGCTATGTTTAATATGTGTGTATATTCTTGTTTGTAACTATTGTTGGATAATGGTAAACTGACCAGTCTATGTGCCATAGAATGGAAGGCCGATAATTTATGTTGGATAGGTGCGAAAGCATTGCTTGGTATATATCTGGAAGTGTTTGTTGGTTTATGGTAAATGGCTATGTCAATTCGATTTGATGTATTTCTTATTAATTTCAAATCTAGAAAGTTAATTGCAGAATTCTCTTTTATTCGTAAGTGAATTTAATGCTGTTGTGCTGACTATTTAAAATTGATAACAAATCATTTACTTTATTTCTTTTAACGATCGTGAAGACGTCATCCACGTAGCGGAGCCAGGTTGATGGAAGATGACCTTTCTTCCTTAGTTCCGTTTCAAAATCCGCCATGAACGTCTCAGCGATTAATGGAGAAATCGGGTTTCCCATGCTCGTTCCAAAATTGATTTTGAAAAAACGTCCTCTGAATTGAAAGAAATTCGTATTCATGCACATTTCTGCTGCTCTTACATAGACGTTTATTTTTTCTACTGGGATGTCATGTTTAAGTAGATTGTCTTTGAAAATAATTAGTGCTTTTGGAACTGGTATTGAAGGGAATAGAGAGGAAACATCGAAAGAGGCCAGAATCTCGTCGTTGGCTATTTGTATATTTTTGATTTTTTCGGCAAATTCAATTGAGTTTTTGACCGATAGGCTTTCACAAGGTGGATATTGCCTCATTTCTTGGACCAGCCATCGTGAGATGTATGTGCATGGTGCGTTAAGTAAGTTGTAATGTTTTCTGTTTTATGCCAGTGACAACTATATTACTCAGTCATGTTGCTGAAGATGACCGATACATCGGTCGAAATGCATTCATCGTATTAATAAATACACAAACTTTTATTAGTTGACTCAAATTTTAATGGTGTTTTTTTTATTTTACTATATTAAAATTAATTTCAATATATTAGAGTCATCGCCTTTGTTCTCCTTTTTAATAATTTATTTCACTTTATGAACTTCGGAACCAGCTCCTGCAGGTCCAAACATTATACCAAAGGTGTGTTAATAATGATTTATTATTTCTTCATCAACTCATTAATGGTCAAATTGACGCACCTGATTTGCTGGCCTGTATTGAGATAAATTACCGTAGAGGATCCCACCACTGCGAAGGTTTGAACTTTTACATGTCGATTTTCATAGAACTAACTATGGCATACAAGAGCCTCTTAACCGTATGAGCAAGCTTTTCAATTTAAATCCTTCTGTGTTGATTTTAACACGAGTAAAATTGGATTAAAAAAAGCGTTTAGAACCAGTGCTCTACGGACGTGATTGTTTTTATTTATTGACGTTAGACACTTTTGTTCTGTATAATTCTGTATTATTGTTTATTTTTATTAATATTGTATAATGTATATGTTTAATTTTGTTACCATATATTATGTTTTTATATTTGCCTGTGTTATTAGTATGCATTATTTTTACTAATTTACTAACCACTAACACATGCACTTATGATAAGCCTCTGATTGTAGTTTGCAGCTTGATCTAAGCTCACTACAACAAAGAATCTGAAGTGTTAAAAAGTTCCAACGTGTTCTGCACTGATAGAAACCAAACAAATTTTGAAAAAGGAATGTTGTCACAGTTTTGTAATTAATATAGATCTTGTGAATAAAAACGTGAAAAACAATCCTCTTCAAAAAGAAGAACTTTTAGAGTAAAACTCATTTAATGTTAATTACCTCATTTAATATTATATTTACCTATCCAAGGCACCAGTTATACCTAAAATTCATTGAAACTGACCATTGAAAATTTCCATTTTTAATTTTCAAACGTTTAGGAAGCAAAATCAATGATTATTTTAATGGCAAAATAAACCTGATACATAGTTTAATAGTGATTTAAAAAATCTCAAAACTAAAAATTTAAATATTGAATGATAAGATTCAATGAAAGCTACAACTGGCTCCTTACTGTGATACGGGATCCGTCCGTTATTTATTTAGCTATATAATAATGAAGTTCCTGTACTATGTTACCTTAATATTTATAACAAATGAATTGTTTTTTTGTCCTTGTTAATAAATATTTTTTTTTTTATTTGTGTGTTTGCTAGTTTTTCTCTATATTTAAAGGAACCCAGTACTATTTGTTCTTTTTCAGTACTATTTTAACTCAGCGTTCAGTACAACGAAAAAGTCGATTTCCATCACTGATTCAGAGCATCAATGTTCTCTACAAATAGAGCTTTATCGTTGCGATGCTTTTTGACTTAAACAAATCCTCTCATTGTAAAAGCCGAAAACAGTTTACCATAATTTTTTATCTTTATTGCGCTCTTGAAAAGTGATCTGTTTTTAATTGTAAGACATTCGTGCATAAACACAGGACAATCAGAAAAATGTCCAAGGTTGCGGAGACTTTTTTTTGTTTTAGTGCGGTGGTTGGAAATCTATCGCAGTACAGTGCCTTTTTCGCGTGGTGAAAGAAATTTAACTATCACAGGTGGATTTGGTGTTTCAGTTTTAGTTTTTAGACGGAAAATATCCCGAATAATAAGTGGTTTTAAATCAATACTGTGGCAGAAGTGATTAACAGTCAGTTTAAGATCCTCGTTCGGCAGCAAGGGAAGGCCATGAATCAAAGCATCACTCTCAGTTTCCCTGTATAGTTGCAGTTCTTCATTTCGATCAGTCCGGGTGATAATCTGTTGAAGCGCGTCATCATGTTGCCTAAGTTGTTGTTTCAGTGCCATATTTTCTTTTTTAATCACGTCAACTTCGATAAGCTTATACTCCAATGTTTTCATGCGGTTATTTACGTCATCAATTGAACTCTTAAGTTTAGATATGTCGGTTTAAATTTTCGCAGTTATTCTCTCCTCGAACTCGAACGAAGTGAGCTTGAGATTGTAACATTTCGACAAATTGGCTTTTCGAAGAGAAATCGATCAGGTGTTTCGGTGTGTTTTGTGTGTAATTATCTAATGAAGAATTTTTTGCCTGTTTTGGATCAGGAGATTGCTGCTTTTTACCTGGAGATGTTGATAGTACTTCTCTGTTCCGTTTCGAAGAAATGTACTCTTTTATAATGTATGTATTATAATTTAAGATGTGTGTGGTGTGATATTGTGGTTGTAAGGTTTTATTCAGCGGTAAGAAGTGTAGTTGAACTTTTCACTTTGAAGAGAACAAGTCACTCTTTTTTAGTTTTATTTTTTTTTCGCAAGATTTTAATTTAAATGTCAAATTCAGGGAAAATATATTAAAATTAATTTAGAAAAACTTTGTAAATTTTTAATGTATTTAATTTCAGTTTTTGTGTGTGAAAAAAAAAATAATATTACAAATACTCTTACAGAAAAAAAATGATTGAATGATTATTGCCACTTAATCGCGCACGTCCACTCAACAACACATGCTAAACAGCTAATATTCTACAAAGAAATAAATAAAAAATATGTGTATAACTTATATAAATAAACCATAAATTAATAATTATTTAATTCTACAAAAGTAGGTACATATATGAAATGTTTTTTTAAGTATTGTAATTATATAACGTAGGCATCATCCAATGAAATAAGATTTATCTTCAAATTTGAATTTGCGACCACAACGTTATATATGTACCTTACCTACCTGTATTATGTACATAACTTGTTGCGGATATTGAAGATCATGGTATTGCATAATTGCGGTAGTACAGAAATCTGTTTTCGGCGAATTCAACCCATTCCTTAAAAAAAAACTAAATAGATAAAAAAATTAGGTGCCTACAATCTACATAGTACCTACATAGTAGGTACATAGTACTTAGTAGGTACATACCTACATAATGTCAACGCAATACGCATACAATTTTTCGCGAATTTAAATCTTTTGTTTAGACTGAAAATTAAATTAACTTGTTTTGTTTGTTAATTAATAGTATGCTATGCAACTTTTTCAAACATCTTAAACACAAAGGACGTGTTTTTCATTAATTTTGATGACCGTTTTAAACTTTATTTTTTCAAGGGAGCTGTTCTCCAGCTAAAATCAAATGATCAATCCTTTTTACAACAATTGTCCAAAAACTGTAATGCCCCAAACTTTCTTTGTCGTGTGTAGTTTATATTATGAATGTAATCCACATAAATGCATTTATCGCTTTTATTGATCATTGCTTGCATAATTAAATCTTCTATCATCATACCTACCAAAACAATATAAAATAATCCTCTTAATCCTCTAAAATAAATAAAAATAAAAAAATTACCGATTAGTAAATAATTTCATCTCAATAATAGAAATAAAAACCGGTTATTCTTCTTGTGAATTTAACAACCTCCAATTGACCCTAGAGATATGTTCACCATCTTGGATGATGTTCACGATCAACCACCTTTTTCGAGTATACTCGCTTTGTTTTGGGTACTCGAAACTAGTTCCAACTGTTCACGATTAATTTTGTTCGTGGGTGTGAAGTCAAACGACACAAACGAGTTCGACCAATTTGTTTGAGTTTTCTCGTGAGTATTTTTATTTGTGAATAGAATGACTTGCGAGTATGGAGGCAGAATAATCGAGTATAAATAAACATAAGGAAACATAGAGAATTGTTCGAACAAAGTCGAACATATTCATTTTAATCTCTGATTGGGCCTCGACACCTCGGCTTTTTCCCCAATTCGTCGTGAGTCTTTTAAAACCAAACAAACCTAGAGAGTCTATCTTCATATTTCGAACAAAACCTCACACCCTTTCCCTAATTTAATTTTTAATTAACTTTTTTAATTTAGGCCGTGTCCGAATTGCGTTAAAATGTTGGTTAAAACTTGACGTTTGGTTAAATTTTGACAATAGCGTGGTGAATAAAATGGGTTACAAATAACCCAGCTCCAGAGCAGGTTAAAATTTGCCACTAGCCCTTAACTAAAGTGGTAAAATTTAGTATCGTATCTATAGATGTGGGTCCACTGGACCCAGCAAATTTAAAATGTTAATAACAGCGAATTTATAAATTATTTCATACATTTTTTTTTTACTAAACTTATTCATTGTTTAATGGCAAAGATAATTTAAAGAGAAAACAACCTTGGGAAATTTCATTTTACTGCAATGAGTCGCAATTTAATTTACTTAAAAACATGTCATCTTAAAAATAATATAAAATAAAAAAAAAATAATTTAAATCAAATAAAATATTTTTTTTCCTTTTTAATGCTTCCTTTTTAGAATTATTAAAACAAACACTTAAAATCTTCTTTTTGAACAATTCTGACATTGATCAAAAAATTACACAGTGGCTCAGTACAATTAATGCAAAAAGGCATGTTCATTGTATTTCTTGAATATCTGCTAATTTCGTTCACAAAACTAGACAATTGAGCATTCAACCATTGCTCCAACATGCCCTCTTAATTCTTAAACACAAAAATTTGATTTGTCGTTAAAAATATTTGAATTAAAGCAATAAAACTAAATTTGTAACAAATAAAAATTAATCACGTATCTATAGACGTGGGTCCAGGGGACCCATGCGTATGCTGAAAATGACCTTAGGAGCGGCGTGTAAAATGAGTCCTTCTCACTATTTACTCTTCAGCTTACTGTAGGAAGGTACCTAGAAGCGGGGGGAGCGGCGGGCACTGCGGCGTTTTTTACACACTTTCAAAGATTGAACATTGGTCCACTGGGCCAACCACATCAGTTAAGGGCTAGTGGTTAAATTTTGACGTTTCTCAAGAAAGAGAAAAAATTGAATTTGAAATTATTTTTAAAAGTGCAACAATGGACAATGGAAATAATCAATGTTATACATGACTCGCGTAGTCATTGCTCAAATTGTTATACATCTTGCAAAATTAAAGCCAATTGGTTGTTTTGTTTTATTTTTTTAGTTTGTTCACAGCTGTGAACTAGTGTTCGCAGACTGCATAATCAAGCAATACACAATAGGACTTTTTCCGTAATGTTTGGGGATATAATCGATACAAAAACCTTTAAAAGTAAATCAAATTAAGAAATTTGTACTTTATTCGCATTTTTATTTTGATACATTTCAAGCTGGATTTTGTATAAAATATTTATTTTCTGAAATAATAAAACACATTTGTGGTTAAGGAAATTTCTTTAATCTTGCGGGAATTTTAACTAAAAATCCCATTTAACCCATCCTATTAATTAATTATCCCATTTTAACCAAACGTCAGAATTTAACCAGTGGTAAAAAATTTTAACGCAATTCGGACACGGCCTTACTTTTTCATTTTACTTTGTCTGCAATACCTGTCAACAACTTGATTGTAGTTGTAAGACTCCATATCCGTTAGCGGCCATTCCGCCCAAAGGAATTTTTAGCTGTTTTTTGAGAAATGTGTTTTGAGATTTTAAATCGTCAAAATAGAAAAAAAAAGCTTAGTAAATTAAATAAAGAAGTGAAATAAAAGTAAATAGAGTAAATATATGCTATTCTTCATTGAAATTAAAATATAAAACTACATACGGAACTCCGTTAAATCCTGTAAAAACACCTTTAATAAGCAGTGCAATTTTTGTTCATTTCGCAGGTAAACTGTAGGCGTTTTTTATTGGGAACCTTTAGCTAGCACAGCAATGCAAGTCCGAATAAAACGTATAATCACTATTATATCCACTTAAATCGTCGCAAAGTTGGTATGCGTCAGCGTGTCAAAATCAGCTGTCACCGAAATGTAAAATTAATTGGAAAACAAAAAAATGGAAATTAAAAACGGTTAAAATCGGCATTTATTTGGACTAGCATTGTTGCGTCTATATGTTATCATAATTAGTAAACTATTTGAATATATTTTCTTTCCATTTTATTCTATTTTGGATCTTCACTGGGTGATTTTTTCCAAAACAAATAAAAAATACATTTATAACTAATTCACTATTTAAAAAGTTAAGGGATGTGTTGAAAAAATATTGTCCCTTTATGTAAAGTTAATTTCAAGGGAATGGTTATATGGCTTTTGAGTTGGATTAGAGTTGAAAGATTGAAATGAAATGTATCTCTTTTTTTCCATGTTTAACTTGATGATTAACTTAGGCTTCTAGAAGTGAATAATAATAGTTTTAAGAACTTCACGTTTGTTTTTGTTTTTTAAATAACGAAAAATAAAATTCGAAAATCGTCACTCAATTAAAAAGTAAACAGATGGTTTTTCGTATTTGTGGGATTTACCCGACTCACATGAACGACGTTTATTTACACGAAGACAAAAAAGAATGAAGAAAATTATTCTCTCAATATTTAAACGACGCATGGCCAGTATGACTAGATTGCACTTGTCAGTTCTTATGACGAATAAAATGGCAGATTTTAGACCATTAAAACGATGAAGTTATAAATCTTAAGAAATGGAAGAAAGAAATTATGTCAGATGTCTAAATCTGCCATTAGTGTTTTCTTCGATTTTGCTTAAACTATTTCTTACACTTCACTTTCATATTTCGACATTTAATAGTCTTCTATTAAATCGTTACCATTGTTTTGACACTTTTACTTGACTGATAGGGAACGAACTTTAAACGTTTGTAAAGTATTTTGTTCTAAATGCCACCGCAATGCGCTCAATTTTCTATGCGAAATATTAAATATCAATTTTGTTGGGTTTTCCATTTACGTCATAGCCATCCTGCGATAGTAATTACCACTCTTACTTGACAGATAAGGAACAAACTGCATAATTATCTTCCTTTTATTCAGTTTATATTTAATGCGAACGGTCACCAGAAAGTGGAAATAGCGTTTTCGATATGCACCTTTATTTAAATTAAGAACCGAATCTAGAAGCGATAACACGTTTACACAGATTTCATGTCAACGCAACTTGAAACAATATTTCGACGATTTTTTGTAATGCCAAGGAGTCAACGCATTGATTATTTACCCTGACCGTCTAACCGTAGCTTAATTTTCCAAACCAACACATGAAAACAAAGCATAAACATAAACGATCCTTAAATGCCAACCTTCAATAAAACATATTTTTCTGCAATCTCATTGATTGTCAAACTATTCCAGACACTCCAAAAGTTTATCTCAACTATTATATTCACTATTTTTACTGACTAAGTTATCGACACTATTCCTTTGTTGTTGTTTACTGTGTAAAATTTTACTGTGCTTCCTATAGAATTCCCAATAAAAAACGACTTGCGTCTCATATTCCACATAAAGTAAGTAAAATTATTATGCACTACGGGCGCTCAATGCATTTGAGCGCCTTGCCATCACCAATAAAAGCTAATTCGACCCTGGGTGAGAATTTCAATTTTGACAGAAAGGCACCTGACATATCACGTTTCATAAGTATATTTGTATTTTCAACAAATTTGCCTTTTTTATAGCAATATGCTATGAAATATCAAGTTTAAAGTATTCTACGATAATGTATTTACATAAAAAACATCACTTCACATTAATTTATGTGGAATTTGAGACACAATCAGCCCGTGAAATGAAAAGATTGTTAACTCCATATTATAGGTGTTTTTACACAATTTAACACAGCACCGCATGTTGTTTTATATTTTATTTTTTTTTAATAAAGTATTGCAAGTTTTCACTATTCTCACTTTTATTTAATTTTTTTTTATTTAGTTTAATTATCTTTTTTCACTATTTTATCGATTGAAAATTTTGAAACACTTTCCTTTAGATATCGACCAAATGACAGATAAGCATTTTTTTTTTTTTTTATTTTGTGCTAGAGTGAGTGTGGAGGGGGGCACATCCTGCAAATTTAGTTTTATTAAAACAGTAAAAGTAAATTATTTTAAAATAATAAATGGAAAGTTGGTACTCCGTGAGAAAGGTGTCCACCTGGATGATAACAGGAGTTGTTCATACACTCCAGCAACTGAAAAGCTAGTTTCCAAGCTGTGCCGCTGAACTAGACTTGAAGCCAATCCCGTTAATTACGGGACTCTTGCGTGGTATCACATTACCCGCTAGCAACTGTATCATGTGACCGTGACCGATGTGTTACCCACATGAAATCCTAGCATGGAACTTCACTGGGGGAAGAATTCCATCTGGATCAAAACCGGAGATACATACTCTCCAGCAACTCTTAATCTAGTCCCTAGGCTACCAGCACCCCTTGTGCTAATAACAGATGACAAACCTTCATCACAACAATGGACAAAGGATGACCGCCCTGCATCATACCAAATCAGTGAGATGACCATCATATCATTAAAATTTGTTAAAGTGAATAATTATCTCTTTATAACTGCTCATAATGTGTTAAAAGTTTAAGTGAATTATCTTTTATATTCAATCATTATTGTTTTTAGTGTTCTACTAAGTTATACCCTTTTACATATTTTGTTTACATTTTCTATTGCCTTGCCGCCAACATGTGCTTTAAAATTAATTAAAAACAACTCGTAAGAAGTGAATTTATGTTAAAATTGAAATTGTATTTAAATAATTGTCTTTAAATAACTCAATATATGTACATGCAAAAGTGATTTTATTAATTTTGAAAATTCCACATAGAGTGTTCTCGCTCTATAACATGAAATTTTATATATATAAATGTATTCTATGGAATATTAGTTTGTAAGGTATTTGTATTTGTAGGTATTGTATATATGTATATTTTTTTATCCGTTGCAACAGCCAACACGTAACTGAAATATTGCTCCTGAGCAAGAGCAGAATGACTATATATTTTTTTTATATATTATAAATGACAGCCACGAGGCTTTCCAAAAATGTAACTAGATAGAGCAGGCAATACATTATAGCCGCAGTTAAACATAGCTTTGCTAAGTCATATATATTATGAATTGTACTCTGTAAAATTTTCTTAAGTCTCAATAAAATTCAATTCAATTCAAATTAATTTGGTGCTTCACTCACATAGACTGTATATGTGATATATACCTCTTCCTTATCTTATTCTAAGTTTGCCTTCTTTTATCTATACATAACATTCCTTCTTTCTATATTAAATCTAGCAGAACAATATATATACTCGGACTCTGCTCAACTCAATTCAATTTTTGTTCACAAATTATCATCCCTCAATTATATATTTTCTACTCGCAACATTTATCTTACTTATTGTTTTCCACTCAAAAACCGTGCAAAAATAGTAGTGTCTGCTTTTTTCGTACATTTTGTTATTCGAGCATCTTGCTTTTCGTGCACGTAATTTTCGTATATGTGGTTTTCGTACATCTGTCGTGATAACATTTTTCTTGAGAGGAAGAGTCGTGTTCCTACATCTGTCGTTGAATACATTTGGAGTTCTAGCATTTGTCATTTCGAGCACTTTGATTTTCCTACACGTGGTTTTCGTACATCTGTAGTTCGAAGATTTTGTTTGAGTACTTGTGTTACAGTTTCGGTTCCTTTGATTCACATGTTCTTTTGGACCAAATTCATTTAATAGTAAGAAGCCACAGTTCTCGGAACTGACATTTTTCATCTTGATTTCCATCGTACCAATTATGGTCTCAATGAGCCATTGACTCGTATGAAACACGGAACGGATAAAAATCATAAGGGGTATTCCCGATCCGATGCAACTGGTCTTGTATCATTGCAAAAATGCAAAAGTGTAAAATTGCTATACCCTAACCCCATTGTAAAAAAAAACTTTGCAATGATGCAAGACCAGTTTGCATCGGATCGGGAATACCCCTATAATGTTTTCGACTTGAGTTACTCTAAGCTTATACTCATGAACGAGTTGTATGTTCTTTCTAATAGCGAGTTTCATTCACGAAAAGATTTGCACTTATTGTTAAAAGATGTGCCCTTTTCTTATTTTAAGAGTTTCATTGCAAGAAAAAGAGCAATTCTAGGTCAATTCTTAACACGAAAGAAGAGCTCTCTCATGGGGTGAGAGATTCGATCTGAATGCACAGTTTTTTCTGTCAAATGAAAAATATTTTGTTTTTTGTTGCGAACTTGTGTCGGCTAGTGCTAAATTAAAAAAAAAAAATAACTATGGAGGAAGTTCTAATTTGGATTTCATAAATTTGTTGGAGTTTTTGTTTGAATCGTGAATGACAGGTATGTCAAACTACTGAAAAAAGTTTCATTGAAAGTTTCATTCATTGGTTTTGAGTGCAATTCTTTAAAATTTGAATGATACTCGCTATTAGTATCTCTAAATGTTTGTCACCATCATCATCCTATTAAAATGTTTCCCTTTTCATTGCAACAGTGTTGCCACTTTTTGTTTAATTTATTGTGTAATATTTTGACTTGTAGTTATTTTTGTAGATTCTTATTAATTTATGTATATGTATATATTTTTTTTTTAGTGTTAGGCTTTTTATATATTTTATTAATAACTAACACCACGCTATAGCAGCCAATAGACACTACACTTTTGCCTGCACCGGTGTACTGACACCGGTGTGGCATTCCGGCATACACGCCACACCGATCGAGACACCGACACCAAAAATCAAAAAGTTTTGATTTTTACTCGCACCGAAATCGTTGTGCGCACCAGCACACATTTCCGTACACCGACATCGGTGCAGACACATGTGTAGTGTCTATGGGCTGCTTAAATGATGACTGTAACAAGCTAATATTTCCCAGTAGGCTTGTGAAGTTGGCGAACGAGCTAGTTCAATGAACTAGTTCATTTTAGTGAACTAGTGAACTTAGTTCACATACTGATAGTCCACTAATTCATTAAGTTGGCGAGGAAGTATTTTTTTCGACTTCACATTTTTTCTTCTATTTTATATCATTTGTATATCAACCCATTAAAAAACAACAGAAGTCATGACAGAACTACTTACACTCATCTAACTCAATAATCTCTTTTTATATTTTATTTGGGTAAAAGGAGTCTTTGCGAACTTCTTTTTCAACAAATTTCACAAAAAAAGGGTTTTGTTTGAGTTTTCTACATATTCTACATATTCATATTCATACGTGCAGTAATTCCTTCAGAATTTAAATAAAGAATATAATCATAATGTCGGAAGTCAGCATTTTACGCACTAAGCTTCTTCTTGAAAAATTTTAAAAATGTGACTTAGACTAGTTCTGCATTGTAGCGACGAATTGTGCAAATTCGCAAGAAATTTCACGTTGCCAAATAGAACAAAAATTCTTTTTATTCTTTTTTTGTAAAATGAACAATTTTAAACTAAATTGAACTAAAGGACGAAATAGTTCGGTACCGTGGGTTGAACTAAATTGATCGATCACTCAAATGAACTTAATTGCCCAACTCTCTTTCCCAGTATCTGAAGGTGAAAAAAACCCGAAGAGTAAAGAAATGTAATGTTACAAATACTTGCACTAAGCAGTAAAAAAAGGGTACCAAATGTCACCATACACCTGAGGTGATCAGTCTGATTCTGTATACTTTCAAAGTGAGCTTGTGTGAGGAATTAAGATAATAATAGTTGTACACGCCAGAGAAATAAAACTTCTAAGGCGTGTCTGTGTATGAGTATGCACACTGTTTTCTTTAATAACGTGGGGATTTATTAATTTACATTCATTACATAACTTTGTTCATATACAATTTTGTATTTTTTTTTAAATTATTGATTGCTATTTTTTACAGAGATATTCGCTTGAGTGTGTTGGAAAATATTCGTTGGCCACTTGTAGAAAAGTTTACAATCTTGCCAGAAATAACTCTGGAAGAAATTCAAGAATATTCTAAGAACTACACTAAGCAATTGTATATTCAAGCATTAATGCAAGGCAATTTGACCGAAGAAACTGCTCATAATGTTATGAATTCCGTGTTGACCACCTTAAATTGTCAAAAAGTCAAAGATGTGAGTATTTAAATATGTTACAAACAAAATCAATTTGAATATAATGGTTTTTGGTTATCGTATTCTCATTCTGCACCTTTCTTAACTGCAAAGTTATATTCAACGTTTTACCGTCATGTTTAATATCGTTCTTTTTTCATAACTTTTGCAGACTTATTTGATTGAATCACGTACGTGTCAGATACCAGAAGGCTCTAACTACGTTCAATGTAAAGCCATCAACATAGCCGATCAAAATTCAGTTGTTTGCAATTTCTACCAAATTGGTCCTTGTTCGTTACGTATAGAAGGAATTCTCGATCTTTTAATGATGTTTGTTGATGAACCTCTTTTTGATACTCTCCGCACTAAGGAACAACTCGGTTATGACGTTTCAGCTTCAGTAAGAATAAATAGTGGTATTGCTGGTTATTCCATAACTGTACAATGTCAAGAATCAAAATTTACTGCTCAATACGTGGAAGAACGCATTGAAGCATTCCGCATGCAAATGATGACTATTCTTAGCGAACTAGACCAAGAAGAATACGAACACGTTCGTGAATCGCTGATTAAAATCAAACAAGTCGTAGACGCCTCACTCGCTGAAGAGGTCAATCGGAATTGGGGCGAGATCTCGTGCGAGGAATATCTTTTCGATAGACGAAAGCGTGAGGTAGAGATTCTCAAAACAATAACTAAACAGGATCTGATTGACTTCCTTTTGGAAAACGAACGTAACAACCTAAGAAAGCTGTCAGTGCAAGTAATCGGTCACAAGAAAGATATAGATGTCATTAATTCAAACAATGAAGAGTCAACACCAAGCGAAGATGTTATAGAGAGCTATATTCCCAGATTTGTCGAAAAAACATTGCCTAATGTTCTAAGCTTTAAGAAACAAATGACAGTATACCCAGTGACCAAGACCAGCACTGACTCCAACAGTTCCGCAATGAAAATTATAGAAAATTGTTAAATATTTTGACGAAGAAAAGTATAAATAATAGATCAAGTTGTATTTGTTTTATTGTGTTTTTCTTGTCGTTGAGGTTATTCGTTAGTTGAAATTTTGTCCTTTTTTTACTTTTTGTCCTGTTTGTTCTTGGAACTCCCATTCCCGATTGAGGTATGTATCAGAGCTTTGGACAGTTGCATCTGAAGCTAAGTACAGACGATTGTCAGATCTTACAATATTGTCAGATCTGTCAGTGAAAAAACTGTCCCAAATATCTTACAATCGTCCGAACGCACAATTTTTATCATTGTCAGACAATTAGGACATTGGGTGCGTTCAATCGATTACGTTTTACATCTGAATTTTCAGATTTCTGAATTTTTGGAGCTTCTGATTGGCCAGCTGTCATAAAAAGTTAGATGACTTTTAGTTACGTTTAGTTACGTTTCATCTGAATTTTCAGACAAGAAATTCTCATCTGAAAATTCAGATGAAAGTTGTTTGTGGTGGGGGAAGTGCCAAAAGCACACATAAAAGCTGAACTTTATAATTTTCGTCTTGTTGGTGGTTGATTTTTTTAGTTTTTGTCATGAAAATTTAATACTTATTTAAATGAACGAACTTTTTGTTTATTGTTTAGTGAATTTTTAAATCAACAATTTTTTTAATTGATGTTTGGAAAGTTTTTCTATGTTTTTGTAAGTCATACATATCAATAAAAGGACTTTTAATGAAGGTAATGAAACCTGTTGCTGATTTAGTTACATATATTTTCATCCTCACAACTACTCACTCTCAATGTTTAATTTACAAATGTAATTAAAGTTCTATTTTATTTCGCTTCAATGTAAATCCTTTAGGTAAATGCAGGAATTTGACACAATGACTTTCGACTGAAATTTCAGATTTTTTTTGCGTTCAACGACATAAATTCAGAAATCTGAAAATTCAGATGTTAAGCTATTTTTATTGAACCCGCCCATTGGTCATTGTAAGATGTTTTCATTGAAAACATCTTACAATTGCTGACTTCTTCATTGTCCGAAATGTCAATGAAAGCCATCGGTTTTAGTCGTACGTTTTTTTTTGCACGATGAGTAGACAGGAAAAAAAGTTAAAAAAAAATGAAAAGCAAATTATTTAATTATTAATTTATCGCTAACTTCATGAGATCTTTTCTTTAATAATTATATTAGAGTCTGTCTAAATACCCGACAGCGCGTATGCGAAATTAAGTGCTTTTCACTTTTGTTTTTTTTGCTTGCTTACAAAAATACGGTGCTAGCACCCAGCATTACGGCGTATAAACAGTGTGGTATGGTATGGGGGCACACTACAAGATTTGGGGTAGGTGCGAGGTTGGGTATATGCAAGGTTCTTTTGCATTTAAAGAATCTGAATTTAAAGCCAACTTCGCACCCACAGTACTCTAATACATAATATGTGTACTGTGGACTTTAGGTACCTATTTTTTTGTATCTATTTACATTTTTTTAAGGATTGGTTTAAATTCGCTGAAAATAGATCTCTGATTACATAATACAGGTAGGTAAGGTACATATATCAATTTGAAGTTGAAGATATATAAATCCTATTTCATTGGATGATGAAGACGTTATATAATAACAATACTTATTTAAAAAAAATATTTCATGTACCTACTTATGTACATTTAAATAATTATTAATTTATGATGTATTTATAAGTTATATATTTTTTATTTTTTGTTTAACGTAATCCTACCTATTTATTTTTGTTCATTTACTTTTATTTCATTTTGTTTTCATACGATGTTCCTAGTTCCTACTTAATTTGATTTATTCAATAAAAAAAACAAATTAATTAGGTGCATACTTTTATTTATCTTAAAGGATCATAATCCAGAAACTCACTGCTGCTTGAGTCGTAACGCTGAAAAGAAAATCACAAAAACCAACCACCAAATTTAGCACAGCAGAGTTTAGGTTATCCAATACCCATCCACCGTCAACCTCGAATACACGATACACACTACACAAACAATCGAGTCGAGCACATTCGAGCATAGGTATCGATCGTGGACACTTTGTTCACGGTCGCTTGAATCGTTTTTATTCGAACCAATTTAACTCGGTTGCAAGGTATACTCGTTCGTATTCGTTTGGTTTGTGTGGTGAATCACGAGTCATCATACTCGTGGCCAGAAAAACTCGTAAACATTTTCCTTGCGTTGACTCTGTTTGTTTAAACTCGCTTTTTTCGAGTGAGTATTCGATGTTCGTGAACATTACTCGACTCGTTTTATTCTCTGTAGTATGCACTCGTTGTCTTTTTTCTTTAAAGGTTTTGTTTAAAATGGATTTGGAAATCCAAATTTAAAACAAAGTTGGAACTTGTTTTTTTATTTTTGTAATACATGTATTTTCGTAATAGAATCAAATCTGGTTCGGATCTAAGGGCAAATAAGGCGTGTCTTTTTGCAAGGGGGAATTGGTTGAAAAAAACGACAGCGGGGATTAGCGACGCCATGACAGTAAAAACATGGAGTTTTCATACAAACTATCGATAACATGTATGTAATTCATGCCGGTAACACAGCTTTTCTGTGCGCTTAAGTTAAACCCCGGGAATTCTAGGCGTTTTTTTGCAAGTCCGGGGGGAATTGGTTAAAAAAAACGACAGAGGGGATTAGCGACGCCATGACATTGAAAAACATGAGTTTTCATACAAACTACCAATAACATGTATGTAATTCATGCCGGTAACACAGTTTTTCTGTGCGCTTAAGTTAAACCCCGAGAATTCTCCGGGATTAGTTGTTGTTCCATTTAACATGTTAATTGTTTAGCACCGACGTCGTTTTGTTCATCTAATTCCCCCCAGGCTTGCAAAAAAACACGGCTTCTCTGGGATTAGTTGTTGTTGCATTTAACATGTTAATTGTTTAGCACCGACGTCGTTTTTTTTTCATCCAATGTTTGATGATTCATATGGCAATTCTGAAAATAAAAAACGGATATTATAATTTTGATTCAGTGAGAGTGAACTAAATCTTGAACTGCTGGATAACGGTAACTAATCCACAATTTTTTCAACCCAAGCAACTTTGTTTACCCCGGCCACCAAATACGTCCCCCGCCAACGTACTTAAAAATCTTAGGAGGTAATTTCTTCGTTCAAAAGCCGACTTCAGTTTTATTTTAACATCTAAGAAGTGGTACAGACGAGAAGAAAATAACCTCGTGATAAGAATTAGTTGAAGTATTCGGTATTGATTGCAGCATCAGTTGGAGTATTTATTAAAACATCTGATAATCCAGAATTTCTCAAACTAATAACGCAAATTTAATGAATTTTAGATTTTCAATATTATTCTGTTTTTCTAAACTAATTTAAGTGTATATTTTTCATTTAAATAAAGTTAATAATTTTAGTGTTAGTTAGACAATTTATTTTTCAGTTTTGTTTTCGGCTTCCTCTAGCAGTAAACTTTTTATTCCAACTTTTTTTAGTTCCTCTATTAAGTCACCACTTTGATGCATTTGCATAACAATGTCACATCCACCGATAAATTCTCCGTTGATAAATATTTGAGGGATAGTTGGCCAGTTAGTGAAGTCTTTCACACCTTCGAAGAGTAAGTTGAATGACATGTGCGTTTGTAAATTGCCTAGTTTCTTTACTTTGAAACCCTGTGCATTTCTGTGAATTTCTACACTAAAGCATGTCAAAGTTCATATAAAAAAAAATAAAATGACATAGAAATTCACACAAATGCAGTTTTAAAGTAAAGGAACACATCTATTATCGCAATGCGTACGACTTACCCTGCCTTAGTTCGTTACTCTGCAAAACATCATGTGCGTCATAAGAAACACCATGCATCCGCATTATCTGGACCACAGCATTACTAAACCCACATCGTGGTTGCTCAGGATTACCTTTCATAAACACTACTACTTTGTTTGTCCGTACCAATTTATCTAAAGTTTCTTTGTCGAATTTTAAATCTTGTCTGGAGCTAAAGACTCTAGCAAGTAACCTTGTATGTTTGCAGAGACCGCTTGTTAAGTTTTGTTTTAAAATTTGACGAAAAACCGAAACCATTTTAAAAAATATTATCTTATTTACCAATTATTACGAAATTTTGGAATTGATTATATGTACATGGATGAAAAATTATTTTTAATGACAATCAGCTGGGGATGAAAAACATTAGTGCAGAGATTATGAATAAATTGGAAACCTCGGCTGTCATTCTGGTTTGCCAACAAGCTAAACAAAATGTCTGATGATGCACTAGGGTCCATATTTTCGCATACTAGTGCAAAAATATGAATTCACCACCGCATAAATTGGTATTGCAATTCACACCTATTCATCGACACGAGATGGAATTACAAAAACAACAATAGCCGTGTTTTTTTGGGATTTAATACATATTAAAGCTAACGCCCATATTATTCACTCGATACATCCAGATTAAAATTTAAATCCGGATGTATTTTCATTGAATTTGTATGATTTACATCTGGATTAAAGTTTTAATCTAGATGTATCGAGTGAATAATATGGCAGTAAGTATACAGTTCTTCTAAAAAAAAACCAATGCATTTCTTATGGAAGAGATTTTTCCCAAAAAAAAAATATTTTTCATTTCACCACAGTCATTCGAGCTGTAAACCAAAATCGAAAAAGGAAATTTTATACTCACCACGATTTTTTTTCGCTCAAAACAATGTGCATCCCATTGTTTTGGCGGAAAAAACTTACAACTGTCATTGTGTTTGTCAGTATGATATCTAAGTAGTGTAATTTTTTTCTGTAAACTGTCGCAGGAAAGAGAAAGTTGTAGTTCCACACAGACATTTTTTAATGAAAAAAAAATTTTTTTTCACCACCTATTTTTTTTTAAGCCGAGTATATAGTTCTTTTGAACAAAAAAAAAATATAAGTGGTAAGAATTTTTTTTTTCGGAAGAAAAAAAATCTGAGTTGAAAAAAAAATTTGATTCGTTGTCCTCTTTTTTTCCACTAAACAATGTCACCAACATTGTTTTGCGCGAAAAAGTTTCCGTGGTGAATATACATTTTTTTTCAACAGATTTGGTTCACAGTTCGATAATAAAATTTTAAACGTCAAAAATTTGTTTTCGATATAATCACTCCCATAAGAAGTACATGTATTTTTTTTTCGAGGAGGAACTGTATACTAGGCTTTATCAACTGTATACTTACTTAATTGTAAGTATACTTAGCTAAAGCCTAGTACGCAGCTGAAGCGAAACGAAAATTTTCTCTGGTCTCCAAATCGATAACGAAAACGTAAACGAAACGACTACGGAAAAAATAAATGTTACCAATTGTAAAAAAAAATTAAAAAATAAAAAAAATAACAAAACCTTTGCTGTAATCAAAGAAACAACAAATAAAAATACAAATAAAAACTCTAGTGTCACTTTTCCACAGGCAATTAATGGTTCTTTCAAATAATTCAGTGCGAAAAAGTGTGGAGACTTCTCCAAATAATCTGGGGTGCCAATATGTAACTTGATACAATCGAGTTGAGTCGATACAATCGAGCATAGACTGTTCCTAATTTTGTTCAATCGAAAACAGTCTACTGAGTTAAATTATGAACTACCTATCCTCGATTGTATCAATGAACTCGATTGTATCAAAGTTACGTGCTAGACCCCCTGTTTCAATTATCAATTTCGCTCGTTGAACAGCGTACTGGAGAACAAAAATGAAAACGAAATTTTTCGTTTACGATTTCGTTGCTTTAATTTTTGTATGGAAATTTTCGTTTCGCTTCAGCTGCGTACTATGCTTAAGTAGAAATATGTGTTCTCTTTCTTACAAATAGTAAACTCCACATCGTGGTATGGTGCAATCGAAACAGAAGCGATTCCTCCACAATACACCAATCCACAACACAACAATAGGGGTATTCCCGATCCGATGTAAACTGGTCTTGCATCATTGCAAAAGTGCAAAGTTTTTTTTTTACAATGGGTTTATGGTATAGCAATTTTACACTTTTGCATTTTTGCAATGATACAAGACCAGTTGCATCGGATCGGGAATACCCCTGATGTAATGTAAAAACAAGAAAAGAAAAAAAAAATAATAAATATGTATATATCAGGAAAACAGCAAAAAAAAAATAATTTAAATAAAATTTTGTTTTGCCAAACAACGAAAATATCACCCTATTAACTTTTAAAAACCAAAGTCGAAAATTTTTTTTGAGTATTGTGAATGCTGTTGCTTACCTCACCGCTACCTTCTCCTCGTCATCGTTCACCAAAGCATTTCGTTTGTAATAAAAAGGAATAAGAGGTTTAAATCATACGATTTTTGGTTGTCTTTCATTCTCCCCTTTTCTTATTTGCAAATGTGATTTTTTTGCTGTTGGAATTTGTTGCCGACGCGCAATATCGAATTTTGATTGGTTCTCGTATGAATAACCAACTGTATTGCATGTAAGTGTTAGTGCGAAATTTCGGTTAATCCTAAAAAGATGATGCAATATGTGCACAGTTAAAGAATTTTGAAAAGTGAATAGACAGTCGTTCAGTAGGATTCACAGAGGCAAGTCAGTTCCTCTCGACTCAAATTAAATTTTTTTTTGTACAGTCCCCGGTTAATAAAATAAATTTTTAAAGCTTTAAGATAAAAATTAAAGTTTTAAGATAAAAATTACATATGCATACTTACCTGGTGATTCCTTTTAAACAAAAATACTTTTACCTGGTGATTTCCTTATATAAAAAGAAAATATATATACTTACCTGGTGATTTCCTGTATACATATAAAAAAAATATATATACTTACCTGGTGAATTCCTTTTTAAATACAAAATACTTACCTAGTGATTCCTTTATATATATAAAAAAAAAATATATATTCTTACCTGGTTATTTCCATGATATAAAAGAATACATATGTATACTTACCTGTTGATTCCTTTATAAAGAAATACATAAATACTTACCTGGTGATTTCATTAAAAAAAGAATATACTTACCTGGTGATTTCCTTTTATTTTACATACAACAAAAATACTCACGTGGTGATTTTATGCAAAATACTCTTATCTGATGATTTCCTTTATATATATAAAATATATATATACTTACCTGGTGATTCCTTTAAATAAAAACATACTTACCTGATGATTTCCTGTATACATTATATACAAATCACAATACTTACCTGGTGATTCCCTTTACCTGGTGATTCCCTTTACCTTTATATAAAAAAAAATATAAAAATACTTACGTGGTGATTTCATTAAAAATACTTTTACCTGGTGATTTCCTTTATATATATAAACTTACCTGGTGATTCCTTTATATATACACATATATACTTACCTGATGATTTCCTTTATATAATAAAATATATATATATATATATATATTTACCGGTGATTTCATATAAATTAAAATATACTTACCTGGTGATTTACTGAATACATATATACAAAACTAAAATACTTCTACCTGTTACCTGGTGACGTCCTTGATAAGCAAAGAAATACTTACCCGATGATTCCTTTAATAAAAAATGTTACCTGATGATTCCGCTTCAATAAAAATATTCTTACTTGTAGATTATTAATTAAAGATTATAAAATAAGACAGATATCAAACTTTATAAGAAAATTACCTTTTGGTTGAATCCATTATATAAAAGATAATACTTATCTTGTTAAATTAAAAAAAAAAAATACATACATATCCCTTGTAAATTTGTGTTATACAAATAATTAGATTTTGAGAAAATTTTTCAAAAAAAAAGAAAAGAATGCTTTCACTTGTTTATTCTTGTTAATAAAAAAAAAATACTTACCTTTGTCAAACTTATTATATATATTCATAAAAGTTATGAAACATACTTACCTTTGTCAAAGTTATTTATATAAATTTAAAAAAAATCATAAAAAGTACTTACATTTATAAAAGTTATGAAATATACTTATCTTTGGAAAGCTGTATATATATTACTCATTTTTTTTTGTATCCTATATTTTTGTGTAAACAAAATACCAAATCTAAAATTTATGAAATAGGCATGATTGCCAGTATTATCTCCTATTAAGAACATTATTAAATAAAGTAAATAATTCATACTTTACACTGCAAGAAATTTGTATGCAACAAATTCAAGAATATTGAACGAGGCCTCGTAAACAAAAAAAAAAAAAGTAAGTCACTTTAATTCATATTAATATAATATTTATAGATAAATAAGTAATGTAAGATCATAATTGATAGTAATGAAATAATTTTATATATATACATGTTGCTCTTAGATATATATTAAATAAAACAACAAAATGAATTTTTATGTAATTAATACAAAATTCTATCTTGTTATTTCAATTTTGGATATGATTTAGGATACTTGATCCTATGCTGGACGGATAAGGATAAATGGGGGAAAGCGAATTTGGGGTCGCCTTAAATTATTTGTAGCGACCAAGGTTGGGTATGGGTTTAGGGCAAAAGATATAAAATTTTTGACTAACATCACAAAAGTTTTATTTTTTGCCGGTTAGACCGTGTGAATGAGTCACGAATTTTCATATTACCATTTTTACTATTTTATAGATGCACTCAATTAATTATCGTAATGGATGTTTATTATCCCAATGGGGCAAAAACCCCCCCCCCAAAGCCGACGAGCTAGTCTATTTAATAGTAGTGCATCGATGCCCTAAGGATAATAGTATACATAGTAAGATATTTTGCGTCTTTCTAGTATATAAAATTTTCAAAACATTACATAATTTGGCGCCCAACGTGGGGCAAGATCGTTTCCGACCTAATTTTATAAATAAAATATTTTATAATAAAATATATAAAAATATAAATAAAGAGGTAATAATAAAATTTCCTCAGTCTTGCTCCAACAAACTCTCAATAGATCATCTGTAGATTACAATAGCTCTTTTATCTAAATTTAAAATTACATCACTGATTTCAATTCTGGAAATTTTTGTTTGCTTTGAAGGTTGGCCTTCAGTAAAACCAAAATGAATTCGGTTTTAAACGTTTAGCGTTTTGTTTTTGTCGAGCAACCATTTGGAATTGCAAGTTTCTGGATCGATTCGAAAATTTGACCAGTGGATTTTTCTCGACAAAGTTAATATATGTATTAAGCTTCAAACATTTTTTTTTTACAAAGTGACTCATTTCATGATCTGATAAGTTTTCAAAAAAAAAAAAAATATATACACTTTCCTTTCCCCTATCCCTCGTCTAGCATGGATCTATTATTATATGATATAGAAATCTATTTTCGTTTATTTATAATTATTTTGTAATTGAATACAAATGAAAGAATTTTTTTTTAGTAGATGTTAAATCATACAACACACAATAAAAAAAAAATATTAATTTATATTTTGATTCTATAATTGAAGCAAGAGATATATATTAATAAAGAGAAAGATAGAGTATATCTGTATAGTTATATATCTGTATAGATATATTCTATTTATATTATTTATAATTTGATAGGATATTGAATATATATAAAAGGATACCTAAAATTTAGTAATAATAATTTAATAATAATTCCACTCCGACATAGTTCTGAAAATCTCCGTTTACCTGATTTAGGTAACGAGACTCAAGAGGTCTGTTCGATTTGCCAAACTCGAATTTTCAATTCAACAGAAAATGTAGTTACCGTGTGTGACCACCATTTTCATAATCATTGCTTAACACAATGGCTTACTACCGCGACTACATGTCCTTCTTGCAGAGGCGACATATCACATTCTTCTCGAGTGATCCCAGCCACATACACTCAGCCACCTCCAGGACTGTCTATGTCTCCTACAGGTGCAGCCGGTTTAGTTGCCCAAGGAGCAGTACCTAAACCAAACAGACCTAATACCAGGTCACAAACTAACTCTCAACTAGAACAATTTCAGTTCGACGAGTTAAGAGGAAACTTGAATCATGGTAATAGGCGTCGCCGTGAGAATAGGCAGCAGCAACAACAGCGAGCTCACAACAACCAACAACAAGGTGTAAATCCTGACGAACATTTTAGGGATAGACCCAATTTAGGTCAACCGAGGGCTGAATCAGTTCAGAACAATGAAGCTGGAGTTAGGGTGGAATCCCTAGACCAGGTTCAACGACTGATCAACCTATCGCTTAATTCCCGTGATAATGAAATGATGGCCCGGCTATCTCAGGTGATTGAGGATAACGTGGCATCTGCCTTAGCTAACATTAACTTTGGTACAGCCAGCCGTGGTCCTCCAAGCAACCCTAGAAACACTCCTAATCCTGAATTTAGTTCATGGCCGCAAGATAACCCAACACGAGATCGCATACCACCTTTTCAGAACCATCAACAACAAAATCCTTCACGGATTGACGTTTCAGGTATTTCGACCGCAGTAAAAATTGCGAACATAATTTCGAGTTGGCGAGTTAAGTTTGAAGGTTTGAATTCAAGCATGCCTGTCGATGATTTTATTTATAGAATTCAGATGTTGACTCTTGAAATTCTTAACGGTGATTATGATTTACTTTGCAAAAATGCACAAACAAATATTAATCGAAGGAAAAGGCAGGGAATGGTTTTGGAGATTTCACAAACATAACCGGTATTTCACTTGGGATATCCTAGTAAATGCTTTACGCGGTGATTTCAAAGATATGAGAACAGATTTTGACATTCGTGAGCTCATACGTTGTAGGAAACAGAAAGAGAAAGAGAAGTTTGCCGAATTTTATGATTCAGTGCTTAAACTCACCGATAGTCTTCGAATGCCTCTTCCTGAACCCGAATTAGTTGAGATTTTAACCAGAAACTTACGTCAAGAATTACGTCTTGAACTGTTACATATTCCCATTCGGACTGTAGCCGAGTTACGAAAGGTTTGTGATAGGCGAGAGCGTTTTAATCAAGAAATATCTCAAGTCAACCAAACGTATCGTTCACCATACCGAACTCCCTTCAGAAATCCGCCTAATAACGCTGCCGAACATCGTCGACAAATTTCATCATTAGAACCTTCAAGCCCTTCCATTTCCGAAGTAAACTCTCAGACTCCTGAATTAACAAATGAATCAGATAACATTCAGTCGAATTGTGCCATAACACGAATCTCTTGCTGGAATTGCGATGAGGAAGGTCACCGATGGGATAATTGTACAAATAGCGTTCGTAAATTGTTTTGTTATGGTTGTGGTTTATCAAACGTTTATGAACCCCAGTGTCCTAACTGTCAGCTTAATTTAAACCGACGACAGGGTGTGAGTCAGATCGCCAATTCTCACCTGTCATCTTTCCCGGCGATCAAAAAAGTATAAAAACTCACTTACCTAGTAAATTAAACACTTTTAACGGTATTATAGCATCGAGTAGCATTGTTTCAGAAGAGATTTCATCAACAAAAAATAATTTCAGATAAAAACAAAATCAGCATTCTACAACCTTTTCATTCCGACCGATCACAATCTTCACCCAATCCTTTATTTGAAAAGAAGCAAAGTCAATTAGTGGTTTTAAAACCATATCATGTTCGATTTCGCGAATATAAAGAAGCCCGACGTAGAATTTTGGTTTCACAGAAACAACCTACAACACCGATTAAGAAATCTAAAAGATCCACTAAACGTCTTCGGCGGTTTTGGAAAAATATTCGGAATAATCGTAAATGCCTGCGCTCTTCGCTCAGCTCTATCAATTTTCGATTAAAAGACGTTCGACCATATGCTGTCGTATCTTTTCTCGACAATACAGTCGAAGGTTTGTTAGATTCAGGCGCGTCAATTAGTTGTGTTGGAGGAGAATTAGCAAAAAAAATCCTCGAAACGAATCCAAAACTCAATCGATTTAATTCCATTGTTAAAACCGCTGATGGTTTTCAACAAACGGTAAAAGGGACTTTATCAGTAGATATGTGTTATCGTGGCGTTTCAAAACCTATAACTTTATTTATTGTACCAACTCTCAGTCAAAGTTTATATTTAGGAGTCGATTTTTGGCAAATTTTTGAGTTAGCTCCGGAAATTATTCCGAAAGTAATATCTGAAATTTTGTCACCTATGGATTCACCTTCACCTAATTATATATCTTTAACACCATCTCAGCATCAACGTCTTGAAGCTGTAAAACTTCTATTTCCGTCATACGAGAAGGAGGGTCTTGGTCGAACTTCGTTGATAGAACACACGATCGACACGGGTAACGCCAAGCCTATAACAGCGATATTACCCGATATCACCAGCCATCGAAAAACTTCTTTATGAAGAAATTGATCGGATGTTAGGGGTCATTGAAGAATCGAATAGCCCGTGGAGTTCTCCAATGATTCTAATTCGTAAGCCAGGAAAAGTGAGGGCATGTCTTGATTCAAGAAAGTTGAATTCAGTTACAGTCAAAGACGCACAACCCATTCAACAAATTGAAGCAACCTTTAGTAGATTACCACCAGCCTCATTAATTTCATGTTTAGATCTTAAAGATGCCTTCTGGCAAATTCCACTCGATCCAGCTTCTAGGTTAAAAACAGCCTTCACGGTACCTGGTCGTCCGTTAATGCATTTTGTCGTGGTACCTTTTGGTCTAACGAATGCAGCACAAGCGATGGTACGTTTAATGGAAAAGGTTATTCCACCAGAAATTCGCAACAGAGTAAAAGTATATATCGATGACTTATTGATCCTTTCCGATGATTTCGAAAGTCATCTACAATTACTCATGCTTGTTGCTCATCATTTACGGAAAGCGGGTCTCACAATTAACATTGGGAAAAGCAAATTTTGTCTTCATGAAGTAAAATATTTAGGTCATTTCATCGGTAACGGCGAAATTAAAACTGATCCTTCAAAGATACAGTCAATTGTCGAGTATCCAACGCCAAAATCAGTCCGTCAACTTCGTAGATTTTTAGGAATGGCCGGCTGGTACCGCAAATTCATCGATAATTTTGCTAGTCTTTGCTCGCCAATGACCGACCTTCTTAAGAAATCGAATCATTTCTCCTGGACGCCTGAGGCTCAATTAGCTTTTGAGGATATGAAAACAAGATTGACTACTTCAACTGTTTTGAGAACACCTGATTACAGTAAACCATTTATCATTAACTGTGACGCGAGTCAATGTGGTGTGGGAAGTGTTCTAGCTCAGTTAGGTCCAGATGGATCCGAAGTTCCTTTGGCTTATTGGTCAAAGAAATTAAACAAGAACCAAAGAAATTATACCGTCACAGAACTAGAATGTCTCGCGGCCGTTTTAAGTATCAAACAATTTAGACCTTATATCGAAGGATTAGAATTCACCGTTATAACGGATCATTCTTCACTTAAATGGCTAATGGATCAAAAAGATCTTAGTGGTAGACTAGGTCGTTGGTCACTGAAACTTCAGGGTTTCAATTTTAAAATCCAACATCGAAAAGGGGCTGAAAATAAAGTTGCAGATGCACTTTCGCGTATCCACGAAGACGACGTTTCTGAACTTGAGATCGTCGAACCCATAGTTGATTTGAATTCCTTGGAATTTGACTCTCCCGAATATAATGATCTTAAGAAATACATCACCGAAAATCAAAATCTTCTGCCAGATCTTAAAGAAGTTGACAAGTATGTCTATAAACGAGTTGAATTCTATACCGGAGATGAATTACAAGAACAGCGGTCATGGAAACTTTGGATTCCGAAAGGTTTGTCAAATGAGGTCATTCGTCAAGCACACGAGTCAGCTACTTCTGCTCATGGTGGAATGGGTAAAACCATTGACCGAATTAAACAGAATTTTTTTTGGCCAAAGATGGTAGCACAAATCCGAACATTTATTCAGGCTTGTGAAATTTGTAAAATGACAAAACATCCTAATCAAACGTTAAGAGCACCCATGGGTTTACAAAGTGTTTCTGATCGTCCATTTCAACGTCTTTACGTTGATTTAATAGGGCCATTTCCACGATCAAAAAGTGGTCACATTGGTTTGTTGATCATTCTTGATCATTTTTCCAAATTTCACTTTCTTCTACCTTTAAAAAAATGCACCACCAAACCGATTGTATCATATATGCAGAACGAAATATTTTCAGTCTTTGGCGTTCCAGAAATAATAATTTCTGATAACGGAAGCCAGTTCAAATCTAACGAATTCAAGTTTTTTTTATCCGGATATGGTATAAATCATCTTTTAACTGCAATTTACAGCCCACAAGCTAATGCATCGGAGCGTGTAAATCGCTCAATAATTGCGGCTATAAGAAGCTTTATCGATAATGACCAAACTGAATGGGATGTAAATTTATGTCATATTAACATGTCGTTGAGAAGTTCAAAGCATGTGTCTATCGGCTATTCGCCTTATTTTATGCTTTTCGGACAAAATATGGTCACACATGCATCGACTTACAAGCTCTTACGTCAGCTTGAATTAATAGAACCACCCGATGTTATGGTTGAAAGAGAAGATTTACTAGCTCAAACGAGATCCAAGGCGAAAGAATTGATGAAAAAAGCTTATGACATCAATGTTAAGCAATACAACACCCGCTCAAGGCCTGTGTCGTTTAGAGTTGGACAAGAGGTTTATAGAAGAAATTTTGCTCAAAGCAACTGGCAACAGGGATTTAATTCCAAATTAGCACCTTTGTTTTTAAAAGCTAGAATTCAGAAGAAAATAGGCACCAATAGTTACGTTCTCGAAGACCTGAAAGGTAAAACAATTGGCAAGTTTAACGCTAAAGATATCCGAATATAAAGCGTGAGATTTTATATTATATTTACAATCTATCTTCAGATGAACAGACGAAAAATCTGTTTTGTAATGTAAAACCAAGAAAAGAAAAAAAAAAATAATAAATATGTATACATCAGGAAAACAGCAAAAAAAAAATAATTAAAATAAAAATTTGTTTTGCCAAACAACGAAAATATTACCCTATTAACTTTTAAAAACCAAAGTCGAAAAATTCTTTTGAGTATTGTGAATGCTGTTGCTTACCTCACCGCTACCTTCTCCTCGTCATCGTTCACCAAAGCATTTCGTTTGTAATAAAAAGGAATAAGGGGTTTAAATCATACGATTTTTGGTTATCTTTCATTCTCCCCTTTTCTTATTTGCAAATGTGATTTTTTTGCTGTTGGAATTTGTTGCCGACGCGCAATATCGAATTTTGATTGGTTCTCGTATGAATAACCAACTGTATTGCATGTAAGTGTTAGTGCGAAATTTCGGTTAATCCTAAAAAGATGATGCAATATGTGCACAGTTAAAGAATTTTGAAAAGTGAGTAGACAGTCGTTCAGTAGGATTCACAGAGGCAAGTCAGTTCCTCTCGACTCAAATTAAATTTTTTTTTGTACAGTCCCCGGTTAATAAAATACATTTTTTTACCACATTTTAATTTTCGTTTATTTTGTTTAAAGTTTTAAGATAAAAATTACATATGCATACTTACCTGGTGATTCCTTTTAAACAAAAATACTTTTACCTGGTGATTTCCTTATATAAAAAGAAAATATATATACTTACCTGGTGATTTCCTGTATACATATATACAAAACAAAATACTTTTACCTAGTGATTTCATTAAAGTTATATAAAAAAAATATATATACTTACCTGGTGAATTCCTTTTTAAATACAAAATACTTACCTAGTGATTCCTTTATATATATAAAAAAAATATATATTCTTACCTGGTTATTTCCATGATATAAAAGAATACATATGTATACTTACCTGTTGATTCCTTTATAAAGAAATACATAAATACTTACCTGGTGATTTCATTAAAAAAAGAATATACTTACCTGGTGATTTCCTTTTATTTTACATACAACAAAAATACTCACGTGGTGATTTTATGCAAAATACTCTTATCTGATGATTTCCTTTATATATATAAAATATATATATACTTACCTGGTGATTCCTTTAAATAAAAACATACTTACCTGATGATTTCCTGTATACATATATACAAATCACAATACTTACCTGGTGATTCCTTTATATAAAAAAAAAATATAAAAATACTTACGTGGTGATTTCATTAAAAATACTTTTACCTGGTGATTTCCTTTATATATATAAACTTACCTGGTGATTCCTATATATATACACATATATACTTACCTGATGATTTCCTTTATATAATAAAATATATATATATATATATATATTTACCGGTGATTTCATATAAATTAAAATATACTTACCTGGTGATTTACTGAATACATATATACAAAACTAAAATACTTCTACCTGTTACCTGGTGACGTCCTTGATAAGCAAAGAAATACTTACCCTATGATTCCTTTAATAAAAAATGTTACCTGATGATTCCGCTTCAATAAAAATATTCTTACTTGTAGATTATTAATTAAAGATTATAAAATAAGACAGATATCAAACTTTATAAGAAAATTACCTTTTGGTTGAATCCATTATATAAAAGATAATACTTATCTTGTTAAATTAAAAAAAAAAATACATACATATCCCTTGTAAATTTGTGTTATACAAATAATTAGATTTTGAGAAAATTTTTCAAAAAAAAAGAAAAGAATGCTTTCACTTGTTTATTCTTGTTAATAAAAAAAAAATACTTACCTTTGTCAAACTTATTATATATATTCATAAAAGTTATGAAACATACTTACCTTTGTCAAAGTTATTTATATAAATTTAAAAAAAATCATAAAAAGTACTTACATTTATAAAAGTTATGAAATATACTTATCTTTGGAAAGCTGTATATATATTACTCATTTTTTTTTGTATCCTATATTTTTGTGTAAACAAAATACCAAATCTAAAATTTATGAAATAGGCATGATTGCCAGTATTATCTCCTATTAAGAACATTATTAAATAAAGTAAATAATTCATACTTTACACTGCAAGAAATTTGTATGCAACAAATTCAAGAATATTGAACGAGGCCTCGTAAACAAAAAAAAAAAAGTAAGTCACTTTAATTCATATTAATATAATATTTATAGATAAATAAGTAATGTAAGATCATAATTGATAGTAATGAAATAATTTTATATATATACATGTTGCTCTTAGATATATATTAAATAAAACAACAAAATGAATTTTTATGTAATTAATACAAAATTCTATCTTGTTATTTCAATTTTGGATATGATTTAGGATACTTGATCCTATGCTGGACGGATAAGGATAAATGGGGGAAAGCGAATTTGGGGTCGCCTTAAATTATTTGTAGCGACCAAGGTTGGGTATGGGTTTAGGGCAAAAGATATAAAATTTTTGACTAACATCACAAAAGTTTTATTTTTTGCCGGTTAGACCGTGTGAATGAGTCACGAATTTTCATATTACCATTTTTACTATTTTATAGATGCACTCAATTAATTATCGTAATGGATGTTTATTATCCCAATGGGGCAAAAACCCCCCCCCCCAAAGCCGACGAGCTAGTCTATTTAATAGTAGTGCATCGATGCCCTAAGGATAATAGTATACATAGTAAGATATTTTGCGTCTTTCTAGTATATAAAATTTTCAAAACATTACATAATTTGGCGCCCAACGTGGGGCAAGATCGTTTCCGACCTAATTTTATAAATAAAATATTTTATAATAAAATATATAAAAATATAAATAAAGAGGTAATAATAAAATTTCCTCAGTCTTGCTCCAACAAACTCTCAATAGATCATCTGTAGATTACAATAGCTCTTTTATCTAAATTTAAAATTACATCACTGATTTCAATTCTGGAAATTTTTGTTTGCTTTGAAGGTTGGCCTTCAGTAAAACCAAAATGAATTCGGTTTTAAACGTTTAGCGTTTTGTTTTTGTCGAGCAACCATTTGGAATTGCAAGTTTCTGGATCGATTCGAAAATTTGACCAGTGGATTTTTCTCGACAAAGTTAATATATGTATTAAGCTTCAAACATTTTTTTTTTACAAAGTGACTCATTTCATGATCTGATAAGTTTTCAAAAAAAAAAAAAATATATACACTTTCCTTTCCCCTATCCCTCGTCTAGCATGGATCTATTATTATATGATATAGAAATCTATTTTCGTTTATTTATAATTATTTTGTAATTGAATACAAATGAAAGAATTTTTTTTTAGTAGATGTTAAATCATACAACACACAATAAAAAAAAAAATATTAATTTATATTTTGATTCTATAATTGAAGCAAGAGATATATATTAATAAAGAGAAAGATAGAGTATATCTGTATAGTTATATATCTGTATAGATATATTCTATTTATATTATTTATAATTTGATAGGATATTGAATATATATAAAAGGATACCTAAAATTTAGTAATAATAATTTAATAATAATTCCACTCCGACATAGTTCTGAAAATCTCCGTTTACCTGATTTAGGTAACGAGACTCAAGAGGTCTGTTCGATTTGCCAAACTCGAATTTTCAATTCAACAGAAAATGTAGTTACCGTGTGTGACCACCATTTTCATAATCATTGCTTAACACAATGGCTTACTACCGCGACTACATGTCCTTCTTGCAGAGGCGACATATCACATTCTTCTCGAGTGATCCCAGCCACATACACTCAGCCACCTCCAGGACTGTCTATGTCTCCTACAGGTGCAGCCGGTTTAGTTGCCCAAGGAGCAGTACCTAAACCAAACAGACCTAATACCAGGTCACAAACTAACTCTCAACTAGAACAATTTCAGTTCGACGAGTTAAGAGGAAACTTGAATCATGGTAATAGGCGTCGCCGTGAGAATAGGCAGCAGCAACAACAGCGAGCTCACAACAACCAACAACAAGGTGTAAATCCTGACGAACATTTTAGGGATAGACCCAATTTAGGTCAACCGAGGGCTGAATCAGTTCAGAACAATGAAGCTGGAGTTAGGGTGGAATCCCTAGACCAGGTTCAACGACTGATCAACCTATCGCTTAATTCCCGTGATAATGAAATGATGGCCCGGCTATCTCAGGTGATTGAGGATAACGTGGCATCTGCCTTAGCTAACATTAACTTTGGTACAGCCAGCCGTGGTCCTCCAAGCAACCCTAGAAACACTCCTAATCCTGAATTTAGTTCATGGCCGCAAGATAACCCAACACGAGATCGCATACCACCTTTTCAGAACCATCAACAACAAAATCCTTCACGGATTGACGTTTCAGGTATTTCGACCGCAGTAAAAATTGCGAACATAATTTCGAGTTGGCGAGTTAAGTTTGAAGGTTTGAATTCAAGCATGCCTGTCGATGATTTTATTTATAGAATTCAGATGTTGACTCTTGAAATTCTTAACGGTGATTATGATTTACTTTGCAAAAATGCACAAACAAATATTAATCGAAGGAAAAGGCAGGGAATGGTTTTGGAGATTTCACAAACATAACCGGTATTTCACTTGGGATATCCTAGTAAATGCTTTACGCGGTGATTTCAAAGATATGAGAACAGATTTTGACATTCGTGAGCTCATACGTTGTAGGAAACAGAAAGAGAAAGAGAAGTTTGCCGAATTTTATGATTCAGTGCTTAAACTCACCGATAGTCTTCGAATGCCTCTTCCTGAACCCGAATTAGTTGAGATTTTAACCAGAAACTTACGTCAAGAATTACGTCTTGAACTGTTACATATTCCCATTCGGACTGTAGCCGAGTTACGAAAGGTTTGTGATAGGCGAGAGCGTTTTAATCAAGAAATATCTCAAGTCAACCAAACGTATCGTTCACCATACCGAACTCCCTTCAGAAATCCGCCTAATAACGCTGCCGAACATCGTCGACAAATTTCATCATTAGAACCTTCAAGCCCTTCCATTTCCGAAGTAAACTCTCAGACTCCTGAATTAACAAATGAATCAGATAACATTCAGTCGAATTGTGCCATAACACGAATCTCTTGCTGGAATTGCGATGAGGAAGGTCACCGATGGGATAATTGTACAAATAGCGTTCGTAAATTGTTTTGTTATGGTTGTGGTTTATCAAACGTTTATGAACCCCAGTGTCCTAACTGTCAGCTTAATTTAAACCGACGACAGGGTGTGAGTCAGATCGCCAATTCTCACCTGTCATCTTTCCCGGCGATCAAAAAAGTATAAAAACTCACTTACCTAGTAAATTAAACACTTTTAACGGTATTATAGCATCGAGTAGCATTGTTTCAGAAGAGATTTCATCAACAAAAAATAATTTCATTCCGACCGATCACAATCTTCACCCAATCCTTTATTTGAAAAGAAGCAAAGTCAATTAGTGGTTTTAAAACCATATCATGTTCGATTTCGCGAATATAAAGAAGCCCGACGTAGAATTTTGGTTTCACAGAAACAACCTACAACACCGATTAAGAAATCTAAAAGATCCACTAAACGTCTTCGGCGGTTTTGGAAAAATATTCGGAATAATCGTAAATGCCTGCGCTCTTCGCTCAGCTCTATCAATTTTCGATTAAAAGACGTTCGACCATATGCTGTCGTATCTTTTCTCGACAATACAGTCGAAGGTTTGTTAGATTCAGGCGCGTCAATTAGTTGTGTTGGAGGAGAATTAGCAAAAAAAATCCTCGAAACGAATCCAAAACTCAATCGATTTAATTCCATTGTTAAAACCGCTGATGGTTTTCAACAAACGGTAAAAGGGACTTTATCAGTAGATATGTGTTATCGTGGCGTTTCAAAACCTATAACTTTATTTATTGTACCAACTCTCAGTCAAAGTTTATATTTAGGAGTCGATTTTTGGCAAATTTTTGAGTTAGCTCCGGAAATTATTCCGAAAGTAATATCTGAAATTTTGTCACCTATGGATTCACCTTCACCTAATTATATATCTTTAACACCATCTCAGCATCAACGTCTTGAAGCTGTAAAACTTCTATTTCCGTCATACGAGAAGGAGGGTCTTGGTCGAACTTCGTTGATAGAACACACGATCGACACGGGTAACGCCAAGCCTATAACAGCGATATTACCCGATATCACCAGCCATCGAAAAACTTCTTTATGAAGAAATTGATCGGATGTTAGGGGTCATTGAAGAATCGAATAGCCCGTGGAGTTCTCCAATGATTCTAATTCGTAAGCCAGGAAAAGTGAGGGCATGTCTTGATTCAAGAAAGTTGAATTCAGTTACAGTCAAAGACGCACAACCCATTCAACAAATTGAAGCAACCTTTAGTAGATTACCACCAGCCTCATTAATTTCATGTTTAGATCTTAAAGATGCCTTCTGGCAAATTCCACTCGATCCAGCTTCTAGGTTAAAAACAGCCTTCACGGTACCTGGTCGTCCGTTAATGCATTTTGTCGTGGTACCTTTTGGTCTAACGAATGCAGCACAAGCGATGGTACGTTTAATGGAAAAGGTTATTCCACCAGAAATTCGCAACAGAGTAAAAGTATATATCGATGACTTATTGATCCTTTCCGATGATTTCGAAAGTCATCTACAATTACTCATGCTTGTTGCTCATCATTTACGGAAAGCGGGTCTCACAATTAACATTGGGAAAAGCAAATTTTGTCTTCATGAAGTAAAATATTTAGGTCATTTCATCGGTAACGGCGAAATTAAAACTGATCCTTCAAAGATACAGTCAATTGTCGAGTATCCAACGCCAAAATCAGTCCGTCAACTTCGTAGATTTTTAGGAATGGCCGGCTGGTACCGCAAATTCATCGATAATTTTGCTAGTCTTTGCTCGCCAATGACCGACCTTCTTAAGAAATCGAATCATTTCTCCTGGACGCCTGAGGCTCAATTAGCTTTTGAGGATATGAAAACAAGATTGACTACTTCAACTGTTTTGAGAACACCTGATTACAGTAAACCATTTATCATTAACTGTGACGCGAGTCAATGTGGTGTGGGAAGTGTTCTAGCTCAGTTAGGTCCAGATGGATCCGAAGTTCCTTTGGCTTATTGGTCAAAGAAATTAAACAAGAACCAAAGAAATTATACCGTCACAGAACTAGAATGTCTCGCGGCCGTTTTAAGTATCAAACAATTTAGACCTTATATCGAAGGATTAGAATTCACCGTTATAACGGATCATTCTTCACTTAAATGGCTAATGGATCAAAAAGATCTTAGTGGTAGACTAGGTCGTTGGTCACTGAAACTTCAGGGTTTCAATTTTAAAATCCAACATCGAAAAGGGGCTGAAAATAAAGTTGCAGATGCACTTTCGCGTATCCACGAAGACGACGTTTCTGAACTTGAGATCGTCGAACCCATAGTTGATTTGAATTCCTTGGAATTTGACTCTCCCGAATATAATGATCTTAAGAAATACATCACCGAAAATCAAAATCTTCTGCCAGATCTTAAAGAAGTTGACAAGTATGTCTATAAACGAGTTGAATTCTATACCGGAGATGAATTACAAGAACAGCGGTCATGGAAACTTTGGATTCCGAAAGGTTTGTCAAATGAGGTCATTCGTCAAGCACACGAGTCAGCTACTTCTGCTCATGGTGGAATGGGTAAAACCATTGACCGAATTAAACAGAATTTTTTTTGGCCAAAGATGGTAGCACAAATCCGAACATTTATTCAGGCTTGTGAAATTTGTAAAATGACAAAACATCCTAATCAAACGTTAAGAGCACCCATGGGTTTACAAAGTGTTTCTGATCGTCCATTTCAACGTCTTTACGTTGATTTAATAGGGCCATTTCCACGATCAAAAAGTGGTCACATTGGTTTGTTGATCATTCTTGATCATTTTTCCAAATTTCACTTTCTTCTACCTTTAAAAAAATGCACCACCAAACCGATTGTATCATATATGCAGAACGAAATATTTTCAGTCTTTGGCGTTCCAGAAATAATAATTTCTGATAACGGAAGCCAGTTCAAATCTAACGAATTCAAGTTTTTTTTATCCGGATATGGTATAAATCATCTTTTAACTGCAATTTACAGCCCACAAGCTAATGCATCGGAGCGTGTAAATCGCTCAATAATTGCGGCTATAAGAAGCTTTATCGATAATGACCAAACTGAATGGGATGTAAATTTATGTCATATTAACATGTCGTTGAGAAGTTCAAAGCATGTGTCTATCGGCTATTCGCCTTATTTTATGCTTTTCGGACAAAATATGGTCACACATGCATCGACTTACAAGCTCTTACGTCAGCTTGAATTAATAGAACCACCCGATGTTATGGTTGAAAGAGAAGATTTACTAGCTCAAACGAGATCCAAGGCGAAAGAATTGATGAAAAAAGCTTATGACATCAATGTTAAGCAATACAACACCCGCTCAAGGCCTGTGTCGTTTAGAGTTGGACAAGAGGTTTATAGAAGAAATTTTGCTCAAAGCAACTGGCAACAGGGATTTAATTCCAAATTAGCACCTTTGTTTTTAAAAGCTAGAATTCAGAAGAAAATAGGCACCAATAGTTACGTTCTCGAAGACCTGAAAGGTAAAACAATTGGCAAGTTTAACGCTAAAGATATCCGAATATAAAGCGTGAGATTTTATATTATATTTACAATCTATCTTCAGATGAACAGACGAAAAATCTGTTTTGTAATGTGAAACCAAGAAAAGAAAAAAAAAAATAATAAATATGTATACATCAGGAAAACAGCAAAAAAAAAATAATTTAAATAAAAATTTGTTTCGCCAAACAACGAAAATATTACCCTATTAACTTTTAAAAACCAAAGTCGAAAAATTCTTTTGAGTATTGTGAATGCTGTTGCTTACCTCACCGCTACCTTCTCCTCGTCATCGTTCACCAAAGCATTTCGTTTGTAATAAAAAGGAATAAGGGGTTTAAATCATACGATTTTTGGTTATCTTTCATTCTCCCCTTTTCTTATTTGCAAATGTGATTTTTTTGCTGTTGGAATTTGTTGCCGACGCGCAATATCGAATTTTGATTGGTTCTCGTATGAATAACCAACTGTATTGCATGTAAGTGTTAGTGCGAAATTTCGGTTAATCCTAAAAAGATGATGCAATATGTGCACAGTTAAAGAATTTTGAAAAGTGAGTAGACAGTCGTTCAGTAGGATTCACAGAGGCAAGTCAGTTCCTCTCGACTCAAATTAAATTTTTTTTTGTACAGTCCCCGGTTAATAAAATACATTTTTTTACCACATTTTAATTTTCGTTTATTTTGTTTAAAGTTTTAAGATAAAAATTACATATGCATACTTACCTGGTGATTCCTTTTAAACAAAAATACTTTTACCTGGTGATTTCCTTATATAAAAAGAAAATATATATACTTACCTGGTGATTTCCTGTATACATATATACAAAACAAAATACTTTTACCTAGTGATTTCATTAAAGTTATATAAAAAAAATATATATACTTACCTGGTGAATTCCTTTTTAAATACAAAATACTTACCTAGTGATTCCTTTATATATATAAAAAAAATATATATTCTTACCTGGTTATTTCCATGATATAAAAGAATACATATGTATACTTACCTGTTGATTCCTTTATAAAGAAATACATAAATACTTACCTGGTGATTTCATTAAAAAAAGAATATACTTACCTGGTGATTTCCTTTTATTTTACATACAACAAAAATACTCACGTGGTGATTTTATGCAAAATACTCTTATCTGATGATTTCCTTTATATATATAAAATATATATATACTTACCTGGTGATTCCTTTAAATAAAAACATACTTACCTGATGATTTCCTGTATACATATATACAAATCACAATACTTACCTGGTGATTCCTTTATATAAAAAAAAAATATAAAAATACTTACGTGGTGATTTCATTAAAAATACTTTTACCTGGTGATTTCCTTTATATATATAAACTTACCTGGTGATTCCTATATATATACACATATATACTTACCTGATGATTTCCTTTATATAATAAAATATATATATATATATATATATTTACCGGTGATTTCATATAAATTAAAATATACTTACCTGGTGATTTACTGAATACATATATACAAAACTAAAATACTTCTACCTGTTACCTGGTGACGTCCTTGATAAGCAAAGAAATACTTACCCGATGATTCCTTTAATAAAAAATGTTACCTGATGATTCCGCTTCAATAAAAATATTCTTACTTGTAGATTATTAATTAAAGATTATAAAATAAGACAGATATCAAACTTTATAAGAAAATTACCTTTTGGTTGAATCCATTATATAAAAGATAATACTTATCTTGTTAAATTAAAAAAAAAAAAATACATACATATCCCTTGTAAATTTGTGTTATACAAATAATTAGATTTTGAGAAAATTTAAAAAAAAAAAGAAAAGAATGCTTTCACTTGTTTATTCTTGTTAATAAAAAAAAATACTTACCTTTGTCAAACTTATTATATATATTCATAAAAGTTATGAAACATACTTACCTTTGTCAAAGTTATTTATATAAATTAAAAAAAAAATCATAAAAAGTACTTACATTTATAAAAGTTATGAAATATACTTATCTTTGGAAAGCTGTATATATATTACTCATTTTTTTTTGTATCCTATATTTTTGTGTAAACAAAATACCAAATCTAAAATTTATGAAATAGGCATGATTGCCAGTATTATCTCCTATTAAGAACATTATTAAATAAAGTAAATAATTCATACTTTACACTGCAAGAAATTTGTATGCAACAAATTCAAGAATATTGAACGAGGCCTCGTAAACAAAAAAAAAAAAGTAAGTCACTTTAATTCATATTAATATAATATTTATAGATAAATAAGTAATGTAAGATCATAATTGATAGTAATGAAATAATTTTATATATATACATGTTGCTCTTAGATATATATTAAATAAAACAACAAAATGAATGTTTATGTAATTAATACAAAATTCTATCTTGTTATTTCAATTTTGGATATGATTTAGGATACTTGATCCTATGCTGGACGGATAAGGATAAATGGGGGAAAGCGAATTTGGGGTCGCCTTAAATTATTTGTAGCGACCAAGGTTGGGTATGGGTTTAGAGCAAAAGATATAAAATTTTTGACTAACATCACAAAAGTTTTATTTTTTGCTGGTTAGACCGTGTGAATGAGTCACGAATTTTCATATTACCATTTTTACTATTTTATAGATGCACTCAATTAATTATCGTAATGGATGTTTATTATCCCAATGGGGCAAAAACCCCCCCCAAAGCCGACGAGCTAGTCTATTTAATAGTAGTGCATCGATGCCCTAAGGATAATAGTATACATAGTAAGATATTTTGCGTCTTTCTAGTATATAAAATTTTCAAAACATTACATAATTTGGCGTCCAACGTGGGGCAAGATCGTTTTCGACCTAATTTTTATAAAAAAAAAAATATAAATAAAGAGGTAATAATAAAATTTCCTCAGTCTTGCTCCAACAAATTCTCAATAGATCATCTGTAGATTACAATAGCTCTTTTATCTAAATTTAAAATTACATCACTGATTTCAATTCTTGAAATTTTTGTTTGCTTTGAAGGTTGGCCTTCAGTAAAACCAAAATGAATTCGGTTTTGTACGTTTAGCGTTTTGTTTTTGTCGAGCAACCATTTGTAATTGCAAGTTTCTGGATCGATTCGAAAATTTGACCAGTGGATTTTTCTCGACAAAGTTAATATATGTATTAAGCTTCAAACATTTTTTTTTTTACAAAGTGACTCATTTCATGATCTGATAAGTTTTCAAAAAAAAAAAAAATATATATACTTTCCTTTCCCCTATCCCTCGTCTAGCATGGATCTATTATTATATGATATAGAAATCTATTTTCGTTTATTTATAATTATTTTGTAATTGAATACAAATGAAAGAATTTTTTTTTAGTAGATGTTAAATCATACAACACACAATAAAAAAAAAATATTAATTTATATTTTGATTCTATAATTGAAGCAAGAGATATATATTAATAAAGAGAAAGATATAGTATATCTGTATAGTTATATATCTGTATAGATATATTCTATTTATATTATTTATAATTTGATAGGATATTGAATATATATAAAAGGATACCTACAATTTAGTAATAATAATTTAATAATAATTCCACTCCGACATAGTTCTGAAAATCTCCGTTTACCTGATTTAGGTAACGAGACTCAAGAGGTCTGTTCGATTTGCCAAACTCGAATTTTCAATTCAACAGAAAATGTAGTTACCGTGTGTGACCACCATTTTCATAATCATTGCTTAACACAATGGCTTACTACCGCGACTACATGTCCTTCTTGCAGAGGCGACATATCACATTCTTCTCGAGTGATCCCAGCCACATACACTCAGCCACCTCCAGGACTGTCTATGTCTCCTACAGGTGCAGCCGGTTTAGTTGCCCAAGGAGCAGTACCTAAACCAAACAGACCTAATACCAGGTCACAAACTAACTCTCAACTAGGACAATTTCAGTTCGACGAGTTAAGAGGAAACTTGAATCATGGTAATAGGGGTCGCCGTGAGAATAGGCAGCAGCAACAACAGCGAGCTCACAACAACCACCAACAAGGTGTAAATCCTGACGAACATTTTAGGGATAGACCCAATTTAGGTCAACCGAGGGCTGAATCAGTTCAGAACAATGAGGCTGGAGTTAGGGTGGAATCCCTAGACCAGGTTCAACGACTGATCAACCTATCGCTTAATTCCCGTGATAATGAAATGCTTGCCCGGCTATCTCAGGTGATTGAGGATAACGTGGCATCTGCCTTAGCTAACATTAACTTTGGTACAGCCAGCCGTGGTCCTCCAAGCAACCCTAGAAACACTCCTAATCCTGAATTTAGTTCATGGCCGCAAGATAACCCAACACGAGGTCGCATACCACCTTTTCAGAACCATCAACAACAAAATCCTTCACGGATTGACGTTTCAGGTATTTCGACCGCAGTAAAAATTGCGAACATAATTTCGAGTTGGCGAGTTAAGTTTTAAGGTTTGAATTCAAGCATGCCTGTCGATGATTTTATTTATAGAATTCAGATGTTGACTCTTGAAAATCTTAACGGTGATTATGATTTACTTTGCAAAAATGCACAAACAAATATTAATCGAAGGAAAAGGCAGGGAATGGTTTTGGAGATTTCACAAACATAACCGGTATTTCACTTGGGATATCCTAGTAAATGCTTTACGCGGTGATTTCAAAGATATGAGAACAGATTTTGACATTCGTGAGCTCATACGTTGTAGGAAACAGAAAGAGAAAGAGAAAGAGAAAGAGAAGTTTGACGAATTTTATGATTCAGTGCTTAAACTCACCGATAGTCTTCGAATGCCTCTTCCTGAACCCGAATTAGTTGAGATTTTAACCAGAAACTTACGTCAAGAATTACGTCTTGAACTGTTACATATTCCCATTCGGACTGTAGCCGAGTTACGAAAGGTTTGTGATAGGCGAGAGCGTTTTAATCAAGAAATATCTCAAGTCAACCAAACGTATCGTTCACCATACCGAACTCCCTTCAGAAATCCGCCTAATAACGCTGCCGAACATCGTCGACAAATTTCATCATTAGAACCTTCAAGCCCTTCCATTTCCGAAGTAAACTCTCAGACTCCTGAATTAACAAATGAATCAGATAACATTCAGTCGAATTGTGCCATAACACGAATCTCTTGCTGGAATTGCGATGAGGAAGGTCACCGATGGGATAATTGTACAAATAGCGTTCGTAAATTGTTTTGTTATGGTTGTGGTTTATCAAACGTTTATGAACCCCAGTGTCCTAACTGTCAGCTTAATTTAAACCGACGACAGGGTGTGAGTCAGATCGCCAATTCTCACCTGTCATCTTTCCCGGCGATCAAAAAAGTATAAAAACTCACTTACCTAGTAAATTAAACACTTTTAACGGTATTATAGCATCGAGTAGCATTGTTTCAGAAGAGATTTCATCAACAAAAAATAATTTCAGATAAAAACAAAATCAGCATTCTACAACCTTTTCATTCCGACCGATCACAATCTTCACCCAATCCTTTATTTGAAAAGAAGCAAAGTCAATTAGTGGTTTTAAAACCATATCATGTTCGATTTCGCGAATATAAAGAAGCCCGACGTAGAATTTTGGTTTCACAGAAACAACCTACAACACCGATTAAGAAATCTAAAAGATCCACTAAACGTCTTCGGCGGTTTTGGAAAAATATTCGGAATAATCGTAAATGCCTGCGCTCTTCGCTCAGCTCTATCAATTTTCGATTAAAAGACGTTCGACCATATGCTGTCGTATCTTTTCTCGACAATACAGTCGAAGGTTTGTTAGATTCAGGCGCGTCAATTAGTTGTGTTGGAGGAGAATTAGCAAACAAAATCCTCGAAACTAATCCAAAACTCAATCGATTTAATTCCATTGTTAAAACCGCTGATGGTTTTCAACAAACGGTAAAAGTGACTTTATCAGTAGATATGTGTTATCGTGGCGTTTCAAAACCTATAACTTTATTTATTGTACCAACTCTCAGTCAAAGTTTATATTTAGGAGTCGATTTTTGGCAAATTTTTGAGTTAGCTCCGGAAATTATTCCGAAAGTAATATCTGAAATTTTTTCACCTATGGATTCACCTTCACCTTATTATATATCTTTAACACCATCTCAGCATCAACGTCTTGAAGCTGTAAAACTTCTATTTCCGTCATACGAGAAGGAGGGTCTTGGTCGAACTTCGTTGATAGAACACACGATCGACACGGGTAACGCCAAGCCTATAACAGCGATATTACCCGATATCACCAGCCATCGAAAAACTTCTTTATGAAGAAATTGATCGGATGTTAGCTCTAGGGGTGATTGAAGAATCGAATAGCCCGTGGAGTTCTCCAATGATTCTAATTCGTAAGCCAGGAAAAGTGAGGGCATGTCTTGATTCAAGAAAGTTGAATTCAGTTACAGTCAAAGACGCACAACCCATTCAACAAATTGAAGCAACCTTTAGTAGATTACCACCAGCCTCATTAATTTCATGTTTAGATCTTAAAGATGCCTTCTGGCAAATTCCACTCGATCCAGCTTCTAGGTTAAAAACAGCCTTCACGGTACCTGGTCGTCCGTTAATGCATTTTGTCGTGGTACCTTTTGGTCTAACGAATGCAGCACAAGCGATGGTACGTTTAATGGAAAAGGTTATTCCACCAGAAATTCGCAACAGAGTAAAAGTATATATCGATGACTTATTGATCCTTTCCGATGATTTCGAAAGTCATCTACAATTACTCATGCTTGTTGCTCATCATTTACGGAAAGCGGGTCTCACAATTAACATTGGGAAAAGCAAATTTTGTCTTCATGAAGTAAAATATTTAGGTCATGTCATCGGTAACGGCGAAATTAAAACTGATCCTTCAAAGATACAGTCAATTGTCGAGTATCCAACGCCAAAATCAGTCCGTCAACTTCGTAGATTTTAAGGAATGGCCGGCTAGTACCGCAAATTCATCGATAATTTTGCTAGTCTTTGCTCGCCAATGACCGACCTTCTTAAGAAATCGAATCATTTCTCCTGGACGCCTGAGGCTCAATTAGCTTTTGAGGATATGAAAACAAGATTGACTACTTCACCTGTTTTGAGAACACCTGATTACAGTAAACCATTTATCATTAACTGTGACGCGAGTCAATGTGGCGTGGGAAGTGTTCTAGCTCAGTTAGGTCCAGATGGATCCGAAGTTCCTTTGGCTTATTGGTCAAAGAAATTAAACAAGAACCAAAGAAATTATACCGTCACAGAACTAGAATGTCTCGCGGCCGTTTTAAGTATCAAACAATTTAGACCTTATATCGAAGGATTAGAATTCACCGTTATAACGGATCATTCTTCACTTAAATGGCTAAGAAATACATCACCGAAAATCAAAATCTTCTGCCAGATCTTAAAGTAGTTGACAAGTATGTCTATAAACGAGTTGAATTCTATACCGGAGATGAATTACAAGAACAGCGGTCATGGAGACTTTGGATTCCGAAAGGTTTGTCAAATGAGGTCATTCGTCAAGCACACGAGTCAGCTACTTCTGCTCATGGTGGAATGGGTAAAACCATTGACCGAATTAAACAGAATTTTTGTTGGCCAAAGATTGTAGCACAAATCCGAACATTTATTCAGGCTTGTGAAATTTGTAAAATGACAAAACATCCTAATCAAACGTTAAGAGCACCCATGGGTTTACAAAGTGTTTCTGATCGTCCATTTCAACGTCTTTACGTTGATTTAATAGGGCCATTTCCACGATCAAAAAGGGGTCACATTGGTTTGTTGATCATTCTTGATCATTTTTCCAAATTTTACTTTCTTCTACCTTTAAAAAAATTCACCCCAAACCGATTGTATCATATATGCAGAACGAAATATTTTCAGTCTTTGGCGTTCCAGAAATAATAATTTCTGATAACGGAAGCCAGTTTAAATCTAACGAATTCAAGTTTTTTTTATCCGGATATGGTATAAATCATCTTTTAACTGCAATTTACAGCCCACAAGCTAATGCATCGGAGCGTGTAAATCGCTCAATAATTGCGGCTATAAGAAGCTTTATCGATAATGACCAAACTGAATGGGATGTAAATTTATGTCATATTAACATGTCGTTGAGAAGTTCAAAGCATGTGTCTATCGGCTATTCGCCTTATTTTATGCTTTTCGGACAAAATATGGTCACAAATGCATCGACTTACAAGCTCTTACGTCAGCTTGAATTAATAGAACCACCCGATGTTATGGTTGAAAGAGAAGATTTACTAGCTCAAACGAAAGAATTGATGAAAAAAGCTTATGACATCAATGTTAAGCAATACAACACCCGCTCAAGGCCTGTGTCGTTTAGAGTTGGACAAGAGGTTTATAGAAGAAATTTTGCTCAAAGCAACTGGCAACAGGGATTTAATTCCAAATTAGCACCTTTGTTTTTAAAAGCTAGAATTCAGAAGAAAATAGGCACCAATAGTTACGTTCTCGAAGACCTGAAAGGTAAAACAATTGGCAAGTTTAACGCTAAAGATATCCGAATATAAAGCGTGAGATTTTATATTATATTTACAATCTATCTTCAGATGAACAGACGAAAAATCTGTTTAGTAATGTAAAACCAAGAAAAGAAAAAAAAAAATAATAAATATGTATATATCAGGAAAACAGCAAAAAAAAAATAATTTAAATAAAATTTTGTTTTGCCAAACAACGAAAATATCACCCTATTAACTTTTAAAAACCAAAGTCGAAAAATTCTTTTGAGTATAGTGAATGCTGTTGCTTACCTCACCGCTACCTTCTCCTCGTCATCGTTCACCAAAGCATTTCGTTTGTAATAAAAAGAAATAAGGGGTTTAAATCATACGATTTTTGGTTATCTTTCATTCTCCCCTTTTCTTATTTGCAAATGTGATTTTTTTGCTGTTGGAATTTGTTGCCGACGCGCAATATCGAATTTTGATTGGTTCTCGTATGAATAACCAACTGTATTGCATGTAAGTGTTAGTGCGAAATTTCGGTTAATCCTAAAAAGATGATGCAATATGTGCACAGTTAAAGAATTTTGAAAAGTGAGTAGACAGTCGTTCAGTAGGATTCACAGAGGCAAGTCAGTTCCTCTCGACTCAAATTAAATTTTTTTTTGTACAGTCCCCGGTTAATAAAATACATTTTTTTACCACATTTTAATTTTCGTTTATTTTGTTTAAAGTTTTAAGATAAAAATTACATATGCATACTTACCTGGTGATTCCTTTTAAACAAAAATACTTTTACCTGGTGATTTCCTTATATAAAAAGAAAATATATATACTTACCTGGTGATTTCCTGTATACATATATACAAAACAAAATACTTTTACCTAGTGATTTCATTAAAGTTATATAAAAAAAATATATATACTTACCTGGTGAATTCCTTTTTAAATACAAAATACTTACCTAGTGATTCCTTTATATATATAAAAAAAATATATATTCTTACCTGGTTATTTCCATGATATAAAAGAATACGTATGTATACTTACCTGTTGATTCCTTTATAAAGAAATACATAAATACTTACCTGGTGATTTCATTAAAAAAGTGTGAGTGCCGGGACTCACGGTTAAGATGTGTAAACATCAACATTCGTCCGAATGCCTCATAGACCGAGAGCCTACATCAAATTTAGGGTGTGGATGATAGCAAAAATTCATTGGGAATTTTTATATAGATCTTAAATTTTCATAAGCAAATTTGAAAATCGGTAATGATGCATGGAAAATGCGTTTTTTATTTTACCGACAAAGGCCCCAACCACGCTTATAAAAAGTTAAGATCTATCTAAACATACCAGTGAATTTTTGCGATCACTCACACCCACAAACAGCAGTGGGCTCTTAGTCAATCATTAAAATTATATTTAAAAATATTTTCCAGTCAATGACCTTATTTCGTCCATGTACTATAATATGGTCTAAGCAACCAACCACACTTCAACCCAAACTGAACTCGACTTTTTGATTTCGTATATAAACACTCAGCGTTTAGTTACTGAGCGTACAAAGCGTTGAACGCACTCAATTTCCGTGAAGCTCAGAACAGAGATTATGGATAATTCGTAAGTCTGCTATTACACGATGAATCTAGTTGCATGCGCCTTCTTCGAATTCTTTTTTATTTCGTCCGCTGTTTCAAGCGCTATTACACGTTGAAAACAAAGTCATGAATCTAATTTGACAGTTCTCTTTATTTTTTCATTTTCGTGTTGAGCTGTGCTCAAACAATTAAAAAACGTTTTCTGTTTTTATTTTTGTTTTCTTTATTTGATATATTGAAGAAAGAAAGGTTTGTGTGCCTTTAAATGAATATCAGTCAAGAAAAGCAATAATTTATTTTATTTATGTTGTTTTTAAAGATGAATTTCTCATTTATGGAAAGCCTATAAGGCTATCAATAACAGTGCGTTGCATCGAAATTTACGCTTTGAACAACAAAACCATATGAAGCAGAACAGTAAAAAACGGACAAGAGAAAAGAGAAACGTCAAATAGTTGCATCGAAAATTTTACTCACGCGACACCGGTCACTTTTTTTCCGTCTCATCTTTTCGATTTTTTTTCTCTTTTGCACTTACGTAGTTCGAAAAGTCGCATGCGTCTAGATGCATCGTGTAATAGCAGACTAATCTCTGGCTCAGAATCAAAATCACGACCACGGCTATAAGATAAGAATCACGACTACAAGATACGTTACGTTTTTTTTCACCCTAACGCCAGTATAGATGTTTACACATCAAAAATCTATGGAACTGAAAGGAAAACAAAATAGGAAAACTGCTCTGGTCTCAAAGCAGTCATGTAATTGAAAAAAAGTAATGCAAAGAATACAAAATACGGATAAAGGTAGCTGCAAACAAACGCGATAGCGGTGGCGATCACGATAAAATTGTGGATGCCTTACACATAAATCAATGAAAGGCACACATCTACACGATTGAAGTGTGCTTTGATTTTTATATGAGGCATCCACATTTTTATCGTCACCGCCATCGCGTTGGTTTGCGCGTAGCCTAATGCTAAAGAAGCGTTATAAAGAGTCTCGTAAATCTTGGCCCACGACTCACAGGGCAACTGGTCTTCCATCTTATCTTTTTTGTCTTTCGCACTCATTATGTTCGAATAGAGTCAGACGCAAAGAATCATCGTGTAATAGGGGCTTAATATATCCTCTAAGCAGCCAACCAAATTTCAACCCGAACTGAACTCGACATTTCGATTTCGTATATAAATACTCAACGTTTAGTTACTGAACGTACATATTGTTGAACGCACTCAATTTTCGTAAAGCTCAGAATCACGATCACGACCACGATCACGTTTTCTTTTCACCCTACCGCCAGTATAGATGTTTACACATCAAAAAAGAATATACTTACCTGGTGATTTCCTTTTATTTTACATACAACAAAAATACTCACGTGGTGATTTTATGCAAAATACTCTTATCTGATGATTTCCTTTATATATATAAAATATATATATACTTACCTGGTGATTCCTTTAAATAAAAACATACTTACCTGGTGATTTCCTGTATACAAATCACAATACTTACCTGGTGATTCCTTTATATAAAAAAAAAATATAAAAATACTTACGTGGTGATTTCATTAAAAATACTTTTACCTGATTTCCTTTATAACGGGTGATTTTTTAGCTGGTTTGGTTTTGGCAACACTGGTTTTGACAGCTGACGTGTGTTTAGTACCTTGTGTCACTGTCAAACAGCTTCAGTTTGGTTTGCAATTTAACCATGGATCGTCTTACAAATGAACAACGCTTGCAAATTATTGAATTTTACTATCAAAATTCGTGCTCGGTTCGAAATGTTCATCGCGCGCTGCTTCCATTTTATGGTCGGCATTCTCGACCTTCTGAGCAGTCTATTCGGAAGATTGTGACCAAATTTCGCACCAAATTTACTTTGTTGGACATTAAACCACCAACACGTTTACGTACTGTGCGTAGTGAAGAAAATATTGCGGCCGTATCAGCTAGTGTGACAGAAGACCGCGAAATGTCGATTCGGCGCCGTTCCCAGCAGTTAGGCCTTTGTTACAGCACTACGTGGAAAATTTTGCGGAAGGATTTAGGCGTAAAGCCTTTTAAGATACAGCTGGTGCAAGAACTAAAGCCAGCCGACCTACCACAACGCCGAATTTTTGGTGAATGGGCTCTTGGAAAGCTGGCCAAGGATCCGCTTTTTTATCGAAAAATTGTGTTCAGCGATGAGGCTCATTTTTGGTTGAATGGGTACGTAAATAAGCACAATTGCCGCGTTTGGAGTGAAGATCAGCCAGAAGCATTGCAACAGCTACCAATGCATCCCGAAAAAGCCACTGTTTGGTGCGGTTTATGGGCCGGCGGCATTATTGGGCCATATTTCTTCAAAGATGATGCGAATCGCAGCGTTACTGTCAATGGTGAACGCTACCGAGCGATGATAACAAACTTTTTTTTGCCCGAAATGGAAGTTCTTGACTTGCATGATATGTGGTTTCAACAAGACGGTGCCACATGCCACACAGCACGCGAAACAATGGCGCAATTGCGAGGCGAGTTTGGTGAACAGTTAATTTCACGTTTCGGGCCGGTCAATTGGCCGCCTAGATCGTGCGATTTGACACCATTAGACTATTTTTTGTGGGGGTATGTCAAGGCTAATGTCTATAGGGACAAGCCCGCTTCGATTGACGCACTGGAAGCCAACATCCATGCATTCATTCGTGAGATACCGGCCGATATGTGTGAAAGAGTATGCCAAAATTGGACTCAGCGGATGGGCTACCTGAGACGCAGCCGCGGTCAACATTTGCATGAAATTATCTTTAAACATTAAATTGCAAGGTTCAAACTATCGATTCAAATAAATATTTCATTCGTATTTTCGAATTTTTTGTGTTTTTTTTTTAAAAAAAGTTCTAAACCTCTTAAAAAATCACTCATTATATATAAACTTACTTGGTGATTCCTTTATATATACACATATATACTTACCTGATGATTTCCTTTATATAATAAAATATATATATATATATATATACTTACCGGTGATTTCATATAAATTAAAATATACTTACCTGGTGATTTACTGAATACATATATACAAAACTAAAATACTTCTACCTGTTACCTGGTGACGTCCTTGATAAGCACAGAAATACTTACCCGATGATTCCTTTAATAAAAAATTTTACCTGATGATTCCGCTTCAATAAAAATATTCTTACTTGTAGATTATTAATTAAAGATTATAAAATAAGATAGATATCAAACTTTATAAGAAAATTACCTTTTGGTTGAATCCATTATATAAACGATAATACTTATCTTGTTAAATTAAAAAAAAAAAATACATACATATCCCTTGTAAATTTGTGTTATACAAATAATTAGATTTTGAGAAAATTTTTCAAAAAAAAAGAAAAGAATGCTTTGACTTGTTTATTCTTGTTAATAAAAAAAAATACTTACCTTTGTCAAACTTATTATATATATTCATAAAAGTTATGAAACATACTTACCTTTGTCAAAGTTATTTATATAAATAAAAAAAATAATCATAAAAAGTACTTACATTTATGAAACCTATATATTTATAAAAGTTATGAAATATACTTATCTTTGGAAAGCTGTATATATATTACTCATTTTTTTTTGTATCCTATATTTTTGTGTAAACAAAATACCAAATCTAATATTTATGAAATAGGCATGATTGCCAGTATTATCTCCTATTAAGAACATTATTAAATAAAGTAAATAATTCATACTTTACACTGCAAGAAATTTGTATGCAACAAATTCAAGAATATTGAACGAGGCCTCGTAAAGAAAAAAAAAAAAAAAGTAAGTCACTTTAATTCATATTAATATAATATTTATAGATAAATAAGTAATGTAAGATCATAATTGATAGTAATGAAATAATTTTAGGGTCAGGTTTCCATTACGAACATTGAAGGAACAAAACAAATTTTTTTTTTTTAATGTTGTGAAATAGCGTATAAAACAAGAAAAATATATTTTTTTAGTGCGGAAATAGTTATTAACAAAGATATAAACAATTAAATTTTGCACCATAGCTTCATGAAAACAGATTAATTTACTTCATAAATGCACTGCAAAATGGTTATTTGCGATTTTCTGTGTAGAAAAATTTCCAGTTAATTAAAAACAATCATAAAACAATATAAAAGTTATAAACAATTAACATAATTAAAGAAGTAAAAGTGGATGCGATTGACAGATTAAAAATAGTAGCTTAAAAGCAAATGTGGTTTTCACCAAAAAGTATACAACGTTTCTGATATAATTTTATCAGTGAAAATGTTTTTGTTTTCAGTTCGGTTGATATCAAGTTTTTTTGTAATAAACAGTACTGTGGGTGGCCCGCTTCGCGGGTTCAAAGGATTTTAACTCCCTTTTTAAGGTACAGTCCCGCTCACGCAACTCCGTTGCTCCGCTTAGGGTATGTTCAGTCGCCAGGCAGGCGCCTATTTCGGCAGTTTGGTATGTTTTCAATTTTTTTGTAATAAACAGTACTGTAGCTGACCTACTAGAAAATATGATATCAAAAGGGTTGCATACTTTTAGGAAAACAGCCTTTTTCATATTTTGTTTTGTATAGTAAGTAGTTTAATGGGAAGGACCTAAGCAAACTTAAATTGTTTATAACTTTGTTAATAATCATTTCCGCACAAAATAATTATTATTTTCGTGCTTTATGGCCCAGCTGGCGTCCAAAACATATTTTTTCATATTTTTGTTTTAATGTTCCTAATGGAAACCTGAGCCTAATTTTATATATATACATGTTGCTCTTAGATATATATTAAATAAAACAACAAAATGAATTTTTATGTAATTAATACAAAATTCTATCTTGTTATTTCAATTTTGGATATGATTTAGGATACTTGATCCTATGCTGGACGGATAAGGATAAATGGGGGAAAGCGAATTTGGGGTCGCCTTAAATTATTTGTAGCGACCAAGGTTGGGTATGAGTTTAGGGCAAAAGATATAAAATTTTTGACTAACATCACAAAAGTTTTATTTTTTGCCGGTTAGACCGTGTGAATGAGTCACGAATTTTCATATTACCATTTTTACTATTTTATAGATGCACTCAATAATTATCGTAATGGATGTTTATTATCCCAATGGGGCAAAAACCCCCTCCAAAGCCGACGAGCTAGTCTATTTAATAGTAGTGCATTGATGCCCTAAGGACAATAGTATACATAGTAAGATATTTTGCGTCTTTCTAGTATATAAAATTTTCAAAACATTACAACACGCTTCACAAATGTGGTTCTAAGCATATGAAACATATTGGAGCGATAGCGACACACTACTCCACAACACACCACACAAGATAGATGTGGTTCCGGCTTAATGTAAACAAATGGGTTTTGGAGTGTGGATTGTGGAACCATAAGAAGAAATAGAGGAACGGGCATATCGAGGAAAAAATGAAGCATTTTTCGAGATAGTAGCCGCGTTTTATTATCGCCATTAACCCATATGGTTCACCCCGATATAATAAAACGATACGGATCCAAATGAAAACAGTGTCGTATGCTCTTTTCTTTTTGTCTTATGTTTGTTTACTTTTCATGTAGATACTGTCTTTTTTTCTCACACTACAGTTTGTACACCCTACCGACTGAAGAGCCGTCTACCCGCCAAAGTAAGAACCTATTTCTGGATCCATAAAGCAAACCCCGATAGAAACCTAGATCCAAATTTGTTTTTGTATTCCGTGTTAAAAGATAACCCAGACCCGTGGATAATAAAACGCGGCTAGTGTGAGTTACACAAACCCAAATGCATTCACACAGGGAAGGCATGCAGTTAGCGCCCGAAGAAATTTTTAGTTTTTTTTTTGAGGAATTTGTTTTGAGATTTTAAACCCTCCAAATAGAAAAAAAAGCTAAATAAAGTGAATATATGCTATTCTTCATTGAAATAAAAATATAAAACCACAAGCGGTGCTCCGTTAAATCCTGTAAAAACACCTATAACAAGCAGTGCAATTTTTGTTAATTTCAGAGGTAATCTGTGTTCCATATTCCACGTAAAGTCAGTAAAATTACTCTGCACTAAGGGTGCTCAATGCATTTGAGCGCCTTGCCATCATCAACAAAAGCTAATTCGACCCTGGGTGAGAATTTCAATTTTGACAGATAGGCACCTGACATTATGTATTACCACGTTTCAAAGTATATTTGTATTTTCAACAAATTTGCCTTTGTTATAGCAAAATGCTATGGAATATCAATTTTAAAGTATTCTTCGACAATGTATTTACATAAAAAAACATCACATCACATTAATTTATGTGGAATTACAGACACAATGAAAAGATTGTTAACTATATATATATATGTAGTACCTATAATATTATATTTTAGCAGTCGTATCTATTAGATTTCTTTAGAACACTCTTGGACAGTTGTCCAACTAGCCACTGTCTAAATATTTGGACATCTCTGTTAAGAATTATTTAATATAAGCGCGTTTACATAAGCCGCACACGTATATGTTTAGACCTTTAAATTAAAGTTATCCAAACACCTCCTTAAAAGTAGAATTGAAATTTGTTAAGTCGTAAATTGTTTTAAATGTTGTAAGCCTGTCTTCAAGAGAGGAGGAAAAAAAGCATAGTCAGTTAAAAGAGTAATTGTAATCTTAAAATTTTAATGATTGAAATCAATAGCATGGTTATTTAAAAATAAATTCGGAAATTTGTGACCACAGTACCTAAAAATGTGGTCTAGGGTACAGATTTTCATTATTTTTCTAAATATTGCTATTATTACTTAACCAAGCGAGATAGATTTTTTTCTTATTTTTTCAAGAACAGGTACAACCTACCCTATCACCCGTTACCCGCTTGACTTTGAGTTACGGGAAACCCTGTATACCTCTTCCTTATCTTCTTATTCTAAGTCCCCTTTCACACGAGGAAACTGAGTTTCCAGCAACTTTGAGTTTTGGTGGTGAGAAGGGCGCGAAGTAAGAGGGGGAAACGAAATCTCCCCGGTCGACGATTTGAAGAGATTTTTTTGACGTTTCTTTTTACATTTTCGTAGTGTTTGGCTTTTTCTTTTATTTGAAATTCGTATTTTAGTTAGAAAATCTGTTGTGCCCAGTGCCTGTGCGTGAAAAATTAAAAACAATGAATACAAAATTTTTTTGGACAAAAGAAGCAATAGAAAAATGAATTTACCTTTATCAGGAACATGAAAATTTTTATAATCGATAGGGTGAAGAGGAGCGATTCCTATTATAATATTCAAGAAGAATTAAAAAAAGATAATCCGCGCGTGACGATACAAATAATAAAAGCGAAACTTACAAATTTGCGTACGCAATACGTGCGCGATCTGAAGGAAGTTGAGGCTTCAAAGAAAAGTGGTGCGGGAGTGGACGACATATATGTTCCCAAAGTGTGGTTTTATGACCAATTACATTTTCTTAAATCATACATAAACACAAGACCATCTACATCAAGCCTCGATGACATGGAAAAAGAATCCACTGATGATGCTGAGGAAATCAGTAGTCAAAACATTTCAAAACCCCTATCAGAAGAAGGAAGTAGTTCTAGGAAAAAAAAAAGTATGTATAAATGTATATGTACATCATTTAAACATTTTATTTTTATCTTTATAATTTTCAAGAAGAACATTATTAAAAATTCATTTCTTAAGCATATTAAGCATATTGGCTCTGCCATTCAACGCTGCCTTCGTTGTTGAAGTATTCAATAAATACTTGTCTTATTTTTTCTGCTGCTCCTTTATGTGGATTATTGACTGCATCCAAAACAGCATCATCACTCGAGCTAGTCCTTTTCCTTGCGCAACTATTTATGTAATTCTCGTCATCTGATAGCAAGAAATTGTGTAGGACTAAACAAGCTAATCCCACAATTTCCACTTTCTCAACATGCAAGTCTATAATTGATTGGAGAACTCTAAATCTATTGGCCAAAATTCCAAATGCGTGCTCAACGACATGTATAGCACGGGAAAGACGATAGTTGTATATTTTGTTCTCCTTTGATTGTGTGTGGTAAGGATACGGCTTCATTATATGTTTCTGCAGAGGAAAGGCATCATCGCCAACAATAACATATGGAAGAACTCTGTTATTCCCCATTGTTTTATCTCCTGGAAGTTGACTGTCGATAGCTCCTTTAAATTTGCTTTGAGCTTATAACCCAGCATCATTGGTTCGACCATTGCATCCTATATCCACATAAATGAAGCGACAATTACCGTCAACAAGTGCAAGCAAAATAATGCTATTTGTTCCTTTGTAATTATGGTAAAATGCACCATCTTTACGTTGTGAACGAAAGTTTATATGTTTCCCATTTTAAAGCAAAAAATGAATCAAAAATATTCATGGCTAGGCCAACAAGTGGTTTTTGAAATAAACAAAATCCAATCTGAAGACATTCAGGAAGAGGCCGCTTGGGCCATTCAATCTGTCTTAAGGGAGCACGTTCAAAAAGATAGACTTGCTCGTAGGCTCAGAACCACTACTTTCAGCTCCGATAGCAGTAAAAGTTCATTTGCTGGATCAATGTCTTTGACGTCTAGGCGCTGTTGCTGGCAAATGGAGAGGAGTAGGGAGGAAGTATGGATAAGGAAGAGGCAGTAAGGTAGAGGACAGAAAAGGAACAAAGCTAGGAATAAAAAGGAAAGGGAAATAGGAATGAAAGAGAGATGGAAGGAGTGTCTAGTTCCGAGGACGCGGCCTGCTAGCGATGCACAGCTGAGCTCGACGGATGGGGAGGGATCTGGCCCCGAAACTAAACCTCACTAGCAGACAAAAACACAAATCAGGCCTGGTCTCAAAAGAGGTGAAAAAGGGACGGACACTCACCACACACAAGGGCACTGCTGATGTTGTTGCAGTGTGGCCATTACCCACCCATCCACGGAAATCTGTGGCCATGTTTAGATTTCCCCAAAGACGGTGGATGATCGCGTTCAGATCATACCATCTTCACCGAAAGCGTTTGGCTACCTTAGGCACCCCTGCAAATTATCGCTTCAAAACGACATGTTCCGTTCAAACGAAACAAGTAAACACATAACTTTCGACAAAAGAGGCGTTTATTTGAAGTTTTCTTTGGAATTAAACATTAATCTTTAACATGTAACAAAGTTAACAAAAAGAATGATATCCAAGATGGATTATATATGAAAATTATTGTGTATACTTTATCTTTAAAGACAAAATGACTCGTAACCTATATTTGACTTTCTATATTTCAAACCAAATTAAACAAAACAGAAAAAAAAAGAATAATGAACAGCAAAAAAAAAAAAAAACAAACACGGTGACTCTGTTGCATTTCTTTACAGGGCTATCATCCTAAAAAAAAAACGGTACCCTTTTTGATACTTACAGAAGGAAGACTGGTGGTTAAATTCCCTACCTTCACAGAGCTCTTTGGAGGTGGTTTAACGACTAAAAACAAAACACAAAAATGATAGGCCCGGAAACACAACCTTTTCACTTACATACGTTTTCAAAGCCTAAGAAAAAACAAGATTATGTAAATAATATAAGTTACTAATAATAACGCAAATTAATAATAATAATGTAAATTACTAATAATAATGTAAATTGATAATAATAATAAAGAAATGAAGGCAAGTAATCAAATATGATTTAAAAAAAAACTTCAACGCCAAATGACAAAAAAAAACTTAATCTAAATCGGCCAAAAGCAACAATATAAAAGGTTTTTTGAAAGTATCCGGAAATATTGATTATTAAGTATCTGTATATTTATTCTGGTACTTTCCAAACGAATTCTGGTACGAAATTTATTGGAAGTACCCCTTTCCGTACAAAATTAACACGGATTTTTATTGTATATAGGTAAGTTAACGTTGCGTTAAGTATTTAACATAATTTATTATATTTTTCTTATCTTTCTTCTTTTGGTTTCTCTTATTGTTTTAGAACTCACTGTGATAGCTTTCTTTTGTACTTATGTTGGTATATGATTGATATTTCCACTAATGTTTTCCAGTGGGACTCCCGTGGTCATCTATAGTGTTCCAGTTGGCGGCAAACTTGAACCTGAATGTCGTAATCCTTGGACGTTTGGATTTCTGAACAAAAAGGACTGCACAGAAGAAACCAGGAAACCCAGTAATATCAGGTGAAAGTTCTCAGAAACTCTCTGATGGATTCCCAAAAAAAAAATAGATATGGCGGCCGAGACCTTCACTGGCAGCCTGCGACCGCCAACCATTTGAATTTGTCAAATATGCAACCTAAAGAAATTGTATCCACTTTTCAAACCTTACTTTTTCCATTAAAATTACTTTTCATATCTCACCTCACTATATATTTTGATCTATTTATTTTAATGGCTGATTTTGTTACTTTTAGAACACTTCGAGAAAAGGGTAAGTATAGGTACTTCGCGAAATCTTAAATAAAACAAAATTTAGAATCAAAATACTGAATTACTTCTAAAACACCGGGTAAGTACTTTATTTAAACTTATCGCTCCAAAATAGCGCAACACAACCAACAAGTCTTCATAATTAATCAAAACTACAAAAAAATTTTATATATAGAAATTCGATCTGCTGTCGAGAGTCCACCGTAATGTTGACGATCGTTGGACGAACAAAAATGACACCAGACCGTTTATCCTATAGAATCGGCACAGGAACATGCCACTTATGTTTCAGTGAAAGTGGTCTTACTGAAAGCGTGTCTACACTAAAACTAAAACCTCCCAGTTCAATCTACCCTTCTCTCTCACACGAAACAAATTCTTTCATATTCTATCCGACATTATTACTTATCGCTGGATTTTTTGTGGAACCTAACCTACTCGCTTCTACGCACATAAAATCTAGCTTTCCGACTGGATGCGCCTTTCAGTAAAATGTCTGTGTAAACAGGCACTTACGAGGAAATCAGTAGCTAGAGAATTCATTTTTTTTTAAATTTTATTTCCAATTTCTGTCAGACGTAGACTAATTCTCACCTCTTTCTAGACAATTTGAATAACTGTCAGTTTCAATGTGGTATCAACTTTAACCTTATTTGACGTTTGGTGATTTATAGGTTGTTGTATGCCATCCGGGTGCCCACGACAGCGCTCGCCGTCACCATATGACGATGATTCAACACTAGGTGTGGATAGTGTAAAAATAATTTATCCGTACAACCAACCTCCACAAATTTTGAAAGTGTCCATGGAGGAACCTTTGGACGAAACTTTATAAAATGTATTTAAATCTCTTCTATGATAAAACAGTTCCTTCGGTAAATATAATAAATTATTATCTCAAAACTTTGTGCTCATTCATTACCATGGATTCCATTATTCCATTTTCCATTACGATGGATTGTAATTTATACATTTTACTTATTTGATTTATAGATACTATATGGAAAGTTATGGATTCGTAAAAAAGTCTAAATTAAGATTTTGATCATACTTAACAATATAACGATGACATACTTATATCTCTATGTCCATTCGGCTACAGTTCAAACCGGTGCAGTGGGTCTTTTTTCTTTAAACTTGTTACCTACGTACCGAACCTGGAAATTTTGCCGCCCAAGGCAAATTGTTATTTTGCTGCCTCAAATAAAAAAGGAAGATAACGACAACATTAACATTAATTATATAGGGTTTTATTTTTTATTTTATTTATTTATTTTTTTCATTTTTTCTTGTAGTGATTTCTTTTTCTAAAATGCGATTAAGCAAGTCTTAGAATGAAAAGGTTCAGCGAAGTTAGATTTATATTAAGTTTAAGCTTCGAAAATCTAGCTTCACCTAACGCAATACTTGAAGGAAACCTTAATACTAAAGATGATTTATTGATTAATTTGGAATTCAATTGATGAGTGGAAGTGATTTAAAAATCTTTCCGTCCAAAAAAGTCGACGGAAAGATTTATAAATCACTTCCACTCAATCAATTGGAAACCTTAATAGTATCTTAAATGCCGTTAGTAAATTTGTTCATAATTCAAATAAGAAGTGTGAAGCTAAATACATAGTTTAAAATTGACAAAGGTTTGAAATATAACAACACCAGAAGTTTGATTAAATGTATTATTTTCACTCAAGAGATACTTTGCTATAATATCCTTTCGAACTTCGTTGTCTTATTTTTGCTGTTAATGTTGCTTCAAGTTGTTTGCAGCCTGAATTCTACCTTCTTCAAAAAAAGCCGATATTTTGGCTGAGAAATTTATACTGCACAAAGTGCTCATCAAGAGGAAATTAATTGAACATAGATAACGTTAAAAAAAAATCAGCTTAAAATTTTAATTTTGGATCGATTGTTTCAAGATATTTTTCAGATTGATAACGTTGAATCAGACACAAGGAAATCCACTAGATTTTTCATTTTTGTAGTAATATGTTATTAACTTCCTTGTATAATTTTTCAAAAAAAGATTCGTAAGAAGGGTTTATCGAAAGTATTGTCGCAATTTATCAAAATCCTCCAAACAGGTTAAAAAGTCCATCGATTTTGATTGATTCCAGTAAGTATAATTGTTTAATTTATTCATTTATAATAATATATAATAACTAATATTGTTTTTTTTCTATTACTTTTACAGCTGTACGGAAAGATTTTTAACGAGAAAATATCGTTCTGCTATATACTCCACTCCCATTAGGCGTTTTTCTTTTTACCCCTGAGCGGGGCACAGAGCGGGCTCTGAGCGAATAGAGCTCACTCCGAACAGAGCGTGACCTGAGCGCACCGATCTATTTAAGAAACTCAATTGAGCACTGAACTCTCATATCTGTCAAATTACATGAAAATTGTATGAAGTTAGCCGCGCTCTGCTTTGTGCTCGATGTGCTCGGTCATTTTTTTCCGAGCTCATCGAGCGAGCCCCGGTCGAGCTCTGAGCTAAAAAAGAAATGCAAGTTGAGAGCTCGGAGTGCTCCGAGTTAAAAAGTAACATAGTTTTCTTTTTGACAGCTCAGTGCCACGCTCGGGGCTAAAAAAGAAAAACGCCTATTGATGGAAGCAGCGGTGATCGCTTGGATGATGGACTACATTTTTGGTGAACACATGCTGGGAGCTACCCACGCTTTAAAGCCAGGCATTAGTTTCGGTTCGAGAACCGTTGCCAGCGATAGGGTTATAAAAAGGTTTGTCTATAATTATATGTGTGTGTGTAATTCTATAGAGGTAACTTTTTCTGTTTTTTTTTTTTATTATCAGATTTGCTAATTGGTCGCTGAGATAGTGAAGGAAAGCAGAATGGTCAAAGTCCCTTTAAATGGCCACCCCAATCATGACCTTCAAACCAAGGCAAAAAAAAACTTAGGCTAAGGTAGGTTCACATGATTCAAATAAAAATTTGAATTTCTTTTAATTAATTTTAGGTGTATGTAGATAAATGTAAATCGAGACAAAAAGTGCGCTAAAACAAAAACAATAGTCACCACAACAAATTGCACCCACCGGTGAGCGTTATTTAATTTTGGAATAGTGTTATACTAAAAGAGAATAAACAAAGAGAACAAAACAATATTTTAATTAATTAACACGTACTTAGTTTCTAGATTAAGAACAATATTACAGTAGGTTATCACAATTTTGTTTTCTTTATTATATTAACTAAACTAATAAGGAGTAAATATCTCAGCTAGTTTTTAATCATTTCGGATCGATTAGTTTTAATTTAATAAATATCACAGATGTTAGTACTTAAATAGTAATAAAATTAATAAATAAGACAATAACCAAGTAAATAAATAACATTAAGTGACAGTAGCATGCAGTTAATAAATACTAAAAGAAAAACTTGATATGGAGGAGTTTTCAGGTACTGTGTGGAAAATATAGTGCTATTAATAGGATTGTTTTAACAACACCAGGTACTTTGTGCAGGGTGTTTCAACATAAATTAAACAAAAGTTAAATGGATTTAAACCAAAGGCGATATTTTATTTTCCTTCGGGTACTGCGTGAAAACAACAAAGAAACATTCAAGTGAAGTTTAATCAAGTGTTTACAAAACATGTAGTAGGAATATCGTGCGTTTTTTTTTAACGTTTCGGTTTCTATAGAGTGAAACTTTTTTTTTTTTGAGATATTTTCGGGGAGAGTTTTAGTGGGGTGAACTGACTACTGTTTAAGATACTTAGCATGAAATATGCCGATCTTTTTACTACTAAGATTCTCAAGCTCATACATGTGACTTCCTACTTGCTTCACGATTTGACATTTAGTGTATTTTGGTGATAATTTAGCTGATAAGCATTTTGAAGAATCACTCAAAATGAAGTTTCTTTTATACACTTCCTGTCCGGGCAGGTATCTTATCTTTATCGTGCGTGTGTTATACAATTTGGCCGGCCTATCGTTCGCTTTGGAAATATTTTCCCGGATTTGTTTCCTTATGCACTGCAATCGGTTTTGCCTCGGAATGGTCAACAGCTCGCTATCGTCTACAGCGTTAAGTTTTCGCGCCAGTTCATAGCTACTACCGTGCGTGATCATATTGGTGCCGAACAAGGCATAATACGGCGACACTCCGATAGAGCTATGAACGGAACTCCTCAAGGCACACGCTATATCGCTGAGGTGTACATCCCATTCGCGTTGGTCGTTTTTAAGATACGAACGGATAGCAGCTAGCAACGAGCGGTTAACCCTCTCCGACGCATTCGACTGCGGTGCATAATTGGCGGTTTTAAAATGTCTTATGCCATATTTTGCCATAAGGTTTTGGAATTCTTTGGCCAGGAATTGTTTACCATTGTCAGAATGGATGATGTTAGGAACACCAAATACATTAAACACATCTTGACGTAAAAATTGTATGATGCTAGACGAGCCATTAGCGGGTTTCATGAGCCTTTACTATTATTTCTTCTGTGAGACCCGATGGTATCCACATAACCCACGTATGTTGAGACATGACCTCATCGCCTCCATACCTAAATGCGCGTTTGTAAACGAATCCATCCTCGACTTTTAAATCCGGTAATTGTTTTGCGTTTTCTTTTATTGTTTCAATTAGACTAGTGTATTCTTCGGATTTGAATTCGTCGGAGGTCAAATCTATTAGGGGCGCTACTTCTTCAATAGCCAGAGAATCGACATGGACCCGAGAAAGAGTGTCCAGAACTACATTTAGCGTGCCCTTACGGTGCTGTATGTCGAAGGCATACGATTGTAGCAACAGACTCCACCTGGCGAGCTTTCCACTTAGGTCCTTCATGCTCATAAGCCATTGGAGTGATCGGTGATTACTGTAAAATCCATGCCCTCGACATACGGCATGTCACAGCTATCACTGCTGCCATGCACTCTTTCTCGGTCACACTGAAATTTCTCTGGCTCTTACTAAATTTTTGCGAAAAGTACGCAATCGGAACTTCTACGTTTTCATCGTTCTTTTGGAATAGTACGGCACCGATTCCCGCATCCGATGCATCACATTGGATATAAAATCTTTTTGTAAAGTCCGGATGCGAGAGGACCGGTGCCGTGGTTAACGGTGTCTTTAGTTCATCGAACGCCTTCAGTGCCTCATCCGTCATTTTAATTTTCTCGTTTCTCTTTTTAAGCAGGTCAGTTAGAGGTGCCGTCAGACTAGAGAAATTCGTTATGAATTTCCGATACCACCCTGCCAAGCCAAGCAACCGCCGAACCTGCCTTGGGGTTTTGGGGAGCGGGAAGTCCACAATGGCCTCCACCAACTATGAAGCCCAAATACTTAAGCTCTCTGAAGCAAAAGTTGGATTTCTTCATGTTGATGGTTTGGTTAGCCCTGCGTAAGCAGTCGGCTACTTCGCTTACTAAGGTGATATGCGTTTCGAAATCTGGCGCCATGATAAGCAGATCGTCAAGATACACAAACACACGATCCCTAAGTCGTGCAGGAATCACCTTGTCCATCAACTGGCATAACCTTTGGGCTGCATTGCACAACCCAAAAGGCATGACTGTAAATTGGTACAAGGGTCTTCCCGGTACCGCAAAGGCAGTCTTTCCCCTACTCTGTTTCTCCAACGGTATTTGCCAGAATGCTTCCTTCAAATCGATACTACTAATGTAGTAGGTATCGGGTAGTCGGCTGATGAGTCCCTATGGGGGAGAGGATTTGCATTTTTCTTAGTCAGTGCATTCACCTTGCGAGAATCCAGGCCAAGTCGATTTTTGCCTGGTTTCCGTCAAAGCACTACTGGTGAGCACCAAGGACTTTCACTCTCCTCGATAACGCCGAGACTCAACATCCGATCTAACTCTTCATACAAAATGGCTTGTACCGCTGGAGAGACAGGGTAGTGACGCTGTTTCACAGGGAGCGCATCTCCGGTATCGATAACATGCTCCATGAGCGCCGTCTTTCCAAGACCATCCCGGTCGAAACACAAAAATCTCTGCCTGACTGCATCTAGTCTGGTCTGCTGAGCAGAGTTTAACTGATGAGCATTCGATGAAACTAATTCTTCGTCAACCAAGATACTACTTACTATACTTGGTGCTAGCTGGAATACTCTCCAGAAGTCTACCCCAAGGTAGATTTCCTGATCCATATTTGGAACGAGATAGAACGTTATTTCCTCTTCTTTATCTTTATATCGTACTTTTATTTCCACTTTACCTACTATGGATCGGCTCTTGCTCTTTAACTCCTCATTGGTATGGAGTGATTTTGCAATGGAGTTCTCTGACTAGCTGCATACAATTCTTACCAAATATGCTAACACTAGCGCCGCTATCAAGCAATCCAAAAACTTCTTTCTCACCTAGTTTAATTTTGGCGTAGGGTCGGGAATCTGAATTTAAATTTAACACCGTGGAGGAAATTCGTTTTCGAGTTTCTCTCCTCGCCTTGAAACGAGCTCTAGCTTTGATTACTTATTTCGACTGCAGGCAAATCTCACTATTAAAAATACTATTTCGCGCTTGATTATACTCTTGAATACGGATATGTAAAGGCTTGATATGGAAAGGACTTTGTTTTCTATGACTAATTTTATTTGATTCTATACAAGTTTCTCGCTTTAAAATTCTAAGTTTTTGTTCGCCCTCTTGTACTAGAGGACTTTTTATCTCTTAAGAACTAACTTGTATTGAACATTTTGAGTTTATTGGGGGTTCTGACTCGGGCTGGCACGCGATTTCCCCGGAGTCTTCGCGTCCCGCGATCGGTTTCCCTGATTACATCTAACACAACGTGGTGGTATAACACCCTCTTGACCGCATTTGTAGCAAAATACATTTCGTACCTCAGATTCGCAGTCAAAGTACGTATGGCCCTGCACCTTGCAGTTCCAACATACTAAGCTAGTAGCATCCGCATACCTCCAAGGAGGAATCTTCGGACGAGCTCCACCGAACTGATAAGCAGCGAGCTATTCATCAGGTGGTGGATACATTTCTTCATACTCCAGCTCGTTTGCTGTATATTTCCCTGGAGGTTTACCAACCGTCTTAGTTACGTCTCGATTAATCCTCGGAAATGCTGCTTTAGCGTCCTTGCAAGCAGTCCTCAACTGATCCAAGGAGAGGATCGGTTGGGGATATACTAATTTACCAATTCTTTCACTTAAATTTCGTTTAAGGATTCGGACCATCTCTACCTCCGGAATCGGGATTCTCAGCTGGAATTTCATTTTATTTATTGTTGAAAAGAAATCTTCGCTACTCTCCCAGGAATCCTGTCTTCGGTCCATAATATCACGGATTATCTCGAAGTCAGACCGAGTATTTTTAAACTGACGCATCAGAGCGTCTTTCAATGTTGGCCAGTCGGGCCGATAATTATTTCTTTGGAATTGCCAGAACCAATCGTGGGCATTTCCTGAAAGAAGTAGATGAAAATCTCTTAAAATTTCTGTCCACGGACAGGCATGTTGGTACTGTAGGGTTTCTAGCCGAAAGACAAAGTCTTCAACTGGAGCTCGAGGATTTGGCTGAATTGGCGGTTGTCCTGCCGGAGCAGGGTCACCTGCATGTGCTATGGGTTTAGGGATCTGATCAGAGGATGTTTGATTGGAATTCCCTACATGTAAATTCCGCAGAAATCCTCCTAACTGGTTTTGGATTTCATCCTTTAAGGTACTTGTAATTTCTCTTTGTATTGATTGTTTGGTTGTAGATAAACCTTCTACTATGGCCAAGTTGAAATAGGCCTTTAAATATTCCGTACTTATCCTAGTTTCTTTCACTTTACTTGTAGGAGGTCCCTGTGCTAAAATATCTAAAAAGTCTCTGGAGCTGCCATGATTTCCTAAAAGGGTTGAAGCTGGCCTAGCATTAGGGGCCCAATCAGTTGTGTGTCTGACTGTGTCATTCAAAGAATCAAGACTCTCTCTTGGAGGTACTGTTCCTGCTCCCATCCCACTGAGTTCACTGAAAGATGGAGCTGATATAGAGTCGGTAGAACAGCTGGCTTGACTATCAGTAATCGTAATACCAGAATTAACAACTGTATTAGAGGCAGATCGGGTGTGCCTATCGGATGTGAGAGGAGAAAACATTGCTTGCTGTCTAGTGGTAGCATCTAACCCTTTACTAACTGACCTAGTTAATCTATAAACCTGTTCACTTATTTCAGCATTTCTAATCAGGCGGTTGATGCGATCTTCATCTTGATTATTTGAGTGCGCCATCTTTAACTTAGAACGAAAAACTAAGCAGAATTCACAAAATCGGAACTTTATAAATAATAAGGTGAGTTTTTGTTAAATTTGAAAGAAAAACTTGTAAAGAACGAATTAAAATACTAAAAAAAATTATGGAATGAAAACTGAATTTAACAAACCAACAAAAAAAATTGTAGAAAACCAAAAAACTAATTGATTATAATGTTTAAGTAGGTTTAGAAAAAAATAGATTTTAACAAAAAAAAAACAAAACCTAACGCAATAAGTATAAATAACAAAAACAAAAAAAAGTAAACGAAGAAGCGATTCCGAAAAACAATAAATGTTTCTTTCGGGTACTTATATTTACCGTTTTCTAAAACGAACTATCTTAGAAAATCTTTGTATGTAAATCTCTAAATTTATTTTCTTACACAATTGAAGTAATTTTTCTTATTTGAAAAAAAACTAAATTGCATGTGAAAAATTAACAAAAAAAACTTTGTCAACGAAATATAATGTTTCGTTAAAAAAAAGAACAAGTAAGGGTAGAACTAGAATAGGCGGTATCTGTCGGAAGCTAGTGTCAAAACCGAACGAAAAGTTGCTTTCCAAAACGTCAAATTCATAAGTCACCCATAATGCACTTGAGTGGTTGGAAGTGATTTTTTTGATTTTTGAAGCTAGCTGTCAGTCCACTTACGAAAGAGCGGTCGGTGAGCGCTTTCACGTCCGACGGCAAAAGTTAACGAAAACTAAACGAAAAGTTCTACTTCGCAATTATATGCGCGTCATATGAATTATTGTTTTCGCTCGGTTTCTTACGACCACGTACGTTGGCTTCCGCCTATTTTAGTTCTACCTTAACGCAAATAAATTTTTAAAGAAGGATATAAGTAATTTTGAGTATTATCTTTTAAGCTTTTGAGTAGTTATAAGAGTAAGTTGGTTTTCAAAAAGCACTGATCTCTATATACACTGGATAGTGTATTCATACAAAATTTTTGAGGCAAAAATATAGTCGTGGCCGGTACCCTCATATAACAGTATAACAGCGGCGCCAGCGGAATGGACGCTACTGGACCTGCATTTTCTTATATTTTTTTCAATATTTACAGCCGCAATGCTTGTTGACATCAACTGATATCAAATAAATGCTCAATTTCGGCAAATATCTTCAATCACTTTCTTCTTTTGTATAGAGCGAGATATGAGGTCGTAGCCGGTACCCTTTAAAAAACTTGCCTCACAAAAACTGTTATACACTATAGGCTATTCACTATCCAGTGTATTATAGAGATCAGTGTCAAAAATTAGGTTTTTTTCAAACAGGACTAAGTAAATTCTCAAAATTTAAAGTAGCAATATCCTCTTAACCTAAATAAAGTTTTCATGAAACAAGAAAGTGAGTTCTTATTAAACAAAAAAAAACAAAATAGTTAAAAAAAAACGTTTGTTTCGAATAACAACACAAAAAGGTAGACGATCGCTCGTAGTACAACGAAAACAAAAATACTTTTAAATTTTACGTACAAAATTTGTTGCTAATATAACAACCAAAGTGATTTTAAATTCTATTTGTATTTCCAAGATTCTATTTTTTTCGGTTAATGTAGGTTTTGGTCTTCGGTTTTTTTTCATAAGCATACGGCGTGCTTCAGATAGCATCTTCAGTGGTTTCTTTTCGAAACGGTATGATCCTACTAACGACATCACTATTTACTGAGACTTCAGACGGACGAACAAAATCCCTTGATGTGGTGAGGTAAACGGGAGAAAAAGTAGAAACACTAACAAATACATTACATAGTTTTCCCCTCCGTTCCCGCTATTCTAGACTGTCTCTGGGACAGAAGACCTGAAACGGTGAGGTAAACTTGAAATAAAAAAAATTGAATAATTAACGTTGGAAGGGTGCATCAATGTTCGACGACTCGTCAAACATGGTCACTGCGTTCCAAAAAAAAAATTACCAAGACAAGACTATAGGATAAGAAATTGAAATTTGGAATAGAAAAGCAAACAAAAGTAAGGAAAAGGAGTTAGGAAAAACGAGACAAAAGACGTTATTTGTTGCTACTGCAAGTTTCCAAACATACGCCGCAATACACCTAGATATGTCTGTGACTCTCTTGATGCAGACATACGTATGTTGAAAACCTTGCAACAACTCCAAATAAAACGCCAACACAAACACTAACCGCAGTCGCTATGAACTTTCAAGAAATCGTCGCGATACACCTAGGTATGTCCGTGACTTTCCTGGTGCAGACATACGATTCTTGAAAATCCATAGCAAGTTTGGGTTGAAGACTTTCACAGCATAAACAAACTGAAACTAAGAATACAATAGCTAATACGTTGGGTGCCATTTTGTTGCTGGCAAATGGAAAGGAGTAGGGAGGAAATATGGATAAGGAAGAGGCAGTAAGGTAGAGGACAGAAAAGGAACAAAGCTAGGAATTAAAAGGAAAGGGAAATAGGAATGAAAGAGAGATGGAAGGAGTGTCTAGTTCCGAGGACGCGGCCTGCTAGCGATGCACAGCTGAGCTCGACGGATGGGAAGGGATCTGGCCCCCAAAACTAAACCTCACCAGCAGACAAAAACACAAATCAGGCCTGGTCTCAAAAGAGGTGAAAACCGGACGGACACTCACCACACACAAGGGCACTGCTGATGTTATTGCAGTGTGGCCATTACCCACCCATCCATGGAAATCTGTGGCCATGTTTAGATTTCAAGACGGTGGATGATCGCGTTCAGATCATACCATCTTCACCGAAAGCGTTTGGCTACCTTAGGCACTCCTGCAAATTATCGCTTCAAGCAGTCCTCAACTGATCCAAGGAGAAGATCGGTTGGGGATATACTAATTTACCAATTCTTTCATTTAAATTTCGTTTTAGGATTCGGACCATCTCTACCTCCGGAATCGGGATTCTCAGCTGGAATTTCATTTTATTTATTGTTGAAAAGAAATCTTCGCTACTCTCCCAGGAATTCTGTTTTCGGTCAATGTTGGCCAGTCGGGCCGATAATTATTTCTTTGGAATTGCCAGAACCAATCGTGGGCATTTCCTGAAAGAAGTAGATGAAAATCTCTTAAAATTTCTGTCCACGGACAGGCATGTTGGTACTGTAGGGTTTCTAGCCGAAAGACAAAGTCTTCAACTGGAGCTCGAGGATTTGGCTGAATTGGCGGTTGTCCTGCCGGAGCAGGGTCACCTGCATGTGCTATGGGTTTAGGGATCTGATCAGAGGATGTTTGATTGGAATTCCCTACATGTAAATTCCGCAGAAATCCTCCTAACTGGTTTTGGATTTCATCCTTTAAGGTACTTGTAATTTCCCTTTGTATTGATTGTTTGGTTGTAGATAAACCTTCTACTATGGCCAAGTTGATATAGGCCTTTAAATCTTCCGTACTTATCCTAGTTTCTTTCACTTTACTTGTAGGAGGTCCCTGTGCTAAAATATCTAAAAAGTCTCTGGAGCTGCCATGATTTCCTAAAAAGGTTGAAGCTGGCCTAGCATTAGGGGCCCAATCAGTTGTGTGTCTGACTGTGTCATTCAAAGAATCAAGACTCTCTCTTGGAGGTACTGTTCCTGCTCCCATCCCCCTGAGTTCACTGAAAGATGGAGCTGATATAGACTCGGTAGAACAGCTGGCTTGACTATCAGTAATCGGAATACCAGAATTAACAACTGTATTAGAGGCAGATCGGGTGTGCCTATCGGATGTGAGAGGAGAAAACATTGCTTGCTGTCTAGTGGTAGCATCTAACCCTTTACTAACTGACCTAGTTAATCTATAAACCTGTTCACTTATTTCAGCATTTCTAATCAGGCGGTTGATGCGATCTTCATCTTGATTATTTGAGTGCGCCATCTTGAACTTAGAACGAAAAACTAAGCAGAATTCACAAAATCGGAACTTTATAAATAATTAGGTGAGTTTTTGTTAAATTTGAAAGAAAAACTTGTAAAGAACGAATTAAAATACTAAAAAAAATTATGTAATGAAAACTGAATTTAACAAACCAACAAAAAAAATTGTAGAAAACCAAAAAACTAATTGATTATAATGTTTAAGAAGGTTTAGAAAAAAATAGATTTTAACAAAAAAAAAACAAAACCTAACGCAATAAGTATAAATAACAAAAACAAAAAAAAGTAAACGAAGAAGCGATTCCAAAAAACAATAAATGTTTCTTTCGGGTACTTATATTTACCAACAAAAAAAGATATACTTGTTACAAAAAAAGTTTTCTAAAACGAACTATCTTAGAAAATCTTTGTATGTAAATCTCTAAATTTATTTTCTTACACAAGTGAAGTAATTTTTCTTATTTGAAAAAAAACTAAATTGCATGTGAAAAATTAACAAAAAAAACTTTGTCAACGAAATATAATGTTTCGTTAAAAAAAAGAACAAGTAACGGAAATAAATTATTAAACAAGGATATAAGTAATTTTGAGTATTAACTTTTAAGCTTATGAGTAGTTATAAGAGTAAGTTTGTTTTCAAAAAGTAGGTTTTTTTAAGTAAATTCTCAAAACTTAAAGTAGCAATATCCACTTAACCTAAATAAAGTTTTCATGAAACAACAAAGTGAGTTCTTATTAAACAAAAAAAACAAAATAGTTAAAAAAAACGTTTGTTTCGAATAACAACACAAAAAGGTAGACGATCGCTCGTAGTACAACGAAAACAAAGATACTTTTAAATTTTACGTACAAAATTTGTTGCTAATATAACAACCAAAGTGATTTTAAATTGTATTTGTATTTCCAAGATTCTATATACGGCATACGGCGTGCTTCAGATAGCATCTTCGGTGGTTTCTTTTCGAAACGGTATGATCCTACTAACGACATCACTATTTACTGAGACTTCAGACGGACGAACAAAATCCCTTGATGTGGTGAGGTAAACGGGAGAAAAAGTAGAAACACTAACAAATACATTACATAGTTTTCCCCTCCGTTCCCGCTATTCTAGACTGTCTCTGGGACAGAAGACATGAAACGGTGAGGTAAACTTGACATAAAAAAGATAGAATAATTAACGTTGGAAGGGTGCATCAATGTTCGACGACTCGTCAAACATGGTCACTGCGTTCCAAAAAAAAAAAATACCAAGACAAGACTATAGGATAAGAAATTGAAATTTGGAATAGAAAAGCAAACAAAAGTAAGGAAAAGGAGTTAGGAAAAACGAGACAAAAGACGTTATTTGTTGCTACTGCAAGTTTCCAAACATACGCCGCAATACACCTAGATATGTCTGTGACTCTCCTGATGCAGACATACGTATGTTGAAAACCTTGCAACAACTCCAAATAAAACGCCAACACAAACACTAACCGCAGTCGCTATGAACTTTCAAGAAATCGTCGCGATACACCTAGGTATGTCCGTGACTTTCCTGGTGCAGACATACGATTCTTGAAAATCCATAACAAGTTTGGGTTGAAGACTTTCACAGCATAAACAAACTGAAACTAAGAATACAATAGCTAATACGTTGGGCGCCATTTTGTTGCTGGCAAATGGAAAGGAGTAGGGAGGAAATATGGACAAAGAAGAGGCAGTAAGGTAGAGGACAGAAAAGGAACAAAGCTAGGAATAAAAAGGAAAGGGAAATAGGAATGAAAGAGAGATGGAAGGAGTGTCTAGTTCCGAGGACGCGGCCTGCTAGCGATGCACAGCTGAGCTCGACGGATGGGGAGGGATCTGGCCCCCGAAACTAAACTTCACCAGCAGACAAAAACACAAATCAGGCCTGGTCTCAAAAGAGGTGAAAGACGGACGGACACTCACCACACACAAGGGCACTGCTGATGTTGTTGCAGTGTGGCCATTACCCACCCATCCATGGAAATCTGTGGCCATGTTTAGATTTCCCCAAAGACGGTGGATGATCGCGTTCAGATCATACCATCTTCACCGAAAGCGTTTGGCTACCTTAGGCACTCCTGCAAATTATCGTTTCAAAACGACATGTTCCGTTCAAACGAAACAAGTAAACACATAACTTTCGACAAAAGAGGCGTTTATTTGAAGTTTTCTTTGGAATTAAACATTAATCTTTAACATGTAACAAAGTTAACAAAAAGAATGATATCCAAGATGGATTATATATGAAAATTATTGTGTATACTTTATCTTTAAAGACAAAATGACTCGTAACCTATATTTGACTTTCTATATTTCAAACCAAATTAAACAAAACAGAAAAAAAAAGAATAATGAACAGCAAAAAAAAAAACAAACACGGTGACTCTGTTGCATTTCTTTACCGGGCTATCAACCTAAAAAAAAACGGTACCCCTTTTGATACTTACAGAAGGAAGACTGGTGGTTAAATTCCCTACCTTCACAGAGCACTTTGGAGGTGGTTTAACGACTAATAACAAAACACAAAAATGATAGGCCCGGAAACACAACCTTTTCACTTACATACGTTTTCAAAGCCTAAGAAAAAACAAGATTATGTAAATAATATAAGTTACTAATAATAACGCAAATTAATAATAATAATGTAAATTACTAATAATAATGTAAATTGATAATAATAATAAAGAAATGAAGGCAAGTAATCAAATGTGATTTAAAAAAAAAACTTCAACGCCAAATGACAAAAAAAAACTTAATCTAAATCGGCCAAAAGCAACAATATAAAAGGTTTTTTGAAAGTATCCGGAAATATTGATTATTAAGTATCTGTATATTTATTCTGATACTTTCCGAACGAATTCTGGTACGAAATTTATTGGAAGTACCCCTTTCCGTACAAAATTAACACGGATTTTTATTGTATATAGGTAAGTTAACGTTGCGTTAAGTATTTAACATAATTTATTATATTTTTCTTATCTTTCTTCTTTTGGTTTCTCTTATTGTTTTAGAACTCACTGTGATAGCTTTCTTTTGTACTTATGTTGGTATATGATTGATATTTCCACTAATGTTTTCCAGTGGGACTCCCGTGGTCATCTATAGTGTTCCAGTTGGCGGCAAACTTGAACCTGAATGTCGTAATCCTTGGACTTTTGGATTTCTGAACAAAAAAGACTGCACAGAAGAAACCAGGAAACCCAGTAATATCAGGTGAAAGTTCTCAGAAACTCTCTGATGGATTCCCAAAAAAAAAATAGATATGGCGGCCGAGACCTTCACTGGCAGCCTGCGACCGCCAACAATTTGAATTTGTCAAATACGCAACCTAAAGAAATTGTATCCACTTTTAAAACCTTACTTTTTCCATTAAAATTACTTTTCATATCTCACCTCACTATATATTTTGATCTATTTATTTTAATGGCTGATTTTGTTACTTTTAGAACACTTCGAGAAAAGGGTAAGTATACATAGGTACTTCGCGAAATCTTAAATAAAACAAAATTTAGAATCAAAATACTGAATTACTTTAAAAGCTTTAACCACACACCGGGTAAGTACTTTATTTAAACTTATCGCTCCAAAATAGCGCAACACAACCAACAAGTCTTCATAATTAATCAAAAATAAAAAAATTTTGTATAGCCAAAATGTTCAAAGAACTTTTTGGAAATTCGATCTGCTGTCGAGAGTCCACCGTAATGATGACGATCGTTGGACGAACAAAAATGACACCAGACCGTTTATCCTATAGAATCGGCACAGGAACATGCCACTAAATATTTCAGTGAAAGTGGCATGTCTACACTAAAACTAAAACCTTCCAGTTCAATCTACCCTTCTCTCTCACACGAAACAAATTCTTTCATATTCTATCCGACACTATTACTTATCGGTGGATTTTTTGTGGAACCTAACCTACTCGCTTCTACGCACATAAAATCTAGCTTTCCGACTGGATGCGCCTTTCAGTAAAATGTCTGTGTAAACAGGCACTTACGAGGAAATCAGTAGCTAGAGAATTCATTTTTATTTTTATTTAATTTCCAATTTCTGTCAGACGTAGACTAATTCTCACCTCTTTCTAGACAATTTTAATAACTGTCAGTTTCAATGTGGTATCAACTTTAACCTTATTTGACGTTTGGTGATTTATAGTTGTTGTATGCCATCCGGGTGCCCACGACAGCGCTCGCCGTCACCATATGACGATGATGCAACAATAGGTGTGGATAGTGTAAAAATAATTTATCCGTACAACCAACCTCCACAAATTTTGGAAGTGTCCATGGAGGAACCTTTGGACGAAACTTTATAAAATGTATTTAAATCTCTTCTATGATAAAACAGTTCCTTCGGTAAATATAACAAATTATTATCTCAAAACTTTGTGCTCATTCATTACCATGGATTCCATTATTCCATTTTCCATTACGATGGATTGTAATTTATACATTTTACTTATTTGATTTATAGATACTATATGGAAAGTTATGGATTCGTAAAAAAGTCTAAATTAAGATTTTGATCATACTTAACAATATAACGATGACATAGCGAAGTCAAAAAAAGTTAATCTCGCATTTTTGTACTTATATCTCTTTGTCCATTCGGCTACAGTTCAAACCGGTGCAGTGGGTCTTTTTTCTTTAACATGTTACCTACGTACCGAACCTGGAAATTTTGCCGCCCAAGGCAAATTGTTATTTTGCTGCCTCAAATAAAAAAGGAAGATAACGACAACATTAACATTAATTATATAGGGTTTTATTTTTTATTTTATTTATTTATTTTTTTCATTTTTTCTTGTAGTGATTTCTTTTTCTAAAATGCGATTAAGCAAGTCTTAGAATGAAATGCGATTAAGCAAGTCTTAGAATGAAAAGGTTCAGCGAAGTTAGATTTATATTAAGTTTAAGCTTCGAAAATCTAGCTTCACCTGACACAATACTTGAAGGAAACCTTAATACTAAAGATGATTTATTGATTAATTTGGGTCGGCTTTTTTGGACGGAAAGATTTATAAATCACTTCCACTCAATCAATTAGAAACCTTAATAGTATCTTAAATGCCGTTAGTAAATTTGTTCATAATTCAAATAAGAAGTGTGAAGCTAAATACATAGTTTAAAATTAACAAAGGTTTGAAATAAAACAACACCAGAAGTTTGATTAAATGTATTATTTTCACTCAAGAGATACTTTGCTATAATATCCTTTTGAACTTCGTTGTCTTATTTTTGCTGTTAATGTTGCTTCAAGTTGTTTGCAGCCTGAATTCTACCTTCTTCAAAAAAAGCAGATATTTTGGCTGAGAAATTTATACTGCACAAAGTGCTCATCAAGAGATAATTAATTGAACATAGATAACGTCAAAAAAAAATCAGCTTAAAATTTTAATTTTGGATCGATTATTTCAAGATATTTTTCAGATTGATAACGGTGGCTACGAAGACTACTTGAATCATATCCGAACCCTGGTTGTGATCTTCTTGCCTGTTACATTATTTACCTCTCTAAACTTTTAATTATTTTATTTAAAATACCCATTCAAAAAATTTGAAAACTATTTTATAAAATAATAGAAATAATTTAATATATTAAATAATTACCGCGAGTGAAAATCATTCGTTTTTTTCTCATCAATAACCGAAAAAATAATATTGATTTGCCGATATGTTTTGAATAACGATATCCATCTCTTTCATCTAATCTTTTGAGTGATTTGCCTTATCTTCCGTGGTGAGTGCTGATTTGCGTATATGTTCTGCCAAATCGAAGCGACATAAGATACTACTTCATGTAAAATAATTTATTTTCATGCATTGGGCGGGTTCAATAAAAATAGCTTAACATCTGAATTTTCAGATTTCTGAATTTATGTCGTTGAACGCAAAAAAAATCTGAAATTTCAGTCGAAAGTCATTGTGTCAAATTCCTGCATTTACCTAAAGGATTTACATTGAAGCGAAATAAAATAGAACTTTAATTACATTTGTAAATTAAACATTAGGGGTATTCCCGATCCGATGCAACTGGTCTTGTATCATTGCAAAAATGCAAAAGTGTAAAATTGCTATACCCTAACCCCATTAGGCGCTTTTCTTTTTTAGCCCCGAGCGGGGCATAGAACGAGCTCTGACCGAATAGAGCTCACTCCGAACAGAGCGTGACCTGAGCGCACCGATCTATTTAAGAAACACAACTGAGCACTGAACTCTCATAACTGTCAAATTACATGAAAATTGTATGAAGTTAGCCGCGCTCAGCTTTGTGCTCGATGTGCTCGGTCATTTTTTTCCGAGCTCATCGAGCGAGCCCCGGTCGAGCTCTGAGCTAAAAAAAGAAATGCAAGTTGAGAGCTCGGAGCGCTCCGAGTTAAAAAGTAACATAGTTTTCTTTTTGATAGCTCAGTTCAACGCTCGGGGCCAAAAAAGAAAAACGTCTATTGTAAAAAAAAACTTTGCACTTTTGCAATGATACAAGACCAGTTTGCATCGAATCGGGAATACCCCTAATTTGTTTTCATATTTTTGCAATGATACAAGACCAGTTTGCATCGAATAATTTTGTTAATTTTTGTTTTCATATTAGGGGTATTTCCGATCCGATGCAAACTGGTTTTGCATCATTGCAAAAGTGCAAAGTTTTTATTTACAGTGGGGTTAGGGTATAGCAATTTTACACTTTTGCATTTTTGCAATGATACAAGACCAGTTGCATCGGATCGGGAACACCCCTATTGAGAGTGAGTAGTTGTGAGGATGAAAGTATATGTAACTAAATCAGCAACAGGTTTCATTACCTTCATTAAAAGTCCTTTTATTGGTATGTATGACTTATAAAAACATAGAAAAACTTTCCAAACATCAATTAAAAAAATTGTTGATTTAAAAATTCACTAAACAATAAACAAAAAGTTCGTTCATTTAAATAAGTATTAAATTTTCATGACAAAAACTAAAAAAATCAACCACCAACAAGACGAAAATTATAAAGTTCAGCTTTTATGTGTGCTTTTGGCACTTCCCCCACCACACACAAATTTCATCTGAATTTTCAGATGAGAATTTCTTGTCTGAAAATTCAGATGAAACGTAACTAAACGTAACTAAAAGTCACTAAAAGTCATCTAACTTTTTATGACAGCTGGCCAATCAGAAGCTCCAAAAATTCAGAAATCTGAAAATTCAGATGTAAAACGTAATCGATTGAACGCACCCATTTTGTTGAAAACATCTGATAAATTCATACCCAAAGCTTGTGGTTTGGTGGGATTTATGGTGAACCAACGGCCAGGTGCTGCCTACCTACAACATCTTCATCAGATCATCTGTCATCCTCTTCAAAAAGCTCTCATTTTATTGCTTTTTGTCTCATCTACCTGGTGAGTGCAATTTTAGTAGATGTTCTGCCGTAAGCTCTATTGATATTACATACCCAATATTCGTTTTTTGTTTCTTTTTATTCTACCAATACAAAACAACAACAACTAGTTACAATATTTATTAATCGTGATCCATTCACGGTGCATATGAAATACACAAACCCTATGTCATCAACCTTTATAGAGCTTTAATTTCTACTCTAACTTTTTAACTTTTTCACACTGCTAAAAAAATATAAGAAGACAGGTTAATTTAATCATAAAAATAAAAAAAAAAAAAAACACAAAAAAAAAAAATAAAAAAAAATAATTAACAATAATCAAATTAATAATGGAGAAACCTACTACTTGTGGAAATAGTTGCTGTACTATAAGCACAAAGACATTTGATATGTGCAGGACTGAGTAGAAACGCAAAAGCTCACCTAGCAGAATATACCATTAATTTTAAATATTACTGCGAAGAATGCCAATCTATCACGTTGTTGAATATTATGCTTGCAATCAAATGTAATAACGAAAGTGTAACTCAATTATCAGATACCATCAGAGAACTAAAAGCCAATATTAGCTCTAACGTTAGCAAAATAAATGAACTTATGGCTGAAAATAATGAGTCTACTACCAAATGTCTAGATACTCATCATTCGGGCATGAAAACAAAACTTTCGAGCATAGAGGTATCTTTGAAGAAGACCCTTCAGAAAACTTCTGAATGTCTCGACAACTCCAACTCCATCCCCAACCTTAGTTCGCAACTTTTAAAAATGTCAAAATCTATTGCCAATACTAAGTCCTCACTTGAAAATACAGCTTCCTCAATAAACTCAATCGAATATAATATATCAACTATAACTGAGACCATCCACGAACAGTCAGCTGCGATCAAGTCAATTGACAGAGATTTTACTGCTTCCTACGAGTCAATCAACAACAACTTTATTATTCTCGCGGATTTTTTAATAAAAGAAGCTAAATCCATTCACCTAGCTATCGCCGAGCTATCAGAGGAAGTGAAATTTGGATCACAAAAAAATGATTATATCCCACGTGACCCTTGCAACAGCAACTCTCTACAAGTCGAACTTAACGCCGCCGGCACTGAAACTACAGATATTATGTCATCAACCATAACAAACTCAACTCCATCTTCATCTAATCTTCCCACCTCAGCGATCCATACCAACAAGAACAACTCTACATCGCCTGACTCTCCAATTCCCTGCAGCAATTATTACTCCACCTCACCTAAGATCCCGGAAGTTAATAACAAATCACTACACATGGAAATGCACAATCTAGATCCTCCCATGGTACACACAAAAACCAGCTTTTCAACTCAAGAAGACCAAATACTTTCATCACCTACCCCAGGGCAGTCTTCTCGATGTATTAGTAAATTTGGTATACCGTGGACACTAGCCGAATGGAATAGCCGCCTTGAGAAACTTAAAGCCAATCAACAAGTAACGTTTATTGTAAAAGGAGCACCACGATATGCTAGAGATACCTGGCTTCAACACTTTTTTGAAAAAAACTACCGTTTTCGTCTTGCCAACTGTAATCGGCTTAAATTTGGAACATTTAAAATTTCCTTTCCGCAGGCCTACGAGTGGTTATTTTTAAAAACTCCTTTGTTTCTTAAAGACAGTAAGATGAAAATTGCTCCTTGGATTCAAAAACTATCTAAGACAAAAAAAAATCATGTTTTTAAGTCTACTTTTAAGCTAAATCCCAAAGCAAGCAATTTACAACCTCCTAAAGTTACTAATACTCATCCCCCCACAATAAACAATACACTTCCTACCGAGAAATCATCAAACAATCCCATTATCAAATATCCCAATTTCACTTTTTCACATATTCTTAACCCAGAAATCCCTATATCAAGAAAAGCAGCCTCCCAACCCTTACAAAATATTTCTCAAAACCAACCAATTCTCACAATTAATCCATCATGTTCCAACGCCACATCTGCCGTACCCCGTTTCCTCGATCCTCTTCTCCCTCCCACTGTCAAATTAACTTTGCGAACTTCGGATTCACCTGAAGCCCGATACACAATGTCTAGACTTAGAGACCGTCGTATATATGACAACGTTCGGCTTTACTTGGCTTATCTTCACGACAAACCGGAGTCTGTCTGTTTCGAAGGAAAGACTAAAACTAACGTTATGGTTTCTATTCACCAGGAAGGCCTTCCTACTAATCCCATCATTCTTCGAAACATCTATAACTCTTTTCATGAAGCCCTTAACGTTACTAATCAAATGGTCTCTGATGACCTAGTAGCCTATGGTTCGTATGTAAACTCTAGGAGATTCTCTTATCCTCAGCGTAAGCAATCCAATCGTAACTTTTTTCGTCCCTAACGATGTTTCTTCTAATCAACGAAATAATAATCTTCCAGCTTGTCTCACAATATATTATCAAAATGTAAGAGGGCTACGTACTAAAACATCTGCCATTTTCTTAAATTCACAAAAATTACCCTACGATATTTTTGCTCTAACAGAAACCAATCTTACTCCCGATTTTCTTAGTTCCGAATTATTCACCGCAGATTTTGTCACTTTTCGAGCTGATGGTATTAGTGAAGACAATGACCTATCAGGTCGCGGTGTTCTATTGGCCGTCAAAAACTGTTTCGATGCTACATTTTTCAAATCTTCTCAATCAACAGACTTTGAGTTCATTATAGTAAAAGTCAAAATTTCATTTTGGAATGTATTTATCATGTGTTGTTATATCCGTCCTTCTCAACCCAACTCGTACCAACTCGTTGTTGACGCAATTGATTTTCTTTTTGATGCGGCTGGCACTAATGATGATATCATCTGCATGTGCGATTTTAATCTACCACACATCGAATGGTCTCCCACCGATGAGGGCACTTTCTTCTACCCAACCAATACCAAATCGGAAAAAGAAATATTACTCATAGATTGTATTGCGGACTCAAATCTTTTCCAAGTGAGTGTTAAAAACAATCTTGACAGACAATTTGACCTTATCTTCACATCCGACCCTGATAACTCCATTGTGATCGAAAGTGATCACCTTCTTTCTACTCTTGATCATTTTCACCCTCCTCTCCTTATTTCTTTTTCTTATGAAAAATGTTATACTTCTACTGTCCCCGAATATTACTTTAACTTTCGTAAAACCAATTTTCAAAAATTAAACCTGCTTCTCAGCAAAATCGTTTTTAACTTTGCTCACTTCTCAATTGATGACGCATTAACGGCTTTCTACACTGAAATTTATAGTTGTTTCGCGAATTCCGTCCCTTTTATGCCACGAAAAAAATTTTCCACCGCTCCACCTTGGTATAACAGAGAACTTCGATCTCTTCGTAACCGAAGAAATAAATTGTGGCAGAAATACTTAAAATCCAAGTCTCTATACGACCATCAAGCTTTCTCAAATGCTTCAACAGAATTTTCTTTCCTTTGTGACCGTCTCTATAAAGCTTACATTACTAGTATGCAATCCTCGATCAAATCAAATCCTAAATGTTTCTTTTATATTAAAAAAAAATCTGATGGTTATCCATCCTCCCTAACATATAATGGAAATTCTTCCTCTAATCCGATCGTAATAACTAATTTCTTTGCAGACTTTTTCAAACAATCGTTCACTGATCGTGACCTTGAACCAGATACCCACTTTTTCCACTACTTAAAAAATTCTCCTCAAACGTCATTTACAACTCCCAATATTCTACCATCTATGGTAAAAGATAAAATTGAAAAGCTGAAAGAAGACTTTTCCACAGGACCAGATGCACTGATCTCTATATACACTGGATAGTGTATTCATACAAAATTTTTGAGGCAAAAATATAGTCGTGGCCGGTACCCTCATATATCAGTATAACAGCGGCGCCAGCAGAATGGACGCTACTGGACCTGCATTTTCTTATATTTTTTTCAATATTTACAGCCGCAATGCTTGTTGACATCAACTGATATCAAATAAATGCTCAATTTCGGCAAATATCTTCAATCACTTTCTTCGTTTGTATAGAGCGAGATATGAGGTCGTGGCCGGTACCCTTTAAAAAACTTGCCTCACAAAAACTGTTATACACTATAGGCTATTCACTATCCAGTGTATTATAGAGATCAGTGACCAGATGGAGTACCGGCTATCATTCTAAAAAAATGCATAAATGCCTTTATTCAGCCGTTAACTGACCTTTTTACACTTTCAATTTTGCAAGGTAAGTTTCCTCAATCATGGA